>JARHVA010000049.1:2307500-2907500 GCA_037957365.1 Torreya grandis
GCATGTAATACATTCCAGTACTCTGAAGAGGGCTCAAACTACACACATTTCTCCCATTTATGTGTATGTGTGCAACATTGTGAAAAATATAGAATGCGATGCATTATTTTTATCTTAGACACTTGGAACCATGAAACTTTCTCTATTATGTATTCATACTTGGCTCTAGGTTTTATCCTTTGATGGGTTTTTAGATGTGTATACCTTTTTCATAATGTCTCAAGAGAGTGATAATTAATTCCTCAAGGTGATTTCCAAGTAGTGACCAAGTTACCAAGTGATTATAACCTTATGAAATATTTATGTTTATAGAATACTCTTCATTAATTTAGACACTCAAATTTAATCATTAAGTGTTTAATAATGTTTAATCTTAACATATTTACCTTTCTTAAACTATTCACCATTACGTTAGCTTGAAATCTCTATGAGATAATTTATTATCCTACTCACTATCTTTAAAATATTGAAAACATCATTCAAACATCCCTATTTTTCTTACATATTCATGTCATCCAAATTCTAATAGTCTTTGGCCTTATCTAGACCACACTAAGTCGGATAGGGTCATAACCCAACCTTATCCATTAGTGTGGCCTCGTCTCCCACACTCTAACAATAATTTTTAAAATTTGAGATGCTTCATGTCAGCTCTCCCACAGTTTTATAAAAGTTGATTAATGTAAATACTCCAAATATGCAACTATATAATCACATCAAGGTCATTCAATACACATAATAATTGACAAGCACTCTCTATACAAGTTACTTCGCATTGAGCAAAAGAGCACTAATATTTCTTATTCAGGGTATCATTTATTATATTAGTCATAGGCTAAGTCTAAAGTTATTTTATTATAGGTCAAGGGCATACATTTTCAATAATTAAATTCAATTATTATTTTCATCCATATAGTGAAAATATCAAGATTCACACACTCACTCTAGGAGGGAGAACTAAATCAATCTAAGGCCCTTTTTGGTTATGTAGGTAAAACTCAGTTTATGCAGGGCTTTTTTAGGATAGCTCAAATATTCCCCTTCCCTGATTCCCACCTTTCATTTTACGTTTATTTGGTTTATGTTTAATAACTAGGGCTTCAATAGTATAGGTACTTCCACGCAATAATTTAACATGTGCAAATAGTCAACAATCCACCCTCGATAGTTGTAAGTATTCAAATAGGAAAATATTTTGAATTGTAAATGTAGACATTTCCATAGTAAAAAATACAAGGCCTTAGTGCATCCCTATCCACCCTAGTGTGTTTGTGTCTTAATACATCATAGAAATATATTTTTAGATGCAACATAATTCATAGATCCTTCTAGCCAGTTTTACTTCAATGATCTCCATGCATAATCAACATAAGTCAAATCCAGGTTAGGTTTCACATTACATTGAAAGTTACTATTTATAACGCATTTCAATTTATGTATTTTACTATATTTTTCATTTAGGTTCTATATATTTTGTAATCTAAATTAGTAATTCAATTTTATAATGTTTATAACATTTATTAGATTAAATAAAAATTACCATTAAATAATTAATTCCCTCTATAAATGACCAACTAAATGTGTATAGGTTGACCTAATAGAGACTTCCCAATTTTAAAAATGGTTTTGGAGTGCACCTAGACACTATCAACAAAGACATATCCCTACAATAACTGACATTATCCAAGTGTTATCGATAGAGTCCTAGAAGTGTAAATCAGTGATCTGATATATGGAAAATGTCTATCTAGATTTATGTGATATTCTTATATAAACTAGTTGATCTTGAAAAATTATATCTCATGAATAGAGTTGGCCAAGATAACAGATAGGTAGACAGATAAAGGGAAAGTGTGATCAAGATTCAAATGTATGTGTATTGTCCAAGTATCTCAAATTATGTTAAATTTTATGTTTCTAAACTGTATAATACCAAATTTAGGTGTCTATAGATGTCCCCTTTTAATCTAGTACTTAAAATTCTAAATTAAAATGACAAAAATATAAGTTCCATACATGTGATAACCACACTTGTCGTTGATGAGTATGCCCCATAAACTACCATTTTTCCATGTGAAACCTACTAGAAAACATGTATAGATTAATCTATTCTCATGATATTAAATCTAAAATAATTTAGATCATTGAATCACTTAAAATTGAAAAGCTAAGGATCAAATTCACCTGATGGTATGTAAACTAAGTTGTCACTTGTTGAAAATCATGAGTTGAGGATTATAAATGCCTCAACTATCATTGTAGAAGGAGTGCTAAAAGTTGAGTGGTGTAGTAATCTTAACCACACCACTATGAATATCATAGTAACTCTTTTGTGGAACCCGAAAAAATAAGGTTTGAATGTCAAAGTGTAACTTTAAAATAAGTTCATATGTAAAATTAGAACCACAAAACAAGTTCATATGTAAAATTAGAACCCTAAAATAGGTTTGTATGTAAGAGGATCAGCCATTGAAAATAAATATATACCCAAAGTGATTATTTAGTACCATAATTCCCACTTATTCTGGTATAAAAAGTAACAAAGGGTTTTCATGAACAAATCCATTGCCCCACTATGATCCCTTTGTCCTTCTACGTGATATATAATTCTAACATATATTTTTATAAATGTCATAGAATGTCTCAACTATTCTTCACAATACTATAGAAATCCCTCCATCTCTCTTAATTTACTCAATCTAACCCATATAAATCATATAATCTATTTTATAATGTGAGGTATTTTTCTATCATGGCCTAAATATCTGATTTAAACCAACTATATGCCCCCATTTGATATGAGGGATGAATCATGTAAATAACTCATCTCAAAAGAAATATTTGTGCACATTGTGTGTTATATTGAAAATTATAATCATGTAAGGGATATATACAATCATGATAAGATATTTCATCATAGAATTTTTTTGATCATTCAAACATGTATGAAACATGTAATCCAAGTAAATGGGAATACAAATGTTAGTATTAAATATATATTTCAATTACACATGTAGTGATAAAAATTGCATTAAATATATGATAAAAATCATGTAAAGGCACACAATATAAATCTACATGATAATAGTAATATATGAAATCGTGCATATGCACACAATATTATGATCAAAAAACACATAAGCATACAATACATGAAATGACTCTAACACAAAATGGATATGACATGGTCATGACATGGACTAAAGGTTACTCTAACATAACTAACACATAACATGATAATGCAATTAATGCACCCATAGAAAAACCAATATAACACACATCAATGATAAAACAATGTCACAATCATCAGTATAAAATATGCACAGAGCAAGTAATGTTATTATGCATAATTAATAAATGTCATAATCTAGTATAGAAAAGTATAATATTCATAGAAAATAACACTCTAGAAAGTATGATCAAGAGCAATTAATATATAATAGTCTATAATGATTAATGGACTAGTATATAAAGATATAACCTTTAAAATGTATGAATATTCCCCTGTAGATACTAAAACTAAATATTTATAGCATCTCAGTCTTATACATTTGGAAAATATGAATCATGGCTCTACCCTTTAGTTATAAACCTCCCTAATACTAAAAGGCTTGCATTCACCATCTCATTGTGCCTAAATGATTATCTCTTAGTTTGATCCATATCATTCAATGACCAAGGTCTCATGTACTACACAAAAATCTTAAAACCTAATAAACATCCTTCACTGCTAGTTTTAGATACATACCTATTTTCTATCCTTCTAGACACTACTGACCATAAAGGGACACTACTACTGACTATAGTGTCTAAATCCTTATATAGTGTCCTATTACCAAAAGTCATCAAATTTACAATTTTTTTAAAACATATGGGTTGGCCTATTTATCTTAGTTAACCCTACTATGAGTATTTTCAAAAGGTGTGGTATAAATAAAAGTCTGAGACTTCCCATTCCTCATCTAGAAAATACAAAGCAAGCACCTACCAAGGCTCATTCAATCATTTTCATTATTGATTTATTTTTCCTTTTTCATCCTTATTTATTTATCAATCATACAAAAGGTTTGAAGCATTCAAAGATCAGCCCATGAGTGATATTTGTCAAGTTATAAGCTATATCACTACATGCATCTTTATATAGTATATTTCACCCTTGTGTATACACATTCCCACACATAGGGGAGAACTACATAAATCTGAGGTCCTATTTGGAGTATTGGCTATGTAAGTAGTATTTAGTGACTGATTAGTCATTGAGTTCAGCTCAACACCATGAACCCAATGACCCATTTTCGGCAAACTCATTCTAAAGGTGAATAAATGTGAAGAGCTAGGGTTTGATAAATTAGTAGAGTAATAGATTGTATCCCAGATATGAATATATCAATAGAAAGTTAATATAAAACTAAAATAGTGAAGTTGGTCACATTCAGATCTAATCATTATTATGTACTAGACACCTACATCACATCCAAACACTAGTATCGATGGTAATGTCCAGATCTGATGGTAGTGTCCATGGATAAAGAAGTAAAATAAATATGATGACTAATCATGCATACTTTGAAATTTTTTCTAGTCCATATCTACTTATACGCATTAAACCCAACTATCATTTCTCTTTGGTATTGAAATCAAATGAACACAGTTTGAATTTGGTACTTTCTATATTTAGCATATCTCAATATTATAATTTAGAGTATTCATTTATCTAAGTTTATAATTAATTATCCTACTATAAATTATTTTTATCACCCTTGTGCTTGAACTATTTATATATTCTTAAACCTATCCCCGCTCATTTCAATTTAGGGTTAAAACATCCCCAAATATATGCATTCCCCTAATGTAAAGAGGTTGTTTGTGGGTGTAAGTAATGTCATATGTATGAATGTCCATGTATCATATTAACCTGAATGTCTTAGGACATCGATCTCATGTATATAGTGAAAAACATATGCATATAAAATAGATGCATAATTCACCATTTATTTTATAAATAACATCAATAAACTATGTGTACCATCAAAACATGTCATTCATAGGTCCTATTTTTGTATTTTTTTATATCGAATTATTTTTTTGAATATTTTAAATATTTGATTTGAAATTTAATGATATTAACCTATGATCCCATCAATATGGTGCTCACGTGTAGCTTTTAGATCAATCAATGCAAATGCCACAGGTTGTGAGCAAGGAATAACACATCATTATCTGAATTGAAGAAATGCTCATGATCTATAAAATATATGGTATTATAATCATAGTAAATTGAATCATGGATGCATTATTTATCTCTAATGTTCATAGTAACTTTTGGACTTCATTTATTTTAGGAGAACACATCGGTTTCCTTTTTAGAATAAACTCACAAAGCTTGTGCTAAACTATCGTAGGACGTGATGGACTAGGTAACATCTTCTAAATTCTAATATATTTTTGATGTAAATCACATTAGAGAATTGGTGGTTGAGTAAATTACGTCACTTACCTCTAATTTTATTTCAAATTTTGAACCTATGCAAGTTATAAAATAGGCTATTATAGATGTGCCTAAAGAAATGTGTCAAGCTAGATGGGATATTCTTATAAAACACTCAGAATTGTAACCTCTTTATTTCTAAAAATATACTTTAAGCATCAATGTACCAAAAATGGGATTTCATGTATCTTATGTATCCATATTCATAACCAAGTAGTAATATTTGTATGCTCTACCATAAGTGGTAACACAATGCCCCCAAGAAGAGTTTTTCACCTTTTAGCAAAAACATTTACTATATTTTTTGTTCCAATCAAGTCTCTATGTGTGTACCCAAGACTAGTAAGTAATGTCATATTCCATTTATTTTCACTTGACCCATTATCCACCGTAACATTATTTTTAGGATGTGGGTTAATAAAATAATGTATAAATAAAGGTGCATTGGTATAATCATCATCAATAATTTCATGGTCATCGAATGTGATCATAGGTCATTATACTTGTGTATTTACAAGTCTACCATTAAAATCATTTATAGGATCAACCTCCTTAGTTCTAATATAATAAAAATTTGGAGGAGGATGCACATTATAAGTCATATGTACCTCAAGATTAGTCTTAATTCATTATGTTGCATGTTTTGTAATGAATCTAAAAATATCTTATGTTTCACATTAGGTTATGAAAATAAATCATTATTAAGTGTGATAACATCCTTAATCTTAATAGTGTTGTTATTGACTAATTCTTTTATATTATGTTGTAAACTAAAGGACTTATTAGTTGAATTTCTTGTGCATGTATGCCAATCGTAATAAGCATTGATATCTAAACCCTTAGGTTTTACCTTTGTCATATCAACCTCCATAGGTGGATGGATAGATATCATATTGCACTCAAGTAGATTTTGTAACACTTTATGAGGGGGTTCTGATAATCATTAAATTTCCTCCATTGAGGATCCAAAAGGACAAGTCTATTAGTAGGTTTTGAAATTACATTGACAATTATCTTATCATCATTTTTAGTATCATTATCTTTGGTTTTGAAATATGTTTTGATTTAAAACTTATTACTAGAAATGTGGTATGTTTTTTCCCACACTTTAACTTTTTCATGGTGATAATCTTAACCTTACAATCTTTGAGTGTATGGCACATTTCATCAAAATATTGGGAGCGTTTAAACATAATAGACTTGTGGATGGTCAAGAGTAGGCTTTAATTTATTATATCTTACATATATTTATCAACCATAGAATTTTTTCATTTTTGAAAGTGTAGTCTTATATCTCAGCACATAGTCACTAATGGGTTCATTAGGTCCTTTTTTGAGTTTTGTGATTAGAGCATAAGAGACCTCACAAAAATTTATAGAGAAGTGAGTTAAGAATAGGTCATCCAAAAGATTGAAAGCCTAAACTGATTTAAGAGGAAAGTTTTAAAACCATTAAAATTCATAGTCCTTAAGAATATTAGGAAAAAACTTTGTTATTAATTTATTTTGAAACACATAGTCTAAACATGTTGCATGGAAGGCTATAGCATATTGTTTTGGATCACTTTTAACATCGAATGATGTAAACTTAAGCAAAACTAATCATATAAGAAAGGGATGATTGGAAATATTTGTGACCAAAAGGTTGTGTAATAATTCTTGAGAGTTCTTAGAATGACATGCTTTGTGAGAACCATGTTCCATTGTTAGTAGGGAGATGTGAAGTATAATTCGCATAGATTATTGTTAGATAAATAGGTAACAAGTGTATGACATATCAGATTTTGTATAAATTATGGTTGCATGTAGGATAATGAAGCATAAGGAATTTAGACTATTCCTTTGATCCTTTAAATGAAAATTCATGAAAATGAAGATTCATGGTCTCTTTGTAGCATTATATATACTTTGCATTTATAATATAAATTGATAGAATGTAATAGTGAACAATACATGATACTCTTTGATTCAATAATATTCTGTCAAGTGTATTTTGTATGTGTTTAAAACTTACTTTGATTGATCACATCTTCCTTCTAAATGAATGTATTCTTATTTATTGTATACATTTGAACCTTTAAATGATAAAATTTTAAAATAGCCCATATGTTAATGGTGAGGAATAATAAGTCTTGGCATATGAATATGCATTGTGGTTAGCCTTATCTTGTATAAATAATTACTATTCTTATTCAGAGTCCCATCACAACATTTATAGACTAAAAAAACTATCATGTCTTGATGAGTGATTCCAAGGACTGTCGCTAACAATGGTTTTGAAGTTGAGACTTGACTCTGTTAAAATGGTTAATTGGTGAAAGGGACCTTGAAAATTGTCTAGACCTAAGTATACATAAGTTCAAAGAGGAAGAAGCCATAATAAATGAGCATGTCCATAAATAAATTTATGAAATATTTTGTTGCGAGTTTCCTGAGTTGTTAGTAGAATGGTTGTCTAGACTTGAATACTACTACTTTAGGCCATAAGAAATAGAATTTTTTTTATGGAATGAATATAATATATAAATTTTCTATAAATTAAATACTAAATGGACATGTGTGTTTGACCATTTGGTAAATATTACAATTTATGGATATGCTATAAAAAAATTTATTCAAGGGTATACTACATTTGAAGTTACAACTTATTTGTTAGAGGGATCAAAGGAAAGTTTTTTAAGTGAGTCCTTGTGTTATTGAAGATGGTGGTTATGTAAAAATACATGGTGTCAATTGAAGATTATATGGAGTAGTCGTTCAGGGCACTATGGGTATGTAAACTAGAGGGAGCTTAATGAAGAACATTTGAACCAAGGAACTTGAAAGTAAACCTAGAGAATGAATAATCTAGAGAAGCAAAATAAGAAAGTAATTTTGGGGCTTCAAATAGACTTTGAAAATATAAAATATGGAATAAGAAAAAAAATTATAAGATGAAGGATCACAAGTAGCTACAAGTAGAATTAGCATAAATATGCAAAGAAAATAGGTGGAACTAGACCTACAAGATAAGAATTTGAAGCTAAAGGTTAGAGAACACTAGAAGAGAAAGAAGGGAATGAAAAAACCACGTAGAATGTAGAAATTGCCCAAGAATTAGAATTCAACCTAGAAAGGTAGGAAGGAAAAGAATAGAGAAACCATTAATAGGCTACAATAAGGAAATTTAAATAACTTAATAATAGATTTAAATATCAACTATGAAGGTTTTGATTATATGTGTAAGAAGAAGGAAAGTATTTCTAAGAGTAAATGATGAGGCATAGAGTCAGGTTAAGTTCAAAAATGGGTAGAATAGATACTTAAGATATGGCTCATTCACTCCAAGGGGATGCATTCCATGTGTTTATTTTGCTAGCTAGGAATAGTAGTCTAGAATTAGTCAGATAAGTAACCGTAACTAAGGAGTGGTTTGAAGAAGCTATATAAAAATTAGGTAGGTATAAGAAGGAATTTGTTTGTGAAGTTAGTAAAACTTTTAAATATAAGATTCTTAGTTCTCTAATCACCTTTGTAGAAAGTTGGAAGACACTAATAAAGTCACCATGAAGCAAACCAATCATATATATCACAATCATAAGAAAAATACCATTTCCTATAGGATATATTATTAATGTGACACCATATGGTGTGTCAATGGATCAAAATAGTATTTACTCACCTATTAGATGAAGTGGTAGGTTAAGGGTCTGATGGATGAAGCATATAAGAAGTGTGAACTTATATGAGCTTTGATTCATTAAGATCTTTATTTCATCTTTAAAAATAATCATACAACTATGAATCTCCAATAGGTCAAGGATAAATTGATATGAGAATTAAAAATGTAGAAGTGTGTGCATTTGACAATTCAAGATTCGAATGAGATTAGACAAAAACTAAGAGAATCAGTATGAGATTATGATCACTAGTTATCATATTTGATGAACAAGGTGAATTTTTAATTATAGGACTCAAATAAACCTATTTGGTTTGTATAAGGCCTACAAGTCAAGATTTGGTTTACCATAACCTAAATGTAGTTTACCAAAAAAATTGATGTAAGATCCACTATGAATAAAGTTGAAAAATAGAGAATTATGGATAATACCCTCCTATCATTACATCAACTGATGCTAATTTAGACATAGTATTGCACATAATGGATTAACTTCATGAAGGGAAGATACCAAGATTGGTTTAATGGTGTATTGAATGTGGATAAGAATGGAATCACTAAAATGAATGTCCAAGGATAAAAATAGAGTTATGAGAGATATATCAAACTATAGGACATGTTATGACAAAGTGTAATCTATTATAATAGTATGTTCTACAATCATGAAACATATTTTACACTTTTTTAAATCTCATAATCATGGTGAAAATATTTGTAGGCTCTAAAGAATTCAAAGAGCATGTCACCCCAGTGTCTTTGTAGTTACTACGTAGTAGTTATTGATGATAAAACCAAATGTCCCATCATAATATATTGAATTTATAGCACAAGGGGGATGGGTTTCCTTAGAAACTCATCTTATTATTATTTATAGCCCTTGGTCACACCAAAAGCAATCAATGTGGATGCCTTAATATTTACAAGCATTGACTCCTCCTTCTCCTCAGTAATATCTAAGGTGTACATTTCCCTCTCCATAATACAAATAAAGATGGACCCCTACTTCACCATAAAAACAATCTAATTAGGCACTTCATTTGTTTTAGACGTAGTATGGAGGATATTGTATGGAGATCCTATAATAGTAGATGCTCAAATGTATGGATAGATCATCTAAATATTGTAATAGTATGTATTAGTGACAACATTGAGGAATTTTTTTAAATTGGTAAGTACTATATAAAATTAAGATATTTCAAAAAGTAATACAAATCTTTTTCATAATTTATTGGATTATGCATAAAGATGACAACTGAAATCAGATCGAGTGGTTTGTTATGCCAAGTTTAAGTACCCATGGGATGTGAACATTAAAATGGACATTTAACTCACATGATATGAAATTCCTAATGTTTTTTTTTATTTTTTCAACATTATAAACACAGTTCCTAAATCAACTTGGGAGGCTATTTGAAGACTAGTTTTAAGCTACAGCGCTCTTACTCTAAGTTTTCTAGATCATGGTTGAGTCAAACCTATTGGGAGACTCAAATTTTTAGATAAAAGGGTGTCTAAATTAAGTATACATAGAGAATTTGAATTAATTGACATGAAGATAGATGAGAGTCATTATCCTTCTCTAACTAGAAAAACATTGGCTGACATGGTTACATGACCATCAACACAGTAAATAACCAATTATAAGCACATCAGGAGGATGTTTTTATTATCATACCCTTGATTGAATCTAAGATCAAGCTATACATGATCCAAAAATAACCATATTTTCTATATGCATACAAGAATGATAGTTGGTTTAAAGTAAATACATAGACAAAACCAAAAGCCTTGTAAACTGTAGAATTTACTTACTTTTTGAGAACATTTGCAAGAGATAAAAAAAATTATATGAATTGGAAATGGATCATTGAAAAAATCATCATTCAATGTTTGGTAATCCCCATGGACTTATATCTCCCATATATTTTTATGTTTTACCACCATGGGACTAACCCAATCAATTTCTCAACTGGATATATGATACCAACTTCTTCCATTTGATCTATTTCTACTTATACCTTCATTTTAATTATAGGAATAAATCTATAAGGTCAATTTTTTCAACTGTAAATATTTATTACATACAATTTTAATAACACAGAGGTGTGTTTCACAACAAACAACATTGAATAAAATAAAAAAGAATGTATTTATATTATCACTACACCACACTACCTCCAAGGAGCTTCAATGATTTATCAAAGATTATTATCATGCCACTCTTGAACATGCCTTCACTCTTGAATACCACATCCAACAATAAAATAATTTTAGATCAAATAATTCACCACATCCTCCTTCTTATAATTATCAAACAAAATGTTTTCTTTCTTTGCCTACACTATTCTTTTCACCACATACAGGCTAACCAAGAATAGATCTTATCAGACAAAAATTAATGGTTTTTCTCTCCCCACATGTTTTTCCTCCTTAGCTTACCTAACCCTGAGCTATAAAAACCATATAATAATTTATTTGAAGCCACAATAATTAATTTATTACAATATAAAAGAGCCATTTAAATAGCTTAGAGACATCTTATAAATAAGGAGATCATACAAATAAAGTTTACAGTGGATATGCTTAAACAAGCATAGGACGAACAACCTATGAATATGAATTCAAACTAATAGCTAATGTGGCACAATTGAATATCTAAACAATATCAAATACTCTAATAAATTTTATGTAAGATATAATGTTACATTTATAGTTATATATTCGAATACTTTCTGATAGCATAATTGTATATACTTTCAAACATTTTTCTTCCTTTCACACTTTTATTATATATTGACTATATTTTCAATGCAATAAATAACTATGCTTATATTTATTATTTAAATTTTGAAACAACTCATAAAAATTTCCAACTATTTGCAAACTTACAGCTAAAGCAACAAAGAAACAACCCAACAAAATCTCAAAATTGTCAAAGAATATTTAAACACCTCTATGTCAAAATTGTCATAGGAAGGAAACTAAAAAAATACATATAGGGATTAAAATATGTTATATGTTATTACAGGTTTTTAAATGTACCAAACTTGAAACCCTCCAAAATTATGCTTCTATTTGTAGGTAAGACATTTTAATACAAACCACAATCCCTTCTAAACATTCTAAACAATTCATATCATAACTATCATAAATCAAAAACCTAAAAATGCATGAAAGTCTTTAGATATAATGAGTTTGCATGAGGTCAAATATATCAACTTATTTGAGTACTAAACACATAATAATCACAATTATCTTTTGAAAAACCAACTGAGAATAGCTAAGGAAACCTTCAAAACTATGGATGTGATAGTCACACCAAAACCCTTTAAGGAAAACAGCTAAAATATGCATGCAAAGGTTTTAAGCTATATTATTTATGCTTTTGATTAAATATATTTATGTATATTTTCTATGTATCAACTTTCATAATACATCAAATTATTTTGACTATAAAACCTCAAGAAAACTGAAAATGTATGCAAAGTTCGAATTTCATAATATTTGCATGTAAACAAAAAGAGCTAAGTATTCTTCATGTAAACCAAGTTTTAAATACACAATCATCAACCTATTTTATTCACAAAATTCTAAAAATTACTGAGAAATTTAAATAAAACCTATCCAACCATAGAGATTCAATCATGGTACTTACAGTTTGAAAACCCATCAAACAATAACAAATATTGTACACGACTTTGAGATTGCATGCACAGATTTTTCAAGAAAGTATCAAATTCAAAACTCAAAAGGCAAAGGGGAAAATGACTAATATTTTACTTAACATCATGTGAATAAGGTAATTACATGCAAAGATATATGACTTTGAATATATCTACTAGCTAAAAAATAATACCTATATTTTGTTCAAATTTTAAATGTTTGAAAAATAACTAGATTTCATGCAAAGAATCATAGTTTTGAAACACTTATATTGACTGAAAAACAAAACCATATTGTATAAACATCTTATAACTGTCAATCTTTCATTCAAAATTTTATCACTAAAACTACTAAACAACCATTGTTTGATAACAAAACTATTTCATACCTCTTCAATTATGAGTGCAAAGTGTCTTTGAAGATTAAAAAAACCATTAAAAACTACCAATAAAGTTGTTCTCCACCTTGAAAATGTCGAAGAATAATTTTACAATTATGCAATATGTCAAAACAAAAGCATACATCTAAAAAGAATTCAGACAGTTCTCCAAAGAACAAATGGAAGCATTTAGCTTCCATAGAGAAGCTTGTCAAAAATAAAATGACTGAATGAAAATGAAAATAACTACCTATATCATGTTTCCATAGTTTCATCGAATGCAAGCTTAAGATCCAAGTGGGTCATTCAATACTTGACACGTACATGTTTTGTGCAAATTGTGGTGACATTTTTTAGTTAGTAAAAAACTAAAATAAAAACCTCCACCAATTATTTTGATATGTTTAGCAATATTACCAAATTTATTGTTATCAATGTTAATCGTCACTAAAATTACCACCAAATTTATCTCACTATATGTTCTACCAAAAACATTTATCGCTAACGAAATCTCTTACCAATTTGAAATATTTAAATGACATTAATAAATTATCTCATCGAGACAACCAACAATCCTTTGAGATTTAAATGTTTATCAAAAAATTTATTTAAGTTTGAACATGTTTACAACTCATATGCGTTCAAAATATTTTGAGATTAATTTGAATATCTTCAAAATGAAACCCATGAAAAATGAATGACCTTAGTTTATGCTAACTACCCAGGTCAAATTAATATGCCAATATGAACATAATCAACATGATTATAGTTTACAATATGCTAACATTACTATAGTTGATAAATATAATCAATGTGACTATAATCAAGAACCACTTAGATCATAGTCTTAGATAGGATAAAGTTATTAGGATTAGGTCATTAGGGTTTAGGAATTTAGTTACTTAGGGTTTCAATGAGTATTTAAATCATGAAAAACCTGTAGAACTTATGTTAAAATTATGCATAGAAGGCAAATGTGATGTAATGAAGCCTCAAAACTGACATGGTCTGAGCTTAGAAAAATATTGTGAAGATAGAAAACTTGATTGGGAAGAATGAAATTGCACGTTCACATGAATAAAATTTTCACTATTATAAAAAATTTATCAAATATCTAATTACATGCAATTTGCATAAATTTGATCGCTTGCACTATTTTTTGACCCATCATTGTTCAAATAGGCAGAGTATGCAAACCGAAGAACATTGTATTGAATGAAATAAAACTCATTATTTTTTATAATTATGATCAAACATGTTATGATATTAGTAGATAATTTCATTATAAATGATCAATTATGATAATAAATGCATAATCAAACAAGTACAATGATAAACAAGAATTATAAAATAAATTAGCCTTTGCCATATTTAATGTTTTGGATGTGGTACACTAGATGTTTTAATTGTTTTAAAATAAATGATTAGGGTATAAAATTTCATTGTAACAGGTTCCCCTTCTATGAGATCTATGTTATTAATTGAATGTTTTATGAATATTAGGTACTCATTAGTTATACATTATGCAATGTGTGGTTCTTCTTATAATCGAGTCATGTTATATTTTACAAAGTGTTGTTTTAATGGAGCATTTATTGTGATAAATTCATGTCTTGAATTTATATTACAACAAGCATTGAATTTATATTAATGTTTTCCTTATAATGTGTATCATGATATATTTGGTGATGTACCATAGAGCATTCACTTTTTACTTGTTTATTTTGTAGTGTTTTATTAAGAGATGAGTATACATGATTTGTACCCTCATGGTTGTTTGGAAGGGATGCCTTATTTTTATCTAACTTAGGTTGAACATAGAGGAGACCTCATAAATTATCAATGCTTGACATATTTGAATTGTCTTGATACTCCCCTGATGCTATAGGTATAAATTTTTGATGAGATAGATAGCCATCTAGGTTTTCAAGTATGTCATTATCATTGTCATCATTATCTTCATTATTATGTTATAAATTATGGTTTATAAAATTTAATACTAGAAAAAAAAATGGTTTGTCATTGTCTTATGTTTGTTACATGTGTGGTGATTTTTTTTCCATTTATTGTTTAATTGGTATGGTTGGTGACAACTTATTTTCATTGGCTTTATTTATTTCTCCTACCTCATATGTGTGTATTCATTCTACCAGTAGAACTTGTAATGGATGTATTATGGATGAGTAAGGGGCACTTGATCATGGTGTTAATCCTTCATTTTGTTCAACTATATTTTAATACTTGTAAGGTTTGTTATATGCATGCCATGTATGCAACCATCCTTCATGTACAAATTTTAAACATCAATGTAGAGTGGACAATGTCCATATCATTAATCTAAGGTATAATAAACAATAGGTTATAATGCACATGGTTTCACATTACTTTAAATATAGAGGTTAATATTTTAGGCTCCACTATTACATCAAATGTAATGCTTCCTAGAATTTGGTGAGATATAGTATCAAAACCTCTAATGTTCTTATTAGATTTATGAATCGAATCTATCTTGATACCAAGTTTTTGAAGAAAGGTGATGTTTTAAATATTTAACCTTTATCCATTATATATAAATACCCACTTAACCCCTATATTTAATATTTTTACCTAAATAAAAAGTGGGAGATTTTGATCTATAGTTTTTTAAGTAATTAAATCTTGATTTTCAAAATAAATTGTCTTCATTATCCTTTAATGTATTAACAATGGATGAAAAATTAGTTGGTTATAAATTATTTGTTAATATTTAGGTGGTGGAGGAGGATTAAAAGGGATTTTTTAATTACCTCCATTTTTCACTACAAGATTATGTTTCCTATCTCTTCGTGTTGTGACAACATTGACCTTCATGTCTAATAACAACAGAGGGATGTTGGCTACCTCTACCATTAGGTCTTAAGGGAGGAGGAATGAAATGATTTACACATGCCCTTTCCCTTTGAGTAGTAACCAAAAACATCTCAAATTCAGCATTCATGTAAGATGTGTTACTAAAGAGAGCTAAGATTTCCTTATGTATAATATCATCCTTAGTTTTATTGCAATTGAATTCAAGGCTTTTTTTACATGAGATATAAATACATTATATAATTTAAGAAAGAAACATGCAACTATTGTTTCCATAGCTTGGATTTCAAAATATAAACAATTGGCCTCCATGGTAGTCATGTTAAGTTTTTTTCTTATGTAATGAGAGGAAATCAGAAATTATGTTTGAAAGTCAAACTCTAATAATGGATAAATCTAAACCCTGGTGTAGGAAGAAACCTATGGTTTTTCATGCTCAATTTAATGGTGGTTTCACAAAAATATTTTGTTTATTTTAGATATAGGAGATGTAAAATATTGTAAAGCTATGCACTAATCATATTATGTAAAATATGGTATTAATCACACCAATTTGAATTGAAAATAATATTTAGATATTGCTCTATTTTGATTTAGAATTGATAAAACAATATAAGAGTAATATACTTAGTTGATTATGATTATCCATAACTCAAAAAAGGTGTCTTTATACCTATAAATGCCCTATAACTACTTTGTAAACTATTCAAACTAAAATAAAGGCTAAAAACCTCTTTGGGCATTGTTGGTAGAGTTTGACCCCTATGGTAGTTAGTATTGTCTAGAGGTTACTAATAATGTCTCTATGTATTATGTGGGTTTGTAACTCCTGAGAACCATCTTCCTAGACCTATAAATGGTTCATGTGTGTGTACATGCCTTATGTATTATGCAATGATATTTATTTTCCTTTTTTGTCTAAACCCTAATTATTCTTTCAACCACAAAATACCTTTAAAAAAGGGTTAGTATTTTGGGTTGGACAAACCAAACCACTCCATGTTGAATGGTTGAGTGATTCCTACATTCTGATATTCCTAAGAGGGCTCAAACTACACATAATTATCCCAATTATCTGTGTGTGTGAAACATCATGAATAATCTAGAATGCAATGTAATGTTTTGATCTTCGACATTTGGCACCATGCAACTTTGAATTTGTGTATTCAGACTTGGATCCATGGACTATTTTAGGATTGTTCCTTGAAGGGTTTTCATATGTATATTCCTTTTGATAACTTCTAAAGAGCGTGATAATTGATTCTTCAAGTTTACAAGTGATTACCAAGTTGTGACCAAGTAATTATCTAAGTGAGTATAACCTTATGAATGATTTGTATTTATAGTTAACTCTTCATTAATTCTTGGTATGATCAACACATGAAATGTGTTTAAGCCAACCTAATGGATAATTTAAAATTGGAAAAATATCCATTGAGTGTCCTTGGACACTATTCTCAAAGGCAGACCCTTAAATAGCTAACATTATCTAGGAGTTACTAATAGTAAGCTAGAAGTGTAAATCAGTGATCTGAGATATGGACAAGGTTTGTCTAGGATTATGAGATATTCACGTATAGACTAAGTTGTTCTTGAATAGGTGTATTTTTTGCATATAGGTGGCCAAGATAATATATGGGTAGATGAATAAATGGAAAGTGTGCTCAAGAGTCAAATATATGTGTGTTGTCCAAGCATGTCTAAGTTGATGTTACCAAAGTATATGATACCAAATTTAGGTGTCTACACCTATGATATTTATTGATCAAATCTATACCTATATTTTCCTATGGGGGTATGATACATATATTTATTATGCATGAGCCTTATATTAACATATATCTAATTTATGGATCCTATCACCCACTCGAGTGTAGTGTGCTTACTTTGCTTCTTCACATAGAGATGACATTACCTTACATATACATGAACACGTACTTGGTATTTATGCATGATATATCTTACTACCATGAGAATTTATTTATGTTTTATGTCCTAAATTTATCCCCATCTAGCATGGCTACATCGGGGAATGTTTTTTTCTTCCAAACTATCATCCTCATTGGAGGATGCATCCACTTATGGACATTACCACACAACTATCTATATCACATAATTCTCACATGGATACTATTCCATCTCTCTTAGTGTGACTATTATGGGGCATGTTGTTGAACCACCTCACCATCATCATCCTCATGAGAGGATACATCACATATATTGAGCCTTACATTATGTTATCTTTCTTATGCAATATGATATTGATACTCACTAGAGTAGTATAATATGCATTGAACTTCACATAATTTTATCTATCCTACGTGACATAATACTTGGGGCATGACTAGTTGCCTATCTAACCTACAATGGGGATTTGCGTGTAAAAATTCAAGATAATTACATGTGTTTTATGCATTTTTTAAAATTGTGTCAATTATATATAATCTTATTATGTGTGGTGCTTGTAACTATATTCTTTTGAGATGAGAGAATATAGACACAAGTTATTTAATCTCTCACCTCAAAAGGGGGGCATATGTTAGAGAAATTTCAAGGCATTTTTTAGATGTTATTAAGTATATGCTCTATGTAAAATTTGGTTAGCTCTACTTAGAGTAGAATAAAGTTTGGGTAAATCTACTTAGAGGAATATTATTTATTTCCTTGATCAAGAAGTAGGAGGTAGATTCATAAAACTCCCAAAGAAGTGGTGGCTATATCTAACACTTGTCAAAAAAATCAATTAAAATAAATAGAAAAAGAAAAATAGGGTCATTATTTTTAAGTTACAACAGCATTTTTTTCTCATACAAGCAGGTGTATTTATTCATATTCTCATATTAATTTTCAATATTTAAATTTTCAATTTCAATTATCAAATGCATGCATCCAGCATATATGGCATTGATTACATGTTGTAAAATGGCCATTGTTGATAGCTATAATAAATTTTATAAAATGACAAAGATGTGGATGGACACATGACAAAAAATTTCCTCCTCTTCTTATTATAAATCAAGGTATACAGTTCATTTGTGTATCATTTTACTTTGATTCACACATGAATCACTCTCATGCACAATCAAAGTAGGGGAATTATGTAGACAACTAAAGTTAGTATAAGCCTTATAATTATAATGTTTTTAATGTTGATTTGTACATATGGGTCATCACCTTGAATTAGGGTCTTATTGGAATTTATTTGTGTGTTTGTTTCTCTTTCACTCTTCTTTGTTTGATCTTGTAGTCATCTTGTCTCCTATTTGTCATTTTTTCTTGTTTATTTTGAGCTCACAAGCATGTTTTCTCTCTCCTCCATTTGTTTGTGTATGTTCTTTCTTCTAGGATGGGGGCAATGGTTCATGATCTTGCCTTGGGCAAGATCGACAATTCTACCATTCTTGTCCTCTTTACTTTTTTGAACCCTTTTGCCTATGGTAACATATTTTTGATGTTTAGATTCATTTATTGGTTGTTTTATTTTCTCTTTTTCATATTTTACATGTTAATTAGACCTTAATTCAAAACATGATAAGTCTATATATACAAATCATCTATAAGCATTTTTAAGGCAAATTATTTAGGCGTTTAACCCTAAATTTAGATAAGGATCCTACTTGGGTAGATAGGGTTAACAATATAGAAATGATAATGCACAAGGGTGATAATCAAATCTACATTAGGACATTTAAATGTTAAACTTAGATATAACATATACTAAATTTATTAAACTGAGATAGGATAAAAATAGAAAGTACAACTATGCTAGATATGGAAATGATAAATAAATAGTGTGCTTATTTGGTTCTAATACTAACACAATTTTGGATCTAGAAGAGGTAGGAAATAGACTAGAAGAGGTTTCTAGAATAGTTGTCAAATTTTGTATTGAGTACCTATGGAGCCATGAATGGTAGTGTCAACCTTGAAAATTAGCATCAAAACTATTATTTGAACTAGATGTAGGTGTCTTGTATGAAATACTTACTAAAAGAGGATGTGACCACATAGATGCATCTATTCACCTTCACTCTTGTGCATTTAGATCTAGATCATAGACTATCACTCCTCATTAAATGGTAAAACCCTAGTACTTCATCTTCATACTAACCTTGGGAAAAATGGGTTAGTGGGCTCATAGTGTTGAGCTAAGCCCAAATACCCCTATTTTAATTGGTGTTGTCTATATAGCCACTACTCTGAAGAGAGCCTCATATTGCTGTAGTTTTCCCCTAATGTGTTGGTTTGTGTGTGTACAAGGGTATAATATGTGAAAAATAACTACAACAGTTACCTAGCTTGTAACTTGGAAATCATACTCTTGGGCTAAGCCTTCAGTACTTCATACCTATATATGGACATTCCCTATGATTGATATGGAAATAGGAATAAACAGGGAAGCTTTTCTCAATTGAATGCTCTTTGGTATGAATGTTAGGTTAGTGATAGGTGAGGAATGAATGATGAGTGATTGTAAATATATACCACTCTTATTGGGAAACATCTCACATAAAAACACTTAGTCCAACCACTTAGATATGTTTCATTTACAAATTTGATGGCTTTAGGGCACTAAACACCTATGTTAAGGTAGGACACTAGCATCAACATAGGGGTTTGGGACTGACACTTATATCTTGGTAGTTACAAAATAGGTATAGGCTTAGAACTTGTAGGGGTATAATATACACATATATTAAGCATTATAGTAAAGATAGAATGCCTAGATCATCAATATAAAACTAGTCAAACCAAGAGATAGGTCAATGGGCACAAGATAGAGTAGATGTAAGACTTATAAAAGTGGGAAAGGTACAAAAGTGAGAGGAACAACCAAGTTCTGAGTTTGCCAAGTGTACAAGACTAAGATGATATATATTTCATAAATATCATATATGTTTGACCCCCCTTTACTCTAGTAATGAAATTGTTGATTTAAAGAAGAATAAATGTGTACTTGGGTGTTTATAACACACCTTAACTTTGCATGAGCCCAACTTGATTGATTTCTTGGTGACTAACCTACAACTAATAGCATGTTATTGTATATAATCAGTGCATATAATCTAAAATTTTAAAGCATTTTAAATGATTGAAACTGAAAGAATAATGTTTAGGAGTACACCTATGTATTGATTTAAACACTTTACCTATTGTCAATTTGATTTGAAATATGTATCATTATGAAACACTAAAATTGAAATTAGGATATATATATATATATATAAAT
The DNA here is from genome assembly GCA_037957365.1 of Torreya grandis. Taxonomy (NCBI): domain Eukaryota; kingdom Viridiplantae; phylum Streptophyta; class Pinopsida; order Cupressales; family Taxaceae; genus Torreya; species Torreya grandis. The sequence continues at coordinate 2,328,766 of JARHVA010000049.1, forward strand.
TTTGAAAGTGCATATATCTAAGGATAAAGAGAGAGAGAGAGAGATACAAGGGCAAATGCCCCTAATCTTAGAGAAAAGATGAATTACAACCTCGAAGTTGAGATTATCTTAATTATGCAACCCAATCATAATTATAAATTGGTGAGTGTGAGTGAACCAAGTCAACCCACACTATAAAAATGGTGAGGTTGGATGATATAATCAAATCCAACCTAAAAACTTGGTAAGATTGACTAATTTAATCACCTCAACCATACCAAAAATGTGAACCAACTACTATAGTAGATTGGCTCAATATACTCAATAAAATTCTAACTTGGTGGGTGGTGGCAGTCCCTAAAAGTGTTATGAAAACTGAAATTTATTTGGATTTTGCAATATTAGGCACACATTTCATAGCATATGCACCTTAGATATATCTCATGTTGAAACTATGTATAATAATGGTACCAATGTATAGAATTATGCCACAAATGTGTATCTAAATCATATGACTGTGTATTTTGGCCAATTTAGAATTTTTCACAAGTGTGGGTATCATGTTACCATAACATGCCCCCACTATATATGGAGAAATCCAAAAATTGATGTAAGTGCCAATCTGAAGGACATGTTTCCAAACATGCCCCCACTAAATCTGTGTGTGTCAAATAATAAATAAGTGTGGATAACATGCTTTCAAATCATACCCCCACTAAATTTTAAAATTGTGCCAAATGTGGACAACATGCCTCTATGACATGCCCCCACTGAATCTAAAAATTATGCCAAATGTGGAGAACATGCCTCTATGGCATGCCCCCACTAATATGCACCCCCCGCTTTGAGGTAAGGTAAGATAGGAACTATGAGTTACCTCACCTCAAAAGGTGAAGACAATTAAATAATATGTGAATGGAACCATGTAACATATATAAGAACATGTTTAGGTAAATGTATCATTGAATCACATAGAACAATGTAGTCACATGAAGACCTAATATGCATGATAAAGATCATGTAAATGTTTACATATCAATAGGACAATAACAACAATCAATCTCACACACACACAATAGAACTCAAAAGTAAATTACCATACAATGCTCCTAAGAGACCATAAATAAGGGCATGTTCAAATGTTGCAGAATTGAAGGGACATGACTTAGTCAAATGTCCATAAAAGAAAGAATGACATATTCAAATATCCATATAATAAATGATAACATATCTAAATGTCAAACAATCAAGCAAAGGCATGGGGGCGTAAACAAAGGAGAATATTCAAATGCTCAAACAAGCAAGATAATAGCAAGGTAAGACAATCAAGGAAGTGCATAAAGGAAAGCATGAGCAACCAGCATAAACATATCATAGTACCCCATGGATAAAATGTGTAACTAAAAAATGTCAAGTTCATAGAATATCAAGTACTATATGAAAGATATAATCATGGATAAAGGCATGTGTATGTATATATAAGCTCAAACATGATAATGAAAAGTGATCATCGAACCATATAACCAGTGTATATGAAGACAAAATAAGTGGATGTTCCCAATGTCTATATGATGCAAGTAAATGGAAGTCCCAACATCCAAAATAAGAATAGATCATGTATTTGTGTATGTATGTATCACAATCAAGTAGAAGTGTGACACACATGTATGTAGAAGTAATTTATATGCCATCCATTAACATGGAACTAACATATAGATGCCAAAGAACCAATAGAACATGTTTATGCTGAAAATATTTTTGGAGTTTTGAAGTTTTTGTTTTTTTGGTATTTTGAAATATTGAAAACCATTTAGTCCAGTAAGTCTTCAAATTCAAGGGCCAAGGTATTGTGTGGTAGCCTTTCTTGCCAAAATTGTTTATATTTTATGAGTACTAAAAGTGTTGTGTATGTTGGTGACTCACTACCAATAATCATTAGTACATGTCCTTCATATCCACTATATGGGATATGAACCTCTTTGTTATCATGCTGAAATATAATACATTATTTTGTAACACTAACAACTAATTTTATATCAATCAACCATTATTATCCAAGGTGTAAATTCAAGTATGGTTCTTGTTCCATGACCCATATAGCAAGGTCCACTACCTTTATGCCACATGCAACAAGCAAAATTATATACCCAAGAGATTATGGAAATTTTGGAAAATAGTGTAACTCATATATATTATGTCCCAACTGTTGTAATGTAGTAATGTTGCAAGTTATGTTCCAATTGTTTATATCAATCTTGAGATGTGGGTGATGGACCCCATCATTATTTGTGGAAATGGTTACATATTCATGCTTTTATCGATTTACACCAATGTTCTCTTTTGAAATATTAGAAATATGTGGTCTTTTTCATTTTCAGACATAATTTATGTGCACCCTTCATTATTGTATTTATAAATTGAGTTCTTCCATGCCTCACTCTGATTTATATTATGGCCAATGATCTGATGATATTTAGAATATTATACCTTGTATTTTATAGGTATATGTCTACTACATCATCTATGTCTAGTAAAAGGTAAAGAATTCATTATACGTTCAAGTAACATAGAGAACATGATATCTAGAGTATCTTATCATGTCATGATCTATAAAGTCTATTGTGAATCCTTTTAATAAGACTCCACATTATTCACATGATGAATCTGTATTTGACTCTTGTAGGGTTGTTTCAGTGTTTTTAGCAAGAGAGATGTATGAAATAACAAACATTTACATGTTTTCCTTCTATTTTATCTTTACCCTTATCTTGATTTAGTTTGGTATCTTCTAGAAGTGGAATTAGATTATAAATACCATGATCTATAGGTTTGAATAGGTTATGTGAAAGGTGATCAAGTGGATCAAATTTTATTTTTTGTATTTTTTCATGTCATTTTATAATCATTTCATCATCACTATCATAGTAGTCTCAAATATGGCCATCTATCTATTTAGTGTTTACCAATAATAGAAGCTCAAATGTTGGGGATTCTTGTAGTTTTAGTATGAATGGTTCATTTGGTAATTGCTCTTGTTCTTGATTTATATTTATGTTCACCTCAATGGATAGTACCTTATTAGATTTTAGAGATTGAGTTATTGTACTTGACTCTCCCATTTCAAAAGTATGTATATGATCAAGAAGAAAGCATTGTTTAGCTGGTACCACCATAGAAATTCTTGTTAAACACACACTTATACTGATGGGTGGAGTGAATAAGTATAAGTTAATCTTTTAATTTTTCAAATTTATAATCACAATAATATCAATCACACAATATTAGAAAATAAGAACACAATATTTACATGGAAACCCTCTTAAGAGAAAACCATGGAGAAAATAACTACTTGCATCTACTAGCCAAATCTAGTCACAAATAAAATTCTTATTACATAATTTATAGGCACCAACCTACTAGAGACACCAATCCCCATCACTAAACAATTTTTAGGCACCAACCTACTAGAGACATCAATCCCCACTATTAAGCACCAACTTAGCAAGAGACACCAATCTCTTCTTTATGAGGCACCAACCTCCACTGAATAATCTTTCACCACACTATTGTTGCTTCATCAAATAATGATGGCAAATTCAATCTCCTCTCTTCTCTACAAAAATTTGATTATACTTGAATAATAGAATGAATTAAGTCTTTTCTTTAAATTTGAATGTGTTTATATGATATATATTTTTATTATCCATACACTTTCTTCCTTCTCTTCTTTATTAATCTTCATATATCTCACACTTCAACTTCTATGCTTTCTCTCCAACTTCTTTATACATTTATATCTTCCTTATGCATCTTCATGAAGGGAGGCAACCTTTTAAAAAGACATAAATTGTTTCAAAGAGGGTCAGCCCATAATCAATAATCATTGATTTAAAATTAATTTTCATATTGGCCACCAATGAAGGAGAGGGTCGGCCAACCTGATGAAGATCAATTTAAATTTGTCTTGTCAATAAGAAATAAGAGTCAGTTAGTACTCTTCAATATAAACATGTCTTTATATGCCTTGAAATGGACAAAAATTAGTGGCCTTTGTCCTTAATATGATTTCATATATACACCTTTGAAATAAAATAAAATATCTTCCATACACCTTTGACATCAATGATAATATTTCCAACAATCTCCCCATTTATCATTAATGACAACCCTGTAAAGAAATAATTTGTAAATGCAACAAGAACATAGTTCTCCCCCTTTCTGTAATTCTTCCCCTCTTTGTAACTCTCCCCATTTGAAATAAATGTAAAATTTATGCATAGGTATAATGGGATAAGTCTCCAATACATAACCATATTATATTAAACCCAACTGGTCACAATTACTTGCTTGATTTGGTCTTCGAGATTCGATCTTTAGTTTAATCTTTCTTTTTGACTCTTGGGCTCTATAGTCTCTTTAGTATAAGTACCTATTTATTTTAATATTCAAATCACTTCATAATGGTTATAAACTCCATTCATAGAGTCATATCTCACCCTTTGCCTCCTTCTATTTATCTCATTCACGAACTTGATTCCAATCTCTTCTTAGTTGCTTACTAGGCACCTTCCTCTTAGGTCACAATGACTAAAACTTCAATTAGGTTAAAAAGGTTAAAAATTTTGTCATGGGTATTCTTTTTTTATCTCATTACACTTGGTTATACCCTTTAAAATTACTCAATTACTCTTTAAGACTCACTTTACACCTTATGGTCAATGTATGTCCTTAAGGCTTGTAGCCTTTTTTCAGCCATTTCTTGTTATTTAGTCAAACTAGGAAATTTTACTATGATTTAATGACTCTTATAGGCTCACTTTATCCCATTTGAGGTGTGTATGAATTTCAATTACCTGATTCATCTTCTAGATCACACTTCTTTTATAAATCAACCCTCTTTTAGGCCTAGTTAGCCCTCTTCCAACTCCATAGTCCTCAAATACATAAATATCTATATATTCTCAGTCCTAAACCACTTTAATCATTATTATCATCTAAAATAAAGTAATATTACAAATTTTAAGAAAATTCCTATGGTTAAATTTCTCACAAATGACAAAACCCTAATTATAGGGTTTCACTAGCCCTGCACAAGCTGAGAGCATATAAATTTCATAACTTGAGTTTCCCAATGATTCAAAGGAATAAATAACCTTAACTAGGTCTATTTTTTCCCTATTAAAATTATCCAATAGGTGTGACACCACACTTATCTTTATTCTCTCTCCAACTCACCTTAACACAAGTTTTTAAGTCCTATTTAGGACTATGATAGTAGGGTTCTTACACTAAATAGTTTCATTGACACTTTATAAAGTTTTTATAACTTCCATTCACCTTCATTACACCTATAATAATCCATACCAACTATTAAAATCATAGCATAAACCTTTTTTTCAATAAAATTCCTTCCTCTTGTATGCAATCAGAAATGCATCATGTCTATCAATCAATCCTGGCTCAAAAAAGATAGAGCATACCTACACTTCTGATTGGGAATATATTTTTTAAGTGGAAGAATGACCAATATAGGTATCTCATATACCTAATTATAGGATCACTTTTCACAATACACCATGCCAGGAAGGGTTCCAAAGCCTATAGTCTAACACAATCATGTAATAACCTTAAAAGAGTCCTAGGTTTGATATTCACTCTATTCTAATAAACAAGAAATTAAATTTAATCTAGTGAACATCAAGGCTTGTGGAATAAATTATGGGTTATAAATAAAATAAATATGCATATAATACATATAATTGTATCAATGTATACAAAATCTTAATACGTGGGAAATAAGCACAACTGCATTATCTATCTACTCTTACAAAGGAGAAATAAAGTTAGGAATACTTACCTTGAAGACTAACCCACTAAGCTTCAATCTCTCCCTTAGACAAGGTTTTTTTCAATATATTGTTGTGGTATGTAAGGCTAACAAATACAAATCAGCTTTAGGCTACATAACCTATCTATGCATCCAAAAGACTTCTCCACAAGACAAGATTTGTATCTCCAAAGAATGTATGAAACCCTAAACTTTATTCCTCAAGTAGAATGGTCAATAATAATATGTTAATTTTCACTTATTCTTATTCTCTTATCTATTCTCAAATGGTTGGAAATTAACTTGTATATATAGGTGGGTCTTACCCTAAATCCTTTCAAAAATGTTGACTGTACAGGGTCAACCCAATCGACCCTGTATGTTTTTAGGAGATGAATCACTAGGCCCCGATCTAGGTCGATTGAAGGGATAATAAAAATCCAAGTGAAAAATATCCATAAATAGTATAGGGTTAACCCTATTGACCTTATATATTAATTAGACGCTAAAAACTATACAAGATCAACCAAGTTGACCTAGTACAGTCAACTGTAAAAGGGGGTCAAGGCAAGAAAGAGGAGGATAATGATATGATAAATGTTTGGAATGGGTAAGACTGAGATGAACAAGCTTAAGTTAATTTTTTTTAGGATATAAGTGTGTATTTCAAGTGGCAAAAGAGACAACAATCTTATGAAGTACCAATGGTCTACCCACCCCTTTCCCGATACACCCCTTAAGGCGTGTACTCAGAGAGATTGAGACTTAAAGGGTTTCTACAAGATAAAAAGTGTCAGTAAGTGATAAAAGTCTGAAAATATTATGTGTATACATATTCCCCACTCTAATCTCATCATGTGTCATGTAAGTGCAACATGGGATGGTGCTTTAGAAAATAGAACATGATAATACACAATGTTGATGCTAAGTGCAGTAAGTATCAGATAAGATAAAGGAAAGGATAGAATTTAAAAACACATACCTTCACTTACCTTAATGTTATAGATAAAAAATTATAATGCAATAGAATTGAAGGCATCTAATGTGAAGAACATTAGGCAAACCTATAGAAGTTAGTGCAAAAAATAGCCAAAAATTGAAAAAATTGAAAAATAAGCATATGATAGTGGAAAAGATTATTTGCATCATCATGAATCCAATGTATTTTATGGTTTTGAAAATGGATGAGTAGAAACAAAGATATAAGCAAAATAAGAAATTTGTAGGAAAATAATTGAAGAATTTGAATTGCTAAAAAGGTGTTTTTAAATAGGGGAAAGAGAAGTAATTTGGTTATTTTGACTTGTGAAGGAGAGAGAAAGAGCTCTGGAGACTAAATGAGCTAAGATGGTGAGGAGATAATAGGATAGATGAGGAGGGGCTCTAGGAGTAGTAGCAGGTGCACTACAAGTATGCTTAAGCCATTTTTTGAGTATTTTTTTGAAATTAAGTTATTTTTTAGAAAAATGTAATTTTTAGCATTTCTATATGTTAGAATGAAGCAAAATTAGATTCTATAGCTAGGGAAACCCAATTAGGCAAATGGGTTTGAAGGAATTAGGAAGAAAATTGTAATAAGAAACTTTTTAGCAAAATATAAGGGTTCAGTAGCCAAAAACAATTGGGTCAACCTAGTTGACCCAATATGCTGAAAATAGGCAAAATCCACATTGTCAACCTAGTAGGTGTGTGCCGACCTTGTCTATTTTGTAGACTATCGACCTAGTATAGTTTTCCAACTGATCTGAAAAGTTGAGAATGACAACATAGTACTAAGGAGGGGCAAAGAAGAGGGTTGACTTATATTTTTAAGTCACCTAGGCTAAAAATAGGGAAATTTTGGTTAAACTAGGTTGACTAAAGAACCAAAACTATATGGAAACATGCAAAAGATCTAAAGAAGGCTAGAATGGTTTGAAATCATCAATTAAGGGTAAAAAGGACTGAATAGGCTAAATATAGGTAAAATGAATGAATTAAAGTAATTTAGGTTAGTTTTTTATTGAAATTGTAAAAAGAATGTATTTTGACTATACATGACATGGAGGATATAATACATCTTTTGTTGTTTATTGGTTGCAGGGACAACCCTAGTTCTAGAGATTGGTAGATGTGTTTTGGCTATTGAATCTATTAGACCATCTGACCATAGGTCATAGAGTTAAGCTAGTAGTTGTAGGCCTAAGAGGGATAACTAACATATGTAAGATTCCCTTGAGTTTAGATCTATTAGTCATGTTCCTTGGATACTAGGAATGAATGACTAACACCTTCAGATGGGAGGTAGATGGGGATGTAGTAGAGGTAGCTATCAATCTAGAGGATGCGTATGCCATCCTAAGACTACCGATGATATGAGTACTAGTGACTATAGGTATACCAAATAGCCTAAAAGAGAGGAGAGCCTTAGTCATGTGGGCTACAAGCTCATATATGATATTAGCAGGTAGGTGAGTTAGTATGTTTGATGTATATACATCATATATTATGGATATCTAAAAATCTATAATAGGACTTATGACATAATGAGTGTTATAACACAAGTCAGATGGCAAGGTACCATTGTTCATGGTAGCCTTGAGTAGGATGATCCTAAAGGAGGGAAACTATATGATCTCAAATCTATCATCTAGAGCTATCTCATACATGATCTATATGAGATATTGGTCAGAGGGTAGAATTTAATAAGATTGATTATATTACTGATGGCTTGGATTTATGAGAGGTTTCTCATATATTGACTAGTTGGGTTACCCCATGCAATTGATGATAGGTTACCTTAAGTGCAAAGATGGAGAGAGGACCAGGTAGCATGGGTTGTGCCCCACATGCTAGCATTATAGATGGTAAGACACACAAATATAGTGTTGTAGTCATATGAACACATAGTGACTATATGACCAACCTAGTATATAGTTTCACTAGCTATAGCGAGGACAAAGATTATTGGACACTATACTTGGTGGAGAGAACCACATCTAGTGGCATGGGTACCAGGATAGATGGGCTTACTTCCTTAAGTGGAATTGATATTAATTCCAAAGTAGTGGGCTTGGCATGTGACAGGTCCATAGGAGAGGAGGGGACTAGGGCTACTAGTGCTGAGGTCGATGCTCAGACCACATCATGACCAGCCATGGACTAGGTGAACAGATAAGCAATAGAGAATGAGGAGAGGGATGCAAAGGTAGTGCAACTAGAGATACCACCACCAGATATATAGTGAGATGAGTTATGACAATAAAATATACAACATCAATAGAATTAAGAGTAGGAAAGAGTGGAGACTATTTCCATCCCTGATGATCTAGCAGGTGAGTCAAAGGAGAGTTAAATGATAGAGAGGCCACTTAGGCATAAGTTGAGATAGACATGATTCATAATAGTCAGATTTGAGCTGAGGAGGTGACCCATAAAGGAGATGTTAAGAGGCCACATGGATGGTGATATTGTGTGGATGGAAAGACCATAGTGGCTGAGACACAGATAGGTAATAAAGATGATTAAATTATTTCTTAAGTTTTTACTTTGATAGGCATAACTAAGGATAAGGAGGATATATGGGGGTCCCTTATGAGGTGATCACTCCATGAAATCCTAGAGGAGACTCTCCAACTGATGACCTTACTATATTAGAGGACCCCAGTGTACTATCTACCCTAGCTCAAACGAGCTAGTTTAGATTAGCAAGGGAGGTAGTGAGGCAAATACAAGTATAGAGAGAGCATGTGACCACCATTGGAGATGGGTACAAGTGAGATATGGGTATGGTAAGCCTTGGTAGATGATATATCTATGCATTTGGTAATAGTGATATAGATGACATAGGCACATACAGAGATGCAGACCTAGTTGATGTAGGCATATATAGTGACCCAAACTGAGTTGGTGAAATCATAGGTGTAGATAGCACATCTACAAGGATAGGTAGAGGGACTAAGATCTCAAATAGCCTCCTTATAGAATACTTTGGATATATTTCTTTCTCTCATATGTATTTAGTTGTTGTTTTATACGCTATAGGAAATACATGAGATGTGGTTTCTTTTCTAGCATTATGTAGGACATATACATGGTTAAAAAGAAGTAGGCAAAAAGGATATGGTAAAATATAATCAATCAAAAATTTACTACACACTATTTCAAGTTGGGAAATGTGTAATAATAGGAAAATGACTAAGTATAAATAACTAAGGAATGATAAAATAAGATGGTAAAAAGGAATTTGTTTTTAAACCAAAGTGAAAGATTTTTGCACTGAATAAAAAAAAGTAAAATCATACTAAATCATGTTCAGAAGTATGAAAATAATGTAATAAAATGGAAGGTATGTAAAAGATCACAAATGGTATAAAAATAAATTAATTGATTCAATCAATTATACTAAATCACGTTGGGAAGTATAAGAGAAAAAACAAAATTGGTAAAATATTGGTCTTAAATTTATCACTAATTCAAGTTGAGAAGTATGAAAATTTTTAAAAATAGTTGTATTCTTACATGCACTAGAAAATAAGAAGATAAAATCAAAAGAGAAATGAATTAAGCATAAAACACACTAAATCAAGATGGAAAGCATGTCAATGACATGTAACTTCATAATCAATCACATCTTATCTCATATTTGACACATGTAATTTTGTTTGTGACTTGTATTATTAGAAAATTTTGTGAGGAATGTCAGGTCCTATCCATGGTATTACACTTCAACTCAAAAATATAACACCACTAGGGTGGCATAAACAAGAAAATTTAGGTAACAAAATATGTGGGTAATAGGATGGGAAAAGGTGGTAATTTATGAGTATGGTTGGATCTTATCTATGGTCTTACAATGCAACTCACAAATGAAATCCCAAGTGGAGTGATCAGTAGATAAAACAATATTTCTCAAGAGGAAATATGACAGATATAGGGAATGAAAAAGGGAGCGTAAAAATCAAGACTTGGGTGTCTTATGAGAAAACCTTAGGAGATAAGAGGCATACTAAGGACATGAAAAGACACTAAGTGACTAGTGACCATCGATGTACAAAGGAAACCTATTCACTATAGACCTAAATCTTTGTATACATATAAGCATGCTACTAAGATCAACTCATAAAGGTAGATTGGTACAAGGAAAAGTAAAATGGACCTACCTTCCAATGACGTGTTCCCCATTCTTTAGGACCCCTTATAGAGTCATCAATCTACTGTGAAGATTGGGTACTTGTGTGAGAAAGTAGGTAGCACTAAAAGATCTTTTTATTATCCTCTTTTAATGTACTAGCCTACCATACCCCAAAGGACCTCAACTCTACCACGAGGCTGACTATGAAGTTGACCTTTGACTAGAAGAAGGAGATGTGCTTTGAATCATGTTTTTTTAGTATGATTTTACTTTTAAGAAATTTTTGCCTTTTGATATCAATGCCTTTTGTAAAATGATTTGGCTTCTAAATTTTTATGTATTTTTAAGGTTCTTCCTCCATACTTATTTGGAATGATCAATCATGAGATATGTAGTGATACACATGAATGATATTTAGGCTAAGGCTAAAGGAAGCTAAGTAACCAAAGACAAAGACTGATTAGGACACTTAGGTTTAACAATGAACTAGCATGTGATCTCAAGTCTCAACCATGTATATAATTAGCTTGTGAAAAAGGAAGAAGGTAAAAAGGATATCCAAAGTGGACTGGTAAAAGGAAAGTATAATGAGATGCATTGTTTGCTAACTAATCACATGGTAAAAGAAGACAAGGACCAAAGGGAACAAGGTTTGTATAACCAATTCACAATGACAATTATCTATGAGAAATAGAGATAAGAAAGCAAATAATCATGAAGACATAAGAAGAGAGTTTTTAGAAAAACTCAAGAAATAAAGGGAAAGCAATGATAAAGAAAGACAATCATATGCAACTATAAATGACAATATAAGCAAGATATAGTATAAAAGGTAAAATCACTATGTAAGAAAAATATGAATTTGACACAGCATAAAATAATATAATAGATAGATAAAAATAAAATTGGAGCACACATCCAATCAAAATGTAAATGTAAAGGCACCATGCATATGCTTATAAATACTAATAAATTTACTCACACACATTATCCAAGACATCGGATAAATTTCTTTGAAGCTGGATATTAACTGTTGCTAATGTCTTATCAATCTTCAATATAAACTAGGAAAAGACCTCTCTTCAAATATATTCAACTAAAAAAATATTAACTCTCAAAGGATCATGCTGAGGAAGGAAGTTAGGCAAGGAATGCTCAGGAGAATGCATGGGAGCAGGCTCTATGGGAGATGTAGGAATCACTGATGGAGAAGGATCCATAGGTGAGGGACTCATAGGTGGAGAATGATCCACATGTGACGAAAGGTCCATAGGTGAAGGAATCACATGTGGAGGCATAGAAGGTGATAAAGGGACCCTAGGAGGGGATGAAACCACTAGAGGTGGAGCCATGGGAGAAGAAGTAGAATCCTTCTTGCAGGATTGACCTATGGGAGGAATAGAAGGTCTGAGAATAACTATAAGGTGGTCTTGAAGGTGTTGTTGAAGGATACAACAATGATCAGTGTGATGAGTGACACATTAGTGCCATAGTCAATACACTTCACCATACTTAGGTATATGTTTAGGTATAACCTTTGGGGGAGGTGTGGATTTGTCTGAGGTAGGAGAGGAAGGATGTAAAGTATCAATATATTATCTCAGCTTATGATATTGGGTAGAAAAATGATTATATGTTTTATGGAAGTAATAGATATGTTTGTGAGTGATCTTAGGAGAAGCACTCATAGAAGGAGGTATAACAGGAGTGGAAGAAGCCCAAGAACACTTGTTGGCCCATTTGGTGGGCAACAAAGCCATCTTAGGCAAAGGAAGCAAACCATCACCAAGGGAAGGTGGTGATGGAGGAGGAATGGAACTAGGCTCAATAGAAGGAATAATGGGATGAGAAGCATGGGTAGGCTCAACTATAGTAGGAGTAAGAATGGGATTTGACAAGGGCTCTATTGAGGGAGGACTGGGATCTATAGAAGGTCTAATAAGGGTTGCACTAATCTTAGGAGTAAACCAACTATAATGATCAAGGTACCTAGAAAAATGGTAAGGCTTGGTCATATCATGATACATGAGCATAATCCTATGAGGCTCCTCAGAAACTAGAGGTGTTATCATCATCTCTACCCTATGATAAAGAGGAAAAATACTAAAATTAGGAGTTATAAATGGAAAAATTTTGGGATATAGGCATATGATAGTGGAAAAGATACTCTATGTCATCATGAATCCAACACATTTTATGGTTTTAAAAATAGATGGGTAGACACAAAATTATAAGAAAAATAAGGAATTTACCTAAAAATAATTAAAGAATCTGAATTTTGAAAAGTGATTTTAAATAGGGGAAAAAGAAGTCATTTGGTTAATTTGACTTGTGAAGGAGAAAAAAAGAGCTCTGGAGACCAAATGAGATAGGATGGCAAGGAGACGATAAGCTAGACAACAGGGAACTTCAAGAGTAGCAATGGGTGCACTACAGGGATGCAACTATGGATTTTAAGCCCATTTTTGGAGTAATTTAATGAATTAAGTGTATTTTAGAAAAAAAATAGCATTTTTAGATGTCAAAAGGAAGTCAAATTAGATTCTATAGGTAGGAAAAAACATGATAGGAAATGGGTTTTAAGGAATTAGGGAGAAAACTACAAAAAGGCACTTTTTTAGGAAAATTCAAGGGGTCGATAGTGAAAAACAACTTGGTCGACTAGAATCCACACTGTTGACCCAGTAGGTATGTGTCGACCCTATATGTTTTACAAACTATCAACCTAGTACAATTTTGCCAACTGATCCAAAAATTTGACAATGACAATGTAGTACTATGGAGGGAAAAAGAAGAGGGTTGACTTAGATTTTTAAGTCAACTAGGTCAAAAATAGGGAAATTTTGGTCAAACTAGTTTGACCAAAGAACCAAAATAGTACAAAAATGCATGTAAAAGGCCAAAAGAAGGCTAAAATAGCCTTAAATGACCAAGTAAGGGCAAAAAGGACCAAGTAGGCTAAAAATAGGTAAAAATGAATAAATTAAAGTAGTATAAGCTTGATTTTTATTGAAATTGTAAAAATAATGTATTGTGATTATACATGACATGGAGGATCTAATACATCTTTTGTTATTTCTTGATTGTAGGGATGACCTAGATTTTGGTGATTGGTTAAACATCATGGCTACTAAATCTACTAGAGCATCTGACAATAAGAGATATAGGTAGACTAATATTTATAGGCTTAGGAGGGATAGCTGATATGTACAAGATTCCCCTAATCATAGATTTGTTAGTCATGTTCCTGAGATATTGGGAATGGCTGACTAACACCTTTAGATGGGAGGTGGATGGGGATGCGATTGAGGTATCTATCACTCTATAATATGTACATGCCATCCTAGGGCTACTGATAATAGGATTACTAGTGACTACAAGGATACCAAACAACATGGAGGAGAAGAGAGCCTTAGTCGTGTGGGCTACAAGATTGAAGATGATATTAGTGAGTAGGAGAGTTAGTATGTTTGATGTATATGCATCACAGATTCTAGATATCCAAAAATATATGATAGGGGTTGTGACACAATGAGTGTTATGCCACAAATTAGATGGTAAGGTACTACTATTCATGGTAGCCTTGAGTAGGATGATCCTAGAGGAAGGAGTACTATATGATCTCATTTCTATCATCTACATCGAGCTCATACATGATTTTTATAAGGTGTTGGTCAGAGGGTAAAATTAAATAAGATCAATCATATTACTGATGGCTTAGATATATGAGAGGTTTCCCATGTATCAGCCAATTGGGTTGCCCCATGCAGTCGATGATAGGTTGCCTTGAGTGTGAAGATGGAAAGAGGACCAGGTAGCATAGGTCATGCCCCACATGATAGTGTTATAGATGATGAGATGCATAGACATAGTATGGTAACCATATGGGCAGATAATGACTACATGGCCAAGATGAGACATAGTTGTACTAGTTATAATAAGGATAGAGGTGGAAAGACACCACTTGGTAGAGAGAACCCCATCCAATAGTATGAGTACTAGGATAGATGGGATTACCTCATTTAGTGTCATCTATATTGATGCTCAAGTAGTGGGCTCAGCATGTGAAAGAACCATAAGGGAGGAGGGGACTAGGGCCACCAGTGATGAGGTTGACACTTAGACCACATTGTGAGTGACCATAGACTAAATAAGCATGATAGGGAACAAAGAAAGAGGAGAAGGGTACAGATGTAGTGGCACAAAAAATACCACTACCATATCCATAGTGAGATGAGTAATGACCATCAAGGACATGACATCGATAGATGCAAGAGGAGTAGAAGAGAGTAGAGACTATCACCATCCTTGATGACCTAGTAGGTGAGCCATATGAGAGTTAGATGATAGAGAGGCCACTCAAGTGTAGGCTAAGGTAGATGAAATCCATGATAGATAGATTTGTATTGAGGAGGTGACCTAAAGAGGAGGTGATAAGAGGCCACATGAATGGAGAGACTGTGCTAACAATCACAAGAATGGTAAGACCATAGTTTTTAAGATACATATAGGTCATAAATATGATTAAATTATTACTTAATTTTTTATTTTAAAATAGAGACTAGAGATAGATAGATATGGTGAGATATAACAGTGATCTAATATCTATTTAGGTGTGATTTTATAGGTGTAACTGAGGATGAGGATGAGAAATGGGGGTCCCTTGTGAGGGTATCACTCCATGACCTCCTAGATGAGACTCTACAACCTTATGATCTTATTGCATTAGAGGACCATAATGTACCAATGCCCCAACTCAGGTGAGCTAGTTTAGATTAGATGGAGAGGCAGTGAGGTAGATATGAGCATAGAGAGAGAAGATGCATCCACTAGTAGAGATCTGTGTAGTTAAGATATGGGCATGGTAAACCCTAGAAAAGGAGAGAGCTATGCATATAGCTATAGTGATTTAGATTATAGAGGCATATACAGTGACCCTGACCTAGGTGGCATAGGCATAGGCACAGGTAACACACCTACAGGGACAGGTAGAGGGATTAACATCTCAAATAGCCTCTTTATAATATATTTTTAAGAGGATTTATACCAAGGCTTTTATAAATAGCATGGCTAAGCCATAATATAGATAGGATGGAGCCCATCCATAGATCTAGAGCATTGTATATATGGTTGTACTTGTATCAAAAACTCATGATATATATATATATATATATGATGTATCATTTTGGCATATTGATGTTGATCATGTATGTTATTATTATGGTTTTGGCTATGGATGCTTTGGATATATTTCTTTCTAGCACATGTATTTTAGCTATTGTTGTATATGCTATAGGAAATATATGAGATGCGATTTCTTTTCTAGTATTATGTAGAACACGTGCATGGGTAGAAATCAATTGGTAAAAAGGAGTTGGTAAAATATAATCAATCAAAAATTTACTACACACTATTTCAAGTTGGGAAATTTTTAATAACAAAAATAATAATAAGTATAAAGAATCAATGGATGGTAAAAAAAAGAATATGTTTTTAAACCAAAGTGAAATATTTTTGCACCAAATTAAAACAAGTAAAATCATACTAAATCATATTGGGAAGTATGAAAACAATGTAATAAAATGGAAGGTATGTAAAAGGGCACAAAGGGTATTAAAAAATAATAATTAAGTCGATCAATTATACTAAACCATGTTGGGAAGTATAAGAGAAAAACAAAATTGGCAAAAGTTGGTCTTAAATTTATCACACTAACTCAAGTTGGGAAGTATAAAAATTCAAGAAATGGTTGTATTATTACATGCACTTAGAAAATAAGAAGATAAAATAAAAATAGAAATGAAATAATATTAAAACATACTAAATCAATATGTCAAGCATGTCAATGACGTGTAACTTCATAATCAATCACAACATATCTCATATTTGACACATGTAATTCTGTTTGTGACTTGTATTATTGGAAATTTTTGTGAGGAATGTCAAGTTCTATCTGTAATCTTATACTGCAACTCACAAATAAAGCACCACTGGGGTGGAAAAATTGGGACAATTAGGTAATAAATGATGTGGTTAATAGGAAGGAAAAAGGTGGTAATTTGTGAGGAATGTTAGGTCTTATCTGTAGGCTTATAATGCGACTCACAAAAGAGATCCCAAGGGGAATGATTAGTAGAAAAAACAATATTTCTTAAGATAAAATATGAGGGATATAGGGATTGTAAAAATAAAGACTTAGGCATCTTATGAGAAGACCTTAGGAGACAAGAGGCATATTAAGGACATGAGAAGACACTAAGTGACTAGTGACCATCAATGTACAAAGGAAAACTATTTGCTATAGACACAAAGATTTGTAGGCATATAAGTGTGCCACTAAGATCTACTCATAAAGGTAGATTAGTAAAAGAAAAGGTAAAATTTACCTACCTCTCCCAAGACATGTTCACTGTTCCTCAAGACCCCTTACAGATCCATCAATCTACTACAAAGATTTGGGTACTTACGTGAGAAAGTAGGTAATACTAAAAGAACTTTTTATTCTCCTTTTCTAATCTACTAGCCTACCACACCCCAAAGGACCTCAACTCTACCATGAGGCCAATTGTGGAGTTTGAGCTTCAACTAGAAAAAGGATATGTGATTTGAATCACGTCTTTTAGTGTGATTTAAATTTTAAGAATATTTTTTCCTTTTGTATCATTGCCTTTTATAAAATGATTTGGGTTTTAATTTTTTTATGAATTTTTAAAATGCCTCCATATAGATTTGGAGTGACCAATGATGAGATATGTAGTGATACACACAAATGAGCTTTAGGCTAATTTTAAAGGAAGCTAAGTAACCAAAGGCAAAGACTGATTAAGACACTTGAGCTTAACAATGAGCTAGCATGTGATCTTAAGTCTCAATCATGTATATTCTTAGTTTTCAAAAAGGAAATTAATGGAAATAACTAAATCTAAAGGTGGATTGGTGAAATGAAAGTATAATGAGATGCATTGTTTACTAATTGATCACATTGTAAAAGGAAACAAGGGCTAAAGGGAATAAGGTTGGTATAACCAAGTCATAATGACAATTATCTATGAAAAATAGAGGTAAGAAAGTAAATAATCATGAAGACACAAGAAGAGAGTTTTGAGAAAAACTCAAGAAAGAATGAGTATACAATGATAAAGAAAGACAATCATATGCAAATATAAATGACAATATAAGCAAGATATAATACAAAAGGTAAAATCACTATATAATAAAAATATGAATTTGACACAGCGTCAAATGATATAACAGATAGATAAAAATAAAATTGGAGCATAGTCCAATCAAAATATAAATGTAAAGGCACCATACATGTGCTCATAAATATTGATAATTTTCCCACACACATTATCCAAGATATTAGATGAATCTCTATGAATCTGGATATGAACTACTACTAATGTCTCATCAATCTTTAATAAAAATTAGGAAAATACTTCTCTTTTAATCTCCTTAACTAAAAAATTAGGAATACTTGACAGATCATGCTGAAGAGGGAAATCATGCAAGGGATGCTTGGGAGAATGTGTGGGAGTGGGCTTTATAGGAGATGTAGGAATAACTAATGGAGAATGATCCACAGGTGAGGGAAGGTCCACATGTGAAGGAATCATAGGTGAAGGCACAAAATGTGATGAAGGGACCACAAGAGGGGATGGGACCACTGGAGGTAGAGCCATGGGGGGAGAAAGAAAAGCCTTCTTATGAGGATGACCTATGGGAGGAATGGAAGAAGGTTTGAGAATAACTATAAGGTGATCCTTATGGTGTTATTGAAGGATGTGACAATGATCGGTGTGATGGGTGCCACATTGGTTCCATAGATAATACACCTCCCCATACTTAGGTATATATTTAAATAGAACCTTTGGGGGAGGCATGGCTTTGTCTAAGGAAGGAGAGGAAGGATGCAAAGTATCAATATACTATTGCAACTTGAAATAATAGGTACAAGATTGACTATTTTTCCCATGAAAGAAATAGATATGCTTGTTAGTGGTCTTAGGAGAAGCACTCACAGAAGGAGGTATAATAAGAGTGGAAGAAGCTAGAGAAGGATCATTGGCCCATTTGGTGGGAAATAGAGCCATTTTAAGCAAAGGAAGAAAATCATTACCAATGGAATGTGGTGATGGAGGAGGAATGGAACTACACTCAATGGAAAGAGAAATGGGATGAGAAGCAAGGGTAGACTTAGGGAGAGCAAGAGTGGGAACAGGCTTAAATATAGTAAGAGCAAGAAGAGGCTCAACTATAGTGGGAGTGGGAAAAGGCTTAGATAAGGTCTTTACTGAGAGAGGAGAGGGATATATATAAGGTCTAAGAAGGTTCATACTATTCTCAAGAGTAAACCAACTATGATGATTAGGGAACCTAGCTAAGTGGTAAGGCTCAATCATAGCATGATCCATAAGCATACTCCTACAAGGCTTCTCAAAAATTGTACATGTTGGCACCATCTCTACCCTATGATAAAGAGGAAAAATACTCAAAGTAGTAACTATAAATGAATGAAAATGGGAAGATACATGAAAAGACTCAAGTAAAGAAAAATGACAATGGACAATCTTGGCATTATGGGCCTATACAAGATTGCCTAAGAATGGATTATCTAGGGAATAACCATCATCATAATCTGGGGTGTGAATATCAATGACATAAGTAGGGATAACCTTGTAATCTAAGGAAGTGTGGTGAATAGAATACCAAGTCTTGATCAATACTACAGGAATGTCATCATAAAGAGGCTTGTAAGAATGAGGCTGCAAAGAAGCAAGAAGTTACAGGATGAGGTGAGGTGAGACATCAGAAGTCTTAATCTTTAGGTTAATCTCATCAGGATCATCATCATTATAATGTAAGAGGTTAGGAGTAATGTTCCCAATGATTTTGGGATGCCCATTGTAACCTTGAGTTGAATTAATGGGAAAATTAAGACATTAAGACTCACAAAATGGAAAGTTAGGAAAAGGCTCAAGAGTAGGAATCTTAAATACACCATGGTCTTAGAATTATTAAAAATTTCAAGGGTTAGTATCACCTTAAATCCTAAAAATGTCTCCATTATGAGGTAATTTAATGCATTTATAGGTGGAAGAAGTAATAGCTCTCATACGATGAGTCCATGGCCTACCAAACAAGATTTTATAAGAAAGGGGAAAGTTAAAGATCATCACCTTTATATGAACAGTGGTAGGTAGGATAGTAATGGGAAGCCGCACACAACCTAGAGGAGGTATTTTATTTATATCATATAATTAGAAGGTGTTGCATGTAGACTTAAGATTACATTCTGAATATCTAAGGGTCTTAATGAAGTCAAGAGAGGTAATGCAGGTGTTAAAACCCTCATCAATAAATGCATACTTAATTTGGATATCACATATTTGAAACCTAATGAATAAGGGAGGATCATCCGCACAAAGTAGAATTTCATTGGGAATCATAGAAGCTATAGGAAATTTTAAGGAAAGAAAAGTATCCATAGTTTCATCAATGTTGATAGACATCTCTTCACATTATTATAATATACTATCCTTGAATCAAGATAAGGTTACCTCTCATCCTACTAGGGGAGGACAAGGGATATTCATTTAAAATTATAGTTGCATAAGATAGTTTATATGCCATGGAGAAGTCTTCATAAGCTCAATTAACATATTCTGGGATGGGATAGTAGTGAGTTCCATGATGGTATCCCACTCATCATAACCCGTAAGAAGGTTTTTAGATATAGGTGCATGATGTTTAAGAAGGTCCTTGGAAGGAGGAGCCAAAGTGCATTGAAATTTATGTTAATAAGAAGAAAAAGGTATAAAATGAGGTTTTAAATTATGTTGTGATGATGAAGGAACTGGTTTAAGTTGATTTTGAGAATTGGTAGAAGAAGTGTTAGTAGAAATTTGAGTATCATTAGTGTTAGAAGATGACGTAAGAGTGGTAGAAATAGAAAAGGAAGTGTTATCCAAGGAGAATCAGAAATTGAATCATCAAAAGTAATAAGTTCATCTTGCCCCAACTAATTTAAATGAGTTGAAGAAGAATCTTGGATAAATCAATATGTTTTAGATGGAGTGTAGATAGGTTGGGAATCAATAAAAGCAACCACCCTTCACATATTAGTCATGTTAACCACATTTTCTTCAGAAGTGGGATCAAAAAGACTTTCTAAATTATTAGTGGAAGGGATGGCTTTTTCTTGATTGTCTCAGATAGGTTGATGATTAGGAAGAGGGTCTTTGAAGATATCCAAATGAGCATTGGCTTAGTTTAAATATTGATATTTATAATGTGATTTATAATCCTTGAAAGCAATTTCATAGGCTTGTTTATGCTTTTGAATGATAGAATCATGATCAAAATTAGGATGAAGAATAAATTTTTTAGGTGAATTACAAAGTTGTCTATACGTCTCATGAGAATGAACCCAACTAGGTGAAACCAACAAAACTTGTTAGGATCATACCAGGATTTCATAGGATGGGTAGGGTCAAGTTTTCATGGAAGAGGCCTAGGTAGATGCTTAAGAAATTTAGCTAAGGATAGAGGTTTATGAACATTAATTTTTTTTGGTGAAAATGAGGATAGGCATAGTGTTGAGAAGGGAGAGTTAGTTTTGATGAAGGGGTAGGAATGATAGCTTGAACATTGTGAATGGTGTCATAATAATTTGTAACACCATCATTGGTAACATTATGATTTTTTTCTTAAGCAAGAGATAAGGACTCACATAAGGTTGGGGTGGCTCAAATTGATGCATAAGGAAATTTTGTCACTTAACTTGATCAAAATCCTCTTCCAATCTACGTGGAGGGAGAGTGAGGACCCGATATTGAAGTTTAGGAAAAAGGGCATTGGTAAAGAGATGGAAAAGATTATCATCATCCATGTTATGTTCACATTTGTTTGAAAAAGTTTTACACCTTTTAACAAAGGCTTGAGCAGTCTCATTTTAAGGTTGTTTGCAATTTATGAAGTGGGCCAAAGTGTTTTTGAGAAGATCACTAGTTTTGAATTCTTGAACTAAAGCATTCACTAAATCCTCCAAATTAGTAATGGAATGAGTTCTAAGTTAGCTGTACTAATCCAAGGCATCACCTGTGAGAGTTTTGGTTAAGAGTTTGGTAGCAACAAAGGTGTTCAATTTGACCCAATCCTTATAAATATTTCCAAATGTTTTAAGATGAAGGTTGAGATCAGTTGATCCATTATAATAAATTGTAAGTGTGATACCTCTTATGTCAATGTTAACAATTTGAGTAGTGAGAGGTTCATTTTAGAGATGCTTAATGGTTTTGTTGACCAAAGGAGGTTGAGGAATGATATTTCCTTGAGAATATCAAAGAGGAGGAGGGGGTACATTTTGGTTATGTGTGCCCTAAGCCATTGGTTGAGGATGAGTTTGAAGATGAAGAAGGTGGCTTTGCATTCTCATCATTTTATTTGTGTTATGAGCTTGAAAGGTATTCATTTGATTGAGTGTTTGTAACAATAATTGATGTGTTTGATTAGCATTATTAGAAGCATTAGAGGTGTTATTAGTGGCTTGGGTACCACTGTTGGTGTTGATAGGAGCTTGAGAGGAATTATGAGAATGTGAAGAACTAGTGGTAAAATTTTATTATGTAGCAAAAGATGGACTAGTGAATGGTTGAGAGGAAGAAGCACTAGTAGCATGATTACCTTGGGTATGAAATGATGCACTAGTGGAAAGATTAAGGATAGTGGACATTATGAGAGGCCCACTAGATGTAGAACCTATTATGTTAGTGGATATACTAGGCATGAAGGTGGAAGAATTTAGAGAAGAAGAGGTCATGGTATGATAAGGGATCATAATCAAAAGAATATGTTGAGAATCAAAGAAAGTGGTACCCCCAAATTTAGTTGAGAATGTAGGATTAGGTGAATAAGACTCTTTGGATTGACCACTAATCATAAGATTGTAAATGGTAGAAGGATATTTTCCTTGATGTTGAGGAAATTTAGAGATAAATAAGAGCATTTTGGGGGTATACTCTAATTTGGGTTGGTCTTCTAATGAGAAAAGAGAAGTACATTGCGAAGAGGTATTAGGAGGGATCCCATAGTTCATTATGTGAGTGGAAATATGAACATTACTAGCATCCAAGAGAGGAGGCCTACTTTGTCTATGGGAGACCCTATGAGGGTTGGTAAATTTCATCATGTCTATTGACTACAACTTAGTATTATCATCAAGCAAAAAGTCCATGATGAAGGGAAATAAAGATAGATGAGAAAGTAAGGAAATCAGAAATGGCAAAAATAGTATAGGTTCAACTGAGTTAACCTAGCACAAAAATAGGGTCTACAAATAGTACAAGGTTGACTGGGTTGATCTAGTACAGTGAAAAAAGGCTATAAAAAGAGAAAATAGGGTATACAAAGAGTACAAGGTCAACTGAGTTGATCCAGTCTAGTGAATAGAAGCTAGAAAAAGGTACAGGGACAACTAGGTTGATCTAGTATAGCATATAAGGAAATTTAAGAAACTTATAATAGATTTATGAATTGAAACAAGATAAATTTTACAAGTAAAATTAATAATTGAAATGAAACAAATAGTCAATTGGATTAACATTGGCCACCCTCATTGAGGCACATAGCACAAAACCTTGCACCAACACTAGCTAATGCAAGTCTTTACAATACAAAATACAATTAAGCAAAGAGCACACAATCAACTTGAAAATTAAAGAGATAACTAATTTTTCAATCTAAATATTTATAAGATTATTGGAATATGATTTTAAATGTGATGGGAAGTTGGCTATAAGTAAAGAACTAGAAAGCAATATAAAGATGGTTTCAAGTAGTTTAGGCTAAAAGGGATCTTTAGTGGTAATGATAGAGGCTTGGTATTGGGGCCTAACCCCTCACTTCACACACCATATTAATAAAGGTATCAGGTGCTTAGCCAAAATATAACATTAACCACTCTTTGTACTTGACTAAAACATCAAGTCATGGTGATGAAATCTAAGTAGGTTTGGCCTTGGGTAGTCAAATGTTAAAATGTTTGTTTAGATTTTGTGATTTGGTTATGTGTGCATAAAATAAAAAATAGTGAAACCAAATGACTAATTTAAAACCACCTAATTAATCTATGCAATCTATTCTAAGCATGCAAGTAATAAGAAATAAAAGTGTGAACTAATTACTAGCATATAAGGTTAATTTCAACTTTAAAACAAGGTACAATGTTGATATAGTCAATAGTGTATGCAAAAAATACACAATGGGGTCAATATGGTTGAACCTATACTATAAATTCAAGGTATGAAAGTAAACAAGGTCATCATAGTTAACTAGTTATCTAGACAGCACATAAAACACTGAAGTAGGTCGACAGGGTTGATCTAGTTGACTGTGCAAGGGTAGTTTTAAAACTACAAACTATAAAAGGAAAGATAGTAAAAGGAAGAGATAGAGAGATATAAATGAACCTTAGTGGATCATATATGTAGAGAAATAACATTTAGGTTTAATAACCTTGATATATGCTTAGAAATTCTAATAACTAGGTTAAATGGGTCGATCAAGCTTTACAAAAACCTATTTTTGAGTGCTTGCAATGTACAGGGTCAACTGGGTTGACCTAGTATGCTAAAAAGGGATGTTTGAAAATCTAAAACTTTTACTAGGTTGATTGGGTCGAACTAGTAGTTTGGACTAAAATTCTAAAAAGCTAAAAACCTATATTGGGTCGACTAGGTCAATCCAGTATCCTGTACCTAAAAACCTACACACAAAAGTTAGAGCTAGGTCAATGCATTTGACCTAATATAGAAAATATATGATAAAAATAATGATGAAAAATAATGAAATAAAGTGAAAAAATCTTGTAAGGGTTAGTTCACATCTGGTTCACTAGAATATATACAATCAGAAATGCATCATGTCTTTAAAACAATCCTAGCTCAAAGAAGATAGAGTATACCTACACTTATGATTGGGAATACATTTGTTAAGCAAGAGAATGACCAAAATGGGGATCTATTAGACTTGATTAGAGGATCACTTGTCAGAATACACCATGCTAGGAATGTTTCCAAAGCCTACAATCTAACACAATCATGCAACAACCCTAAAAGAGTCCTAGGTTTAATATTCACTTTATTCTAATAAATAAGAAAGTAAATCTAATCTAGTGCACACCAAATCTTGTGGCACAAAGTAGGGGTTAAAAACAAAACAAACTAAATTAAACATGCATTTAAGAAATATACTCATGCATGGGAGATAAGCACAATTTTATTATCTATCTACTCTTACAAAGGAGAAATAAAGTTAGGAATACTTAATTTGAAGATGAACCCACCAAGCCTCAGTCTCTCCCTTGGCCAAGGTGATTCACAAGATATTGTTGTGGTATGTAAGGATAACAAAGATAAATTAGATCTAAGATACACAACCTATCTATGCATCCAAAAGACATCTCCACAAGACAAGATCCTTATTTCCAAATAAATTATGGAACCCTAAGCTTTATTCCTCAAGTAGAATAGTCAATAAGAAGATGTTCATTTTCACTTATTTTTATTTGATTCTCTATTCTCAAATGGTTAGAAATAAATTTTTATATTTAGTCAAATCTTGCCTTAAATCCTTCTATAAATCTCAGTTGTAAAGGGTCATCCCAGTCGATCCTATGTTTTTTCGAGAGATAAATCACTAGGTCCTAAGCTAGGTCAATCGAAGGGTTAACAAAAATCCAAGTGAAAAATATCCCTAAACAGTATAGGGTTGACCCTATTGACCCTGTATAGTAATCAAAGGATGAAAACTATACAAGGTCAACCCAGTTAACCTAGTATAGTCAACTAGTGAAAGGGGGTCAAGGCAAGAAAAAGGAGGTAATGATATGATAAATTTTTGGAATTGGTAAGACTGAGAAAAATAAGCTTAGGGAAAATGGTTTTAGGAGACAAGTGTGTAGATCGCAAGTGGAAAAAAGGACAACAATCTTATGAAACACCAATGGTTTGCCCACCCATTTCTCAGTGCACCCCTTAAGGTGTGCAATTAGAGAGAATGAGACTCGACAGGTTCTTGAAAGATATAAAGTGTCAGTAGGTGATAAAAGTTTGAAAATATTATGTGTATACACCTCTCACTTTGACCATGCGCATTCAATAAACCTTTAGGCCTGTGATAGAAATAAGGTTATTTATTCATGTGTTAATATTCTCATAGTGGTTTTAAGGGTTTCAAGACATCTTTTACTGAGGAAACCACCTATTCAAATCACACCTTCAATTATTCCCCTGACTAAGAAAAGGAAAAATAAGTCTTATCTCATTTTACAACATGATAGTTCATTCAAATATGGTATAGGTAGAGTTCATAATGTTTATGTTTTCAAATGGTTACTGAATCTATCACTCTAATTTAGATCATATTAAATACTCCTCTTAACTCTATATAAATATTCATATATTCTTCAAGACTTTAAAACTCTAAATGCCCATGGCAATCCTCATTGGCAACTCTGCCACCCAACTAGGCAAATACATAGGTTCCTCTAAATTGAGTTATTTTATTATCAATTTCACACTTTCATATGCCTCCAAAATCAACACAAAATTTTATAATAATCAATAACATACTCAATATTAATAATCCAACCTTACATTTGTAACAACAACCTCCAATGCAAGTAAACTCTCTTCACATGAAACTGTTAACTTCCACTCAAGTTTTGTCTTGCAACCTCTTTAGAGATATCTATATTTATAGTCATAAATATCATTCAAACCATATCAAAAAAAGAGTATAACAATACCTCAGATTAGAATGAATTCACAACAATAACACCTATTCTTTTATTAATCTTTGTCAACCTTAATTACAACATACAATCCATAAGAGGACTTGTTAATCTTCCTTGAGAGGTGTACCAAATTTCCTCATGGATCCCTATTTATAATTCTTGGAGATTATTATAACCTCTCTCTCATTATTTCCTATGCCATCTACCCCTACAATGACTTATTTCCACATTCCAATGTAGGTTTTCTTGGAAGTTAAATCTAACCACCTTAACATAACTAACTCAATGTATGGTCTTGGAGTAAATGACTAAACCATGAATTCAAATTGGATTTCCTAGACTCATGTGCATTTAAAACACCTTTTTTAAATATCCTTATAATTTATACACCAACATATTATCACCTAACCACCTTAAACATACAAATGACCCTCATAGACCCTTGTCAACATTGAATTTTCAAATTCCTTGTTTTGGAGGGAAAACACCTAGAACCTATTTGACACAAATCTATGATTCCAAATGGATTCCAAGGACATAAATGGACCACATAATTCCCCTCACACACATTGACATCAAACTTTGACCAAATTTGACCTCTTATTGACCAAAACACAAAATTGTTGTTTCCTAGCTTGATTTGGTCTTTAAGATTCCATCTTTAGTTCAATCTTTATTTTTGAATATTGGGCTCTATAGTATCTTTAGAATAAGTACCTATTTGTTGTAATATTCAAATAACTTCATGATGGTTATAAAATCCCTCCATATAGTCACATCTGACCCTTTACCTCCTATTCATCTCATTCACAAACTTGATTTCAATCTCTTCCTAGTTGCTTACTAGGAACCTTCCTCTTAGGTCACAAGGACCAAATCTTGACTTAGGTTTTAAATGTTCAATATTTTATCATGGATAGTCTCTATTGATATCATTACAATTTGTTCTACCCTTTACAATTCCTCAATTACTCCTCTAAGCCATTTCTTGTTATTTAGTCAAACCAAGAACTTTTACCAAGATTTAATGACACTTATAGGCTTGCTTTTATCCCCTTTGAGGTGTGTATAAAGTTTCATTACCTGATTCATCTTCTAGAGCATACTCCCTTTGTAAATTAACCCTCTTCCAGGCCTAATTAGCCCTCTTCTAACTCCATAGTCCTCAAATCCATACTTATCGATACAGTCTCAGTCCCAAACCACTTTTATCACTCTTGTATTATCAAATAGAGTATGATTACAAATTTTAAGCAAATTTCTAGGGTTAAAACTCTCACAAATGACAAAACCCTAATTATAGGGTTTCACTAGCCCTACACAGGCTGAGGGTATATAAAATTTCATAACTTGTGTTTACCAATGATTCAAAGGACAAAATTACCTTCAATAGGTATGTTTTTTCCATATTCATCTTATCCAATAGGTGTGACACCACACTTATCTTTATTCTCTCTCCAACTCACCTTAACACAGATTTCCAAATCCTATTTAAGACTGTGACAGTAGGGTTTTTGAACTAATGAATTTAAATGACATTTGTAAAGGTTTTAAAATTTTCATCCACATTTAGTAAACATGTCTTAATCCATACCAACTACTATAATCATATCATACACCTTTTGTTCAATAAAAGTCCTTCCTCTCACTTTGACCATGCAGATTCTGGCAACCTTTAGGCTTGTGATAGCAACAAGGTTATGTATTCATGTGTTAAAAGTATCATAATGGTTTTAAGGATTTAAAGACATATTTTAATAATTAAACCACTTATTCAAATCACACCTTCAATGATTCCCCTGACTAAGATAAGGAAAAATAAGTATTATCTCATTTTGCAACATGACAGTTCATGCAAACAGGGTGCAGGCAAAGGTTGTAACGTTTAGGTTTTAAAATGGTTACTAAATCTATCACTATAATGTATATCATAATAAATACTCCTCTTAACTCCATATAAATATTCATACATTCCTTAAGACTTTATAACTCTAAATTCCCATGGTAATCCTCACTGGCAACTCTACCACCCAACTAGGCAAATGCACAAGTTCCTCCAAATTGAGTTATTTTCTTATCAATTTCACACTCTCAAATGCCTCAAAAATAAAAATAAAAGGTTATAATAATAAATAAAATACTCAAGATTAATAATCCAACCTTACCTTTTTAATAACAACCTCCAATGCAAGTAAACTCTCTTCACATGAAACTGTTAACTTCCACTCAAGCTTTTGTCCTACAACCTATATAAAGATATTTATATTTGTAGTCATAAAGAGAATTAAAACCATATAAAAACAAGAGCATAAAAATACCTTAGAGGATAATGAATTCACAACAATAACACTTGTTCTTTTATTAATCTTTGTCAACCTTAATTACAACATACAGTCTATAAGAGGACTTGTTAATCTTCCTTGAGAGGTGTACCAGCTTTACTCATGGCTCCCTATTTCTAATTTTTAGATCTTATTATAACCTATCTCTCATTATTTTTTATGCCATATACCCATACAATTACTTGTCTCTCCATTCCAATGTAGGTTTTCTTAGAAATTACATCCAACCACCTTAACATAACTAACTCAATGTATAGTGTTGGAGTACACGACTAAACCATGACTTCAAATTGGATGTCCTAGATTCATGTTCCTTTAATAAAAAAAATTAAATCTCCTTAGACTTTATATACCAACATATTATCACCTAACCACCTTAAACATACATTAGACCCTTGTCAACATTTGAATTTTCAAATTCCCTATTTTTGAGGGAAAACACATAGAACCTATTTGACACAACTCTATAACTCCAAATGGATTAAAAGTACATAAATGGACATAATAATTCCATTAAAACACATTTATACTATACTTTGACCAAATTTTACCTTTTATTGACCAAAACACAAAATTGTCGTTTCCTCTCTTGATGTTCCTACATCACAAAAGGATGTCCATTATACTTTCATATTCCTTTTTCTCATTGTTGTATCTACACATAAATCAACCCAAATAACATCATGTAACTCATAGTAATCTCTTATAATGGGCATTTCTACTTCACAAGGAATGATAATATATGCATGCTTCTTTGATGGAAATATAAATTTTTTATATGTTAGTTTCACAAATTTTAAATATTGTTTAAGGACTAATCTTACATCTTAAAAACTATATCTTGCCCTTGTAAGTTATGTATCAACATATTTTGGGTAGGCACACATACCCAAAATATCAACATTCTTACAAATTTTATATCTCCCAAAGATTGATTATGAAATCTTCTGGTGAGCTGAACACAAATGCAACAAATGGCCTGATAATATGTTATTATCCAATATTGTAGGCAATGAATATCCAGTCCCTTCAATATACTTATTTCCAACTTCCTATGCAATGGTAAAGGCAAGAAACCTCTCATCATCTAAGATCTGAGTATTTCCAAAATATTTCACAATATTAGTAAATCACACAATCTATCATGCCTTTTAAACACATCCTATAAAAGTGATTCTTTAATAGACATCCAAGTCTCTTCAATTTTTTCATATTCCTATCTTGGAACATCAACTTTATCCTAATCATTTTTCTCATTCTTCTTTCCAACCATATCTTCTCTTTCTCTAATATTATGTGAGACTTCATCCTTTAAGTTGTCTTTTCCATGGAACTAAAAGATAATGTAATTATTAGCTCCCCCTGAATTCGTGCTTCTCCTTATGAACTTCGTGATACCTCTTGTGCCTAAAATGAAATTTGCACAAGAATTGATCTTTTCTTCTTTTCTTGCTCCTTATTTTTCCATACTTTTGAAGTTTCTTTCTTTTGTTTACTCATAGATTCCACTTTCTTATTTTTCCTTGGTGTACGTATAGCATATGACATTGTAATCTACTAAAGGAACAAATGAATTATAGTTCTTATTTTCAAACCCATAAGGACTTATATTATTATTCCAACCAAAATTTATTATATGAGTACTACATTATATTGCTTTATGACCAAAGTGATTACACAAAAAATAATAACCAAATAAATAATGTTAAAACCTAGTCATGTGTGTGTGCCTTAGAGGAAAGGAATTTTTGAATTTATCCTTGTTATATTTTAGAGGAGTGCTTATTTTCTATGGGACTTGATTCTTTTTATTCTTGTTGATATGACTTTTGAGAACATTTGCATAGCTATTTGTATTTTCCTCATTTGCCTTATTTGGTGGCTCTTTGTGATCTTCTTTGTTGGCCATCTAATCTTAGTTATATCCAAGACCAATCTTTATAATTGGTGACCTCTACCCATTTATGATATCATCTAAGATCTCATCACTCTTCTCAAATTTGAGGCTTTTATTTAGCTTAGTGGTTGTTTTCACTAGTTCCTTCCTTAAGGAAATAATTTTAGACTCTAGCCTCTCGCAATTTTCTTCCTTTTTGTTTAATTGGATTTTCACCTCCTCTTTAATTATATTTTATTCTTAAAGTTAAATATTGAGATTGATGATCATATTTTATGATTCCTCAAGACTTTTTGACATTTTTTCCTTAGATTCACAGTTCTCTTAAAGATTTAATTTTTGTTTCAAGTTCTTCTTCTTAAGTTTCTTGATTTCACTTAGGGCATAAATGAGTTCTTCCAAATCTACTTCTCCATCTATTTCTGCAATCTCCTCCCCTTCTGACTCCTATTATTTTTATTTTTCTTTAATTTCCAAGATATCACATTTTGTTTCCATTTCCATGAATATAATATCTTCTCTATCACTATCAGGGAAACTCTCTTCAGATGAACTACTTTCCTCTATGGAATAAAGACTTTTCTTGTGCTTGTGAAAGCTCTTCTTTTTCTCAAGTTTGCCTTGTTTGTGGCCCTTTTTATGTTGATGATGTTTTCCACATTTATTTATATTATGATCTTATTCCTCATCACTACTTTCATTTTATGTATATGGGAATTTGGTAGTAAAATATCCTACCTTTCAGTAATTAAAGCATTTAAAAAGTAACTCGCCTTTGTACTTGTCAAATCCTTTCTTTAGTTTCATCACAAAATGATCTTCTTCTTCATCTGATTCATCATTGGAACTATCACTTGGATTGGGTTATTTATTATTCATTTTATTCGAGGCTTTAAAATTTGCCTCTCATTTAAATGATTTATCCTTTTTGGTCCCCATTTCATATGCCATGAGGATCCTATGCAATTCATCCATCGTTAAAGTATCTAGATTTTTAATTTATTTGATGGCTGAGAATTTGGCTTCAAATCTCAAGGGAAGATACCTTAATACTTTTTGTATGATCATTGCATCTTCAATATTTTCTCCACAACCTTTGACAGTCTTAATGATTTAATCCATGTGAAGTAGATAGGCCACAATGTTTTTTTGATCCTTCATCTTCAAACTTTTGAATTATCTTCTATGTGTTTGAAGCTTAGCTTTCTTAGCTTTGTCATATCCTTCATAGATGTTCTTAAGTGTGTCCTAGATTTATTTCATTGATTTATAATGCATCACCATGACAAAATCTGATTCTGATAGACTACATAAGATTGTATTCATAGCTTTTGCATTGTTCTCATTGGCATTCTTTCTGTCCTAATATATTGGTGGAGATGATGAAATGGTATAACCATTTACTACTGATTACCAAATATTGAAGCCAAGAGACATTAAATAGGTTCTCATCCTTATGCTCTAGAATGTATAGTTTTCTCTATCAAACAATGGAGCTCTATTTGAGTAAAATCCTTCTTGATTAGCCATGTGTGCTCTTGAGATCTACCTTCTAACAGTTAGATTATTTTTGAAAGAAACTACTCTGATACTAATTGTTAAGAACACACTTATACTGAGAGGGGGTGAATAAGTATAAGGTAATGCTTTACTTTTTCAAATTGATAATCACAATAATATCAATTAAACAACATTAGTAATTAAGAACACAAGATTTATGTGGAAACCCTTTTGGGATAAAACCATGAAGAAAAGGACTGCTTGGATCTACTATCCAAATCCAGTCACAAATAAACTTCTTCTTATAAAATTTGTGGGTATCAACCTACTGGAGACACCAATCCCCATCTCTAAATTATTTCAAGGCACCAACCTACTAGAAACACCAATCCCCACTGCTAAGCACCATCTTAATAAGAGACACCAATCTCTTATTTATGATGCACCAACTTCCATTGAATAATCTTTCACCATACTATTATTTCTTCATCAATGAATGATGGCAAATTCAATCTCCTCTCTTCTCCATAAAAATATGCTTATGCTTGAATGAGAGAAAGAATTAATTCTTTTCTTTAAATCTCTATGTGTTTTTATGATATATATTTTTATTCTCCACACATTTGCTTCTTCTCTTATTTATTAATCTTCTCATATCTCACACTTCAACTTCCATGCTCTATCTCTAACTTCTCTACACATTTGTATCTTCCTTGTGCCTCTTCGAAGGGAATTAACCTTTTAAAAAGACATGAATTATTCCAAATAGGGTCAGCCCATAATTAATAACCATTGATTTAAACTTAATTTTCATATTGGGTGTCAATGCAGGAGAGGGTCGACCAGCCTTATGAAGATTAATTTAAATTTGTCTTGCCAATAAGAAATAGGCTTCATCTAGTACTCTTTAATATAAATGTGTCTTTAGATTCCTTGAAATTAGACAACAATTAATGGCCTCTGGCATTCATATATTTTTTTATATACACCTTTGACATCAATGATAATATCATACATACACCTTTGACATTGATGCCAATATTGCCAATAATGGTCTCTTTTTCATTATATATTATTTTAAAAAAATTAAAAGGTGTATCATCGGCATGCAAATACAATAAGGTACCATCTTGTATAAATTTTACACATCTATGAAGTGTATAAGGAACTACTTCCATTTAATGTATCCAAGGTCTACCTAGAAGTAAATAATAATGTAATAACTGAGACATCACTTGAAACATAGTTGGGATCATTTTTGGACTCAATGTCACATCCAAAGTGATGTGGACAACTAGAGGACTATGTAATTATTAAACCCCTTTATATGCATGACTAATTTTTGTAAAATATTGGTATTAATTCCCATGGTGGTTAAGAAGTTTATGCCACAAATGTTTAGGCCTGATCCATTGTCAACAAGCACCCTTTTGATACCCTTATTTTGAATGTTACTTGTATGAATAACAACTCTTGGTTGATAATATCTTTGGATGGTAAATCTATTCAATCAAAGGCAATGATTTTGGCATTGTTCTTTAAATATTTCATGATATCCACAAAATAAGTAGGCTCAATATCACTTGGAACTTGTGTCTCATGCAATGCCTCATATAGGATATCCTTGTAAACATTAGATTACTTTAGGATCTCAAGGATTTAAATCTTATCATGTGTATTTCTCAATTGGTCAATAATGGCATATCCCTTGTATTTAATTACAATTTTAGGTTTAGGAGGCAATTATTTTATATTAACGAATGGTTGAATGGGTTGAGCACCCTGATCTCTTTGAGTAGTAATAACATGGACTACAAAAACCAATATAAGTTGTGGGTGAATAATGGATGTGGTATGGTAATTATCATTCACATAATATTTAGGTATAATAAATGGTTAAGAGCATGCATGTTGGTGTCTATATATTGTCACTTTAATAATGTAAAATAAATTTTGAAGAGATATCAAGTGTTGTTTCCACTTTATAACCCTTTCATTATTCTCATGAATTTACTTGATAGATTTAACAAGGAAAGTAATATATCAAACCACAACAAATATCACAAATTGGAACCCAAAATTGGTGATATATTCATCCATGTTGCAAATAATTTATATCAATATGGGATTAATAACAAAAAAAATAGAAAACCGTAATTGACCTAGGGTTTGGAGTTCAAATATTAGGTTCACCAAATGTTTAACCCTAAATTTGGATAAGAATCCTACTTGGATAGATAGGGCTAATATTTTTGGAATAAAAATGATTTTGGGGTGTAAATTAGTATTCAAAACTTACTTATCAATTCCACTTAAGCAAACATGAGTCATTTAATCAATCACATAGGTCTAGCATGCATAAACAACTATCCACATAAGCATGAAACATAAGAACATAAGATAACACAACTTATATGTGGGAAACCCTCAATGGGATGAAAACCTAATAATATCTACAAATTTAATAAATTCCTATAATATAAACAACAATTTTAGTGAAGCACCAACTTCACATAAAGCACCAACCCCAACTAACTAAGCATCAACTCAACTAAGCTTTAGAAAACACCCACTTGCAAGGAGGCACCAACCCCTTAGATGACTCATCACCAACTCAACCACCTAAAATAATTGATAAACTTTATAATACCTTTTTTCTCATTTAATATATGATTATCTCCTTCATCAGCTCTTCACACACTTTTATCCCTCTCAAAACTAATCCCTAGCCTTCTTTGCTTAATTAGCCCTCTTCTTGACTTGATTAGGTCATATGACCTTGATCCTCATATGAAAAACCTCTATCAAATCTTAATCACTGATATTATGTGATATTTTTATGGTCTATAATACCTTCTTATTCTCACCAATGTGTTATATTATTCGCTTATACTCTACACACACAAATAAGCCTAAAATTGCCTAGTATTTATACAAGTCACTTGTTCATATCCTTCTTAGGTCAGCCATGAAATGGATCTTAATACATATCATATACATGTATAAAATGTTTTTTTAGTCCCTTTATGTTTGACCTACTTCACTTATTCCTTATCTCTCCTTTAGGTCTTATGGAGACCTAATCCCATTAGGCCTACTTAGCACACATTACCCTTTGATCTTCTTGTAGAAAATTCAAACACTTAACAAGGAAGGAACATATCTTATTCCACTCCAATATAACCCTTCTATGATAATATTTGGTCCATGACACTTTTTATCTCAAACCACTTCTTTTGGCATAGCATTAGTATTGTTCATATTAGGCATGTGCATACTCAGAAATTCCATCTTGAACAACAAAAGTAAAAACATAATTTTGACAAAAAAAACATGGAAAAAAATCATACATACATACATACATACATATATATATATATATATATATATATATATATATATATATATATATATATATATATATATATATATATATATATATATATATATATAATTTTCATGACCTTAGGTTCATCACCATATGTTTTTTACTTCAAAACTCAAGGTAAAACTACTCAAACCCTTCTCTGCAAGTAGCCCACTCAGAATTGCCAACTAGCCTCAAAACATAGTCATGGAAACTTGATCTTTGCCACCTAAAAGAATAATCTATATGAACTTTAACATATTCAATGTATTATTTTACATCTATATATCACTCTCAATTAAAAATATCACAAGGTCCAATTCCAAATATTAGTCTTGTAGACCAATCTTTTATCTTTAGTATACATAGTCAAACTTGAACCAGTTAACCCATTTTGGCTTTACCATTTCAATAGATTTCACTAAATTTTTAGATTTTTAAAAGAATTAATAGGACATTCATGTCCTAACCAAAAACATAATATGCATTGGATGATTCATCTCAAGGTAGAGATCCTCCAACTTATCACTACAACTCACTTACCTAGATCTATCAGTTTACCTTCAAACACAATCATGGTGATAATGACCTTCAACACCTATGTATACACTTAAAGATACTCATAATTCATGTGTATTATCTTAAAATATCATTATACCAATTCAAATATATATATATATATCAATATTGACATATGGCCATGATATATATATATATATATATATATATATATATATATATATATATATCATGGCCATATGTCAATATTGGTCTTACAGACCAATCTCACAACCTCACACCTTATTTGTCTTATCTACACTAGACAGGTCAACTTATGAGAAAAATTTTCATCATATCCACTAACTTCAAAAACATATATCCAACAATAACAAGTATTATAGGTCTTTTAAAACATCTCCATGCACTTTAATTCATCTCTAATCCATAATAACACATCCTTAATCACTTTCTCATTTTAACCTGGTTTTCTCACTATTTGCACCATTAAGATTTTTAGTGATAGGTCAACTTGTATGATTGGTTTATCACCCCTAATAATTAAAACCTAATTATAAACCACCATGTAAATAAGATACAAGTCTTAATCTTAGACCTTCATCCACTTAATAACTTTGACTCAATCAACTCTGATTATTACAATAAATCTCTGAGAAACAAGGCCATTCCTATAGGGTCTACTCACTCACCTAATAAACCAATCACAATTAGAGTTACTTGGGAGAGTTGACTAAAACCTCCAATCATTTAACTAGTCATTCCAAACCATTCTCAGCACTTTAAAACAAGATCTTTCTCATCAAGTTATTATTAGGGTTATTTCAAGGTTAAAACAACCTTATAGTGTTAATGATTATTCATAAAAATTAGCCCCTTATTTTAGAAAAAAATTCTTATAAATTTGAGCTAGGACCCTTCCCCATATACTATGATTATCTTAGATTCCCATTCATAAGTTACATGTTCCAATAATTACTTGAAAGTTCTTATCGGGTTGAGAATCCTTCTTTCTATGTAGACAAGAGACCTTAAAGCACTTTTTCTTTCCTTAACCTTCAAAATTTGACTAAAAATTGGTAAACATATTTTACATAACATGATATACCTCTAAAAATTTTCATTTTTCCATGATTATCTTGAAATCTAAATCCCATACCTCATTTGGCCACCATTTCTCTCTTTGCTTACTTGGACCTTGACCTGCAAACCACATTAGGTCTTGAAATTGACCTTTAAGTTATTTTAATATTATTTTCACCTCATATACATGATAAAACAATCTTATAAATCCTATTTTGCCTCTATACATCCATCTCACCAGACGACCAAGATCATACCTTCTCACAGTCTCTTCATGCAATGACTAAGGTCATGACTAGGCTTCTCAAGATCTTAAAGCTTGACAACTGACCTTGAAAACACTCCTTGATGCTTCTACACCTTTTTCACATGCCTTTCATGTTCCTTATATAATATCATACCTCTGTACATACCTCTCTATGCTCATCATGCACATGCTCATGATATGACTATGCTTATTATGAATAGACTTCTCAAAGCAACTTGTACTTAAGGACTAGTACTCAAAACATGTTTACCTTGACCTAAATCTTGACATAAGCCTTAGAGGAATCATTAGGTTGCCTTAAAATTATATCTCAATGGAGATTCATTAGGTTTCCTTCAAATTCTCTCTCAATATAGAGTCATTAGGTTACCTTCAAATTCTCTCTTGTCATATGGTTCATATCTCATAGACCACTCACCATGCATCTTTACCAAATGCACCTTGACATCAAAGACATCAACCTTGACCTTAAAATCAATGATATCAACCTTGAACTTGACATCAATGACAACACTTCTCAACAAACTCCCCCTTTGTCATTGATGGCAAATCATTATTCAAATTGATCACTCTCATCTCCCCTAGTCTATTCAATCTCCCTTCTTGGACGTTCTCCTCCTTTGAAATTAATGACAAAGGGTCCTACATAGACTACCATATGGAACCATACCTTTTTACTATATTATCTCAATACATAGAATATGAATCATTAAGGGAACATGCTCCCCATCACTCCATACATAACTTATTTAAATAAACCTAGATTACAAGATCATTTCTCAACATAGATAAAGCTTAGATAACAACCTGAATAGCTCCCCCTCAAACCAAGCATCCACCATTATTTTACTAACTAAAGAGTGTCTTCATGAAGTCTAATGAAGTCACCCCTTTCCATAGGCACTAAAATAACACCAATTTAGTAGATTTCTATATCTCCATGCTATCACAAGACTGAATGTTTGATTGGCACTATAGGCTTGATCTCTTCATCAACCATTTGATCATCATTGTGGGCTTAAAATAGGCATTCTTGACTTGATTTCACATTTGAAACATGTTAGATCATAGAAAGTAGACCACTTAAGCTAGTATATTGATCATGACTTATCTTCATTATCTATAGTTTCCATACATTCATTTGTATTCTTTCTTTCACTCTAGGGGCTTCAAACTTCATGTTTTGACTTTATAACCTTATAACTCTATTAGGATAGAATCTTGTAATGTATCCTAATTTATGAAAATTATAGCAAACCACTTTATGCATACCTCTTGACTAATGTGAATTTTGACTCATTGTATAGTTCCATGAGTACTTATTCTTGGAGGGTCTTCTACACTCTCTTATTCTATAACCAAACTAACTACACACAAAACAGTAACCATTTAATGAATTTACATACCTTATAGCATTGGGTTGTTTGATAGGTCTTTTCATGTTGACCTTCTTATCTTAGACAATCTTCTCCTTGACTTGAGGTGCCTCTTTTTGGTCTTATTTAAAACCAAGACCTATCTTGTCACTTGCAGACTTTTGACTACTCAAGATATCATCTAAGGCTTCAGTGCTCTTTTCAAACTTCATAAAGGTCCTCACTTTACTAGATGTTTGATTCAACTTAACTTTCAAATATCTCACTTCAACTTCATACTTGATGCATTCTTCCTCTTTATCCTTTAGGCTTGCATTGACTACCTCTATTTATGCCTCAACTTGATTGATAATATCATCATACTCCTTGGAGGTGTTACTCAATATCTCCTCAAATAAGCCAATCTTATCCTCATATTCCTTAACTAATGATCTTAGTTATTATTCTTTCTTATTTAAAACTTAAACTCTTCTAAGGCACTTACCAATTCTAACTCAATATCCACCTCACCTCCTTCTTCATCAAAATCTACATCAACCATAAGGCCTTTCCCATTTGAGTAGATTTCATTGTTTGATTTTATGGCCATAAATAAGGTTTAGTTATTTTCATGTTCAGATTCATTACTTCCATCATCACTATCAGATTCATTTGAGTCACTTACATCCACAGAGTTATCTTCTTTAGTGTATAAGCTTCTCTTATTCTTGAATGTTCCTTTCTTACCTTCATACTTCCTAAACTCATTTTTTTTAGGATTATAGGCCTTCTTGTCATCTCCATCATGTTCATCGTGTTCTTCATTATTATTATATTTATCATTATTAGGACACTTGGAAGCAAAGTGACCAATCTTGCCACAATTGAAACATTTGAAGGGTAGCTTACCCTTGTACTTACCTGAGCCAAACCTCAATTTCTTTGCAAACATGGCTATTAGTTAATCATCATCAACATCTAAACAATTCTCATCCTTGACCTTCTTGGATTTTGATTTCTTATCAACTTTTAAAGTTGCCTCCTTATTGGGAGGTCTTCCTTCATTTCTTCTCATCTCATAAGCATTCAAGATGCCATGAAGCCTATCCATCTCTATCTTGTCCAATTCTTACATCTCTTTTACTAAAAACACCTTAGAGTAAAACTTAGAAGTTAGTGATCTCAACACTTTTTGAACAACATGAGATTATTTCACTTCTCCCAATTATTTAATGACATTTATAACTTCATCAACTCTCAATAGGTAAGATGCAATGGTTTCATCTCCATTCATCTTCAGGTTTTCAAACTGTCTTCGATGGGTCTACAACTTGGCCATTTTCACCTTGGTGTATCCTTCATAGATAATATTCAATTTATCCCATATCTATTTATTTGATTCACATTTTATTACCTTCACAAGATCTAACTTTGATAGGCCACAAAGAATGGCATTCATTTCCTTAGAGTTGTTTTCACTAGTTTTCTTACCTATTGCATCAGTTGGTGGAATAGGAGTACTATAGCCATCCATAACTAATTGACAAATATCATGACCTTGAAACATCAAATATACCTTCATCCTAACATTTCAAAAGGCATAATTAGATTTATTGAATAACAGAGCCTTACTAGTATAGAAACCACCTTGAGCTTGTTGACTAGCCATCCTTGCTTCTAGGATCTCCTTTTAGTTTTTAGACCTGCTTCAAAGGACCAGGCTCTGATACCAAATGTTGGAAGAAAAATGACTAATAATTAGGGGTGAATTAGTATTCAAAAATTACTTATCAATTCTACTTAAGCAAACATGAGTCATTTAATCAAGCACATAGGTCTAGCAAGCATAAACAACTATCCACATAAGAATGAAGCATAAAAACACAAGATAAAACAAATTATATGTGGGAAACACTCAAAGGTATAAAAACCCACTTATATATACAAATTTAATATATTATTATACTACAAACATAAAATTTAGTGAATCACCAACTTCATATAGAGCACCAAGCCCAACTAGTTAAGTACCAACTCAGCTAGGCTTTAGCAAACACCCACTTGCAAGGAGGTACCAACCCCCTAGATGAATTAGAACTAACTCAACCACATAAAATAATTTATCACCTTAATAATAACTTATTTATCATATAATATATGATTATCTCCTTCCTTATCTCTTCACACACTTTTATCCCTCTCAAAACTGATATCTAGCTTCTTCACTCAATTAGCCCTCTTCTTGACTTGATTAGGTTGTAAGACCATGATCATCATGAGTATAAACTTTACAAAATATTTATCATTGATAATATATTCTATTTTAATGGTCTATAATACCTCCTTCTGCTCACCAATGTGTTATTTTATTTGCTTACACTCTACACACAAATAGGCCTAAAATTGCCTAGTATTTATACAAGTCACTTGTTCATATCCTTGTTAGTCATAAAAATATAATTACCCTTATTATTTTGGCCATTAAATAGATATTATTAAATCTCATATACATGTATCAAATTTTATTTTATTCCCTTTATGTATGACCTACTTCATTTAGGCTTTATCTCTCCTTTAGGTCTCATGGAAACCTAATCCCATTAGGCCTACTTAGCACACATTACCCTTTGATCTTATTAGAGAACATTAAAACACTTCACATGGTAGTAAAATATCATATAAAACTCCAATATACCCCTGATAGGCTCATATTTTATCGATGACACTTTTATAGCTCAAATCACTTCTTGAAGCACACCATTAGTATTGTTTATATTAGGCATGTGCATACTCAGAAAGTCCGCCTTGAACAACATAAGTAAAAGTATAATTTTGACAAGAAACCATGGAAAAAAATCATATATATATATATATATATATATATATATATATATATATAATATAAATGACCTTATGGTCATGACCATATGTTTTTTACTTCACAACTCATAGCAAAAGTACTCAAACCCTTCTCTGTAAGTAGCCCACTCAGAACTGCCAACTAGCCTCAAAACATAGTCATGGAAACATGATTTTCAACACCTGAAAGAATAATTTATATGAAATATAACATATTAAAGTGATTATTTTAAATATATATATAATTCTCAAGTAAAAATATCATAAGGTCTGATGCCAAATATTGGTCTTGTAGACCAATCCTTTATCTTTAGTATACACAGTCAAACCTGAACCAGTCAACCCATTTTGGCTTTACCATTTCAATCACTTTCACTAATTTCCAAGATTATTAAAAGTTTTAATAGTAAATTCATTTCCTAAAAAATAAAATAATATTCATTTGATTCTTCAAATCAAGGTAGAGCCTCCAACTCATCATTACAACTTGCTTCCCTAGATCTGCGAGTTTACCTTCAAACATAGTCATGGTGATAATGACCTTCAACACTTGTGTATAAAATTTCATAGAATTATAATTAATTTGTACGATCTTAAAATATAATTATAACAATATAAAATAGATATATAACATGGTCATATGGTAATATTATCGT
This sequence comes from Torreya grandis, assembly GCA_037957365.1. Lineage (NCBI taxonomy): Eukaryota > Viridiplantae > Streptophyta > Pinopsida > Cupressales > Taxaceae > Torreya > Torreya grandis. Next base: position 2,371,324 of record JARHVA010000049.1, read on the forward strand.
TGCATACTAATCTCATAACATCACACATTCATTATCTTATTTGCACAAAACATGTTATCTTATGAGCAATATTTTCATCATATCCACTAACCTCAAAAAAATATATCCAACATGAAAAATTATTACAGGTATTTTACATCATCTTCAATCACTTTTATTCATCCCTAATCCCTGATAACACATCCCTAATCACTTTTTCACTTCTGCCTAGTTTTCTAACTATTTGCGCCATTAGGATTTTTAACGATAGTTCAACTTATATGACTGATTTAGCACCCCTAAGTACTAGAACCTAATTATAAACCACAATTTACATAATATAAAATTCTCAATATTCAACCTTCATCCATTTATCAACTTTGAATTGGTTAACTGTGACTCCTAGAGCAAATTTCTAAAAAATAAGGCCTTGCATGTAGGGTCCACTCACTCACCTTAAAAAAAATCACAAATAGAGATGCATGGGAGAGTTTAATACATCCTAAAATCACTTAAATATTCATTCCAAACCATTATGATAAATTTATAACAATATATTTCTCATCTGGTTATTATTAGGGTTCTTTGAGGGTTTAAACCACCTTACAGTCTTAACAATCATTCATAAAGCTTGGCCCCTCATTCCAAAAAATAATGCTTGTAAATTTGAGATAGGACCCTTTCCAAACTACTATTAATATCTTAGGTTCCCATTCATAATTTACACATGCCAATGAGTACTTGAAAATTCTTCTCAAGTTGAGAATCCTTCATTTTGTGCACACAAGAGACCTTAAAGCACTTTTTCTTGCCTTAGTATTCAAAATTTGACTTGAAACTTGGTTAACATATTTGAAAAACATGAAATACCTCTAAAAATTCTCATTTTTCCATGTTTAGCTTTAAATTTGAAGCTCATACCTCATTTGGCCTCTTTTTCTCTCTTTGTTTGCTTGGATCTTGACCTGCAAACCACATTAGGTCTTGAAACTGGCCATCAATTTATTTTCATGTGTTATCCACCTCATATACATTCTCAAACAACCTTATTCATCCTATTATGCCTCTATACATTCATCTCACTAGACCACCAAGCTCATACCTTCGTACAAGGTCTCTTCATTGGATGACCAAAGTCATGACTAGGCTTCTCAAGCTCTTAAAGCTTGACAACTGACCTTAAAAACACTCCTTAATTCTTATACACCTTGATCACATTCCTTTCATGTTATAATAATAATATAATACCTTTGTACATACCTCTCTATGCTCATCATGCACATGCTCATGATATGACTATGCTTTTTTTTACTAGACTTCTCAAGGCACCTTGTCCTCAAGGACTAATACTCAAAACATGCTTACCTCGACCTACATATTGACATCAACCTCAAAAGAATCATTAGGTTGCATTAAAATTATATTTCAATAGAGATTCATTATGTTCCCTTTTAAGTCTCTCTCAACAAAGAGTCATTATGTTGCCTTCAAATTCTCTCTTGCCATATGGTTCATATCTCACAGACCAGCATCTTTACGAGATGCACCTTGACATCAATGACATCAACCTTAACCTTGACATCAATGATATCAACCTTGACTTTACATCAATGACAACACTTTTTAATAAATAATATATAAATAATATTGTACAAGGTGATAATTAGATCTATAATAGGGCAATTAGGTGCTCAACTCAAATACAATATATACTAAATTTATGAAATTGAGATAGGATAAAAATAGAAAGTATAATTATGCTAGATATAAAAATGACAAATAATTAATGTACTCAATTAGTACTAATGCTAACATAGTTTTGGATTTAGATCAAGCAAGAATTGGATTGGAAGAAAATTTTAGAATAGTTGCCAAAATCTAGAATAAGTGTTGTTAGAACTAAAAATGCTAGCATCAACCTTAGATGTTATCATTAATGCTACTATTTAAACTAGACATAAGTATCCTATATAGAATACCTACTAGAAGAGGATGAACCACCTAGATGCTTTTGGGTTTGTCTTTGCCTTCACTTTGGTGCAATCAGATTTGGGTCATAGAGTATCACTCCTCATGAAATGGAAAACCCTAATTCTTCATACTTATAGTGACCTTGGGAAAATAGGTTAGTGGACTCATAATGTCGAGCTAACCCTAAAGACCCCTCTGTCAATGGGTGTTGCCTACATATCCACTAGTCTGAAAAGGGCCTCAAATGTTAGGAATATATAATGTAGATCAATAATAATGAAATAAAGACAGAATTAAAATTCAAAAAATAGAACAGAATAGAGACATAGATTTAACATGGTTCACCCAATATGGGCTACGTCCACATAAAAACTACTAGTCCTTCTTATTATTCAATCCAATAAATGAAGGGAAAAACCTACAATACATCCACTGCAATATCCTCTTCACTCTCACATAATTTCACCTAATTACAATGCCCTCATATCAAAGGAGTGTTACAAATCAGGGAAAAATGCACTAACTTAATTTCTACTATTAGATCTAATACCTAATAGTAAATAGTCTAGATTAACTATAAAATTACAATATTTTATAATGTATTTTTATAAAAAAAATCTTCAAGGGCACTACCCCAAAACCCCCACCAAGGGTGGCTCCAAAATAGTTTATCGCCCCTAGACCCCCATGGAGACCATAGTGGGGGGTGTTGCCCCCCCACACACCCCTTATCAAGAACTAGGTATTAAAATAAGATCAGGCTCCACCATCTAACATTAGACTAATGTAGTTCTCCCATAATGTGTTGGTTTATGTGTCCATAAGGGTGCAATATGTGGAAATCAAGTACAATAGTTAACTAGCTTGTAACTTATAAAATTAGGCTTTCGGGTTGTTCCTTCAATTTTTCATACCTATAGATGTACATTCCCTATGATTGATATGGAAATAAGAATAAATAGGGAAGATTTCTTCAATTGAATTCTCTTTGAATACTCTTTAGTATGAATACTAGGTAAGTGTTAGGTGAGGATTGAATGAGGAATCATTGTGAATATATACCACTCCTATCAGGAAATATCTCACATAAAATCACTTAGGCTGAACATTTAGATATGTTTCATTCGAAAATTAAATGACTTTATGACATTGGATACCTGCGTGAGGGTAGGACACTAGCATTGATATAGTGGTTTGGGACTAACACTTTGTCCTGGTAGTTAAAAAATAGGTACAAGCTCAGAACTTGTAGGGGCATAAGATAAGTATATTTTAAGCATTTTGGGAAAGATAGAAGGTCTAGGTCATCAACATAATACTATTCAAACCAAGAGATAGGCCAAAAGACATAAGGTAGAGAATATGTGAGACTTAAGAAAATGGCAAAGGTCTAGAACTGAGAGGAAAAATAAATTTATGAGTTTGCCAATTATATAAGACTAGGGTGCTATATAATTCATAAATATTATCTGCACTGAAAAGTATCCTTGGGGGTTCCCAAAAGAGACTCCATACAAGTTTTCAATTAATTATTAGTCATTTTTTTCAATTATAATCACACTCTACATTGATTTATCATTTTTCAAGGGTTTACATCTATAAATAGATAAATTAACATTTATTTCTAGAATAATTCACTTTTGACCATCCTCTTGTACACACTTATCTCATGTCAATTCCACGGTCCTTGGCCACCATTACTTCACTTCTATGTGGATAAATTATTCTTCCAAGAAACTAATGATTATTAAATGATTTTGTCCCTCATTCCAAATAACCTAAACGCATTCCTTAATTTATCCACACTTCCAACTTAGTCATCTTTTTCTTCTTAGGCAAGGTCATGCCTTCATGACTATCCCACCTATCGGTAGCATCTAAATTCACTGACCACATCCTTCTGCTAAATAAAAACTAGTTGTTCAAATTCAAATTCCCCTAATGATTCAATATTTATAGTTCACCCTTGACCCCCCCAAGTTAAATCTATATATGTATCTATATATGGAGTCCCCATATCCAAATATAATATATAGTGTGCCCCATATCCATATATAATAGATATTGTGCAACCATATAAATTCATAGTGAATAGAATATATATATATATATGAGGATTCCCTCTTCCCATCCCATATATCTAAATTCCACCAATGAACTCCCAACTCCCTATATATGGATATGGATAGAAGCCAACTATCTTCCCCAGCCTCAATTACTCAAGATCTTTCTCATATTAGGGCTAGGATCAACCGAAAGGGGTATGGGTTAATGAATAAACCCAAATATATATCTTAAATATATAGTATATATTAGGTCATAAACCCCCTATATATATAGATAACTCTATATTAGGTTGACTATGACTATAGAGAGTATCCCCTAATATGTATCTAGTTGGGCCCCTAACGCTCCCCTTCCCCCCCCCCTCCCCACTCTATAGAGATGAGAAGATGAAATGGTATGTCTATTTATATGGGTTAAACTCTATATATTCACCCATGGGATATTTCCCACATGTCTCATAATTCCCATCCAAAGGAATTCCAAAATGGTCATTATTGACTCCTAGACATGCACCCTTCTGAAGGTAGTTTTAGGCCTTCATAATCTGAAGTAACGTAGAGACAATCCTAGGTTTTGCATGGCCTAATATGTGGATTGAATATATAAATTATAAGGTATATCTCCCCTTTATCTATTAGTTAGGATCCCTACTTTACACTACCAACTTGCAAGGAAAAAGGGAAGAAGGTAAACTAAAAGGAAAACCTATCTACTGGGGTGATACACCAAAATATGACCTTAACTTGTGTAATATGCACTATGAACATTGAATAAGAACATAAAAATGATCAAACTTTCTCAATGAGAATATCTAAATAATAATTTTTCACATAGAGGCTTGGCTTGATGGATGATCCAAGGCACCTGTTTAATAAGTCTCTCAAAGACACTAAAGAAAGTTTGCACTTAACATATAAACAAGATGATTAAAGCACACTATGAAACATATAATGATAATATAACAATAAAAAATAGGTAATAGGAAAGGACAAAATGAAATTAAATCTATACTATCACTGTCATTCATCAACAAACCATGAAATACACAAAACACAAGCTTTGAGGAGGCATGAATTCTATCTTATTCATTGAAAATAGGTAAGTACAAGTGTTTTTTTACCATCACCTTTCCACAACTCAGGTTAAATATTGTTTCAAATTCTAAAAATTGGCTTACATATAGATAATTGAGAAAGAGGAGAGAGAAAAAGGACAAGAGCCCCCAAAACTAGGAATTAAACATTGATTTAGTCCTCCAAATTACTACGTAGTATATCTTGATTAATATCTTTTATTACTAATAAAAAATGGAATATGGGTTAAGGTGAGACATTTTTTAAATATTTTAATGAGTCTTAAATATTTCATCACCCTTTATTGGTGGATTTTGACCAATAACAGTGCCTAAAATCCTTGCTTGCACACCTTCCATTCTTGGTAAAGAAGAGTCTTCCTTAAAAATAGGTCTTGATCCATGAAATTATGTCATCATGACATGATAGAGTATTAATTTTAAACCTTATACAAAACATTAATGAGGTCTTTCCATATTCCTTGGGTTGTTATATCTCTTTGAGTGCAAGTTTGACTTTATCTTCCTTGACTAGGCATTGGAAGGAAAAGGTCTTTTCAAAGTTGCTTAGGACTCTTTCAATCATTTTAAAAATTATTAAAAAGGATTAGGAGAGAGAAATTTATTTTTTACATTTTACCTAAAAAATTCATTTGGAATCATCAAGTATCCCAAAAGATTCAATTTTGCTCATCCAGCATGCTTTAGCACCCTTTCCTCTTAGCCCTAAAAACCTGAAAAGATCCTTGTATAGAATATTTTATGGAAAAAATTTAAAAAATGGGCTAATTTTTTAGTACCCTTTTTCCCCTTATAGCTCCATACAAAATTTCATGATCAGAATCCAAGTGTAAGTGCTCCTATTCCTTCATTTTCTTCTCTAATTAGGCCTACTTAGCCCTCTTAGGCCTAGAAAGAGAAAATTGGCCCAAATGACCACCCAAAGGTGTTAAATAGTCAAAAATAATGTGATTAAATTTACATACCATAATACCATCCTCTATGTCAAATTTGGGGTCCAAAGACCCTGTGTGAGTATGCAAGCCATGAAACCACCTTGTTACTTAATCTTATTTTGAGCTAGTGTGGGACTGCCTTCGAAAATGGGCCCATTTTGATCACCACAAGAATATACCATGAAATTTTTTGAGATTTAATAGTTATTAAAATTCCCAAATTATCTCATTCCATTATTTTAAAATTATCCCCTTCTCAGAGCACCTACAAAATACCAAAAACATGCAAAAATAGGGTATTTGGAGCAATCTATAGAAGTGACATCAGCATAAAAATACATATGTATAACCCCATTGGATTCTTAAACAACATAAAATAGTTTTAAAAATCAAACTATATCATTATATATGCTTTTGAGGTCTTTTTTCCATGATTGGTCACTATTGGGGTTTTAGAGAGGTTTAAGACCAATCTGGGGTCTTGACAATTGTTCATAAAGGATAGACCATAAACTAACCTCATTCCAATTGGAAAAAATTCTTTAAAAATATCCTCAGCTATCCCAAAAGGATCATACTCCCATGCAAATTTTGAGAGATGGTACGAGCATTTAAAGTTGTTCCTCAAGTGGTTTGCTTAACTCTCTTGAGGCTAGAGAGAGGTCAAGTTTGAGTTTTGGGTCTCAAAAGTCATTACCACTAATATTAATAATTCATAAACCTATATAAAATCCATTCACATTATTCTACATTCCTTTCAAGTTCTCATTACCCCTTTGTATGCTCAGGGTACACTGGTCAGAGTACTTGGGGTTATGGGCTTGTCTCTCTCATACTAGCCCTCAAGGGCATTTGAGTTGAAACTATCAGAGTTGTTGCTAGAATATAGATAATACGAGTGCAATGGAGATGTGATCACATGAGTTGAAGCAAGTGCACACCACATAGATGTTAAATCAATTTGAAATTAACACAATAAGATAAATTGCACAAGAAAAAATGGAGAAAACCAAAATATGATTAGCATGAGATGGCCAAAGTGAGGAATACATATAGGAGAGTACGTAACTCCTCCACAAAAGGTGGACAAGGCACACCAATAATAGACAGTAACTCCTCCATGAAAGGTGGTGACAAGGTGCTAAGAATAGAAAAGTAACTCCCATCAAGGGAGTTACTTATAACATTCTTATGACACCTATGACACATCTATGACACACACCTCCACATAAGCTAGCCTATCCCACAAATTTAGAAAAACTCCATGTATGCACAAGAAATACAATTTCCCTAATTAATAAATAGGGAAAAATAAAAACCTACACTAATACCCCCCCATAAGTGTAGCTTAGGTGGGCAGTGTGGAAATATAAAATGGGTCCTGGCAACTAGGCCTGATGAATTACCCATGTACAAATGCAATCTCCCATAAGATAGAGAAAAGGAGAAAAACCATAGGAAAAAACTCCCCCCCAAAAGAGAGACATAAAATAAAAGAAGAGGCTAGAAGGCCCCCCCTAAAGGTGATGTTGCTACAGATGTGGACACCCCAAGAAGAGCTCGTAGATAAATGAACTTGCTCTCAATGAAAGGTTTGGTGAAGATGTGTGCAACCTACTCCAAAGACTAGAAAAATATCAAGTCAATGACCTAACTATGAATAAGCTCCTGAATGAAATGCATGTGAATCTCTATGTGCTTGGTCTGCTGGTGCTGAATTGGATTCTTGCAAATCTAAATGGTACTCTGGTTGTCTCAATAAATGATGGTGGGCTACCTGATAGGAATGTCAAACTCAAAAAGTATCCCCTAAAGTCAAATAGCCTCAGTATCTACATTAACAGCTCCCTTGTAATCTGCATCTATGGATGATATAGCAATAACATTCTGCTTCTTGCTAGACCAACTGATAGGACCTGAACCTAGAGAGAAACTATAACTAGAAGTGGACTTTCGAGTCTATGAATCACCAGCCCAGTCTGAATCTGTATATCCAACCAAGTCAACCTCTATGCCAAATCTATAATGAATCCTGTATCTATGTGAACCCTGTATGTAATGCAAGATCCTCTTAGCTGCTTTTCAATGCAGCTCATGAGCTTCCTGCATGAATCTAGAAACAAGTCCCACTATATATGATATGTCAGGCCTGGTGTGAGTAAAGTAGATGAGAATACCAACAAGTTGTCGATACCAAGTGGCATCAACCAATGGTGAAGAACAATCAGCCTCAAGCTTGACTCCTAATAAAAAGGGAGTCATAGATGTCTTGCAATCAGCCATGTGAAATTGAGCCAATAAGTCAAGAGCATACTTAGGCTGTGTAAGAGAAACCCCTAAATTTGACTATGAGATCTTGATGCCAAGGAAGTAGTGCAACAAACCCAACTCTGTCATGTCAAATCTACCTTAAAGAGATGCCTTCACCATTGCAATAGCTGATGAAGAACTCCCGATGATCAAAAGGTCATCAACATATAGAACCAAAATCAAGAGCAAATCATCTTGCCGTAACAAGTAGATATTAGGATCAAAATGGCACCTAGTGAAACCCATTGTGAGAAGGAAGGAATCCATCTTGGCATACCAAGCTTGAGGGGCCTATTTGAGGCCAATCACACCTTGTACTTATCAAATGATCCATTTGCTACAAACTTGGTCTGATATATCCATCTACATCGAACCATTTTTCTTCCCCAAGGAAGTGAAGTCAAGTCCCAAGTGTGATTTTTAATTAAGAATATTCTTCCTCCATAGCACTATCCCACTCAAGTACCCTCAATACCTCTCAAAAAGTCTATGGATCTAAAATTGTAGAAAATAAGGCATGTGGATCTCTCTAAAAATCCCCCTAGTACATCTGTCATCTACAGGATCTCCTGCCCAAGTGCCAGCACTCTTAAGTGTCTATCTGTCCCAAAGTGGCCCAGAAGTGGGCGAGTCAGGTGCTAACTCCTCATCCTCTGACTAACTAGAGGTGGATGACTCTGCATCATTGTCCTCGCTGTCTAAACTCAAAGAAGAAGAAGATGTCTCTAGCTCAAGAACCTTTTGTGGCTGATCTAAATCTGATGAGGAATCATCATGAAGAAGTAGATCTGATGAGGGAGAAGAAGTGTCAAGTGTTGAGTCTCTAGGACTCTCCTAAAAATGGAGACTTCTCTCGATGAACAACTCATGAGTGACTGGATATAGAAGGTGATATCCCTTAATACCATCCAGATATCCTACAAAGATGCAAGGCTTGAATTGTCATTCCATAGCTTTGCATTTCTTCTTCAAAATTCAGGCCATGGCTAGGGATCCAAAAACTCTAAGGTGCTCAACATCAGGTTTCCTTTTATGCCAAGCTTCAAAGGGTGTTATTCCTTTCAAAGCTTTGTGAGTAACCCTATTTTGAATGTAGCAAGCACAATTGATGTCTTTGGCCCAGTAATGTGGTGCTAAGGATTTGAAGTGAATAATACAGCTACCCATCTCTTTCAAAAACCTATTCTTGCATTCTACAACCCCATTTTGTGAAGGATTGTAAGTGACTGTGTGCTACAAATCAATCCCCTCTATGGTGCAAAACTACTCAAACCTGATGCTGACATACTCCCCTCCATTATCAGTTTGAAGAACCTTGATAGATTTCTCACTCTATTTTTCAACAAGAGCCTTGAAGTCTAGAAAATTTTCAAACACTTCAGACTTTTGTTTGAGAAAATATATCCAAGTGTACCTAGAGAAATCATCAATGAAAGTGAGGATGTACTTGGCCCTTGTGAAAGATGGTTTGGGAAAGGGTCCCGATACATCACTGTGGACTAACTCCAAAGGTTTTTAAGCCCTCCAAGCTTTGCCTTTGTCAAATTTTGCTTCGAGATGCTTCCCAAGGGAGCACCCCTCGCAAAGTCTTTTTGAGAATTGGACACGAGGCAAGCCAATGACTATGTCATTTTTGCAAAGTTACTCAAGGTAGCGGTAGTTAAGGTGGCCAAACCGCTCATGCCACAATTTACTAACTCCATCTGAATGAGTCAGCAATGTTGTTGGAGAAGAATCTGATGCAAAATGTGAGAAGGTGTATAACCTTGCTTGGTGATCTGCCCTACCCACTACCACTATAGTATCACTATGCAACTCCCTGATAGCCATTGAATTTGATGAAAACTCAACTCTCATGCCCTAACCAATGTGAGTGATTTGGTACACTGATAGGAGATTGGCTGAAAGAGAAGGAACACTTAGAACATTATTGAATGTTCCTCCTTACATTTCAACTAACTCTCTCCCTACAACAGAAACTGATGTGTCATCACCCAAACTAATTGAAGTCATGCTACAAGGCTCTAAAGATGAAAACTCAACTAGTGAAGAGCCCATGTGGTGAGAAGCACCCAAGTCGATGACCCATGAAGATGTAGAAGATGATGTATCTACAAGGGCCTTGCCCTTTTCTTTCTCCTTACCCTTGCTTTTTGCCTTAGCAGAATCTTAGGTAGATGAATTCTGCTTGATGGACTCAGGAACACCTATGTTGTTCTTCTTTAGAAAATGAGTTAGGTGATCTATTTGTTTCTTCATGCATTTGTGTTCATCATGCCCTGTCTTTTTACAATAGGCACACTTAACCTTCTCCTTCTTAGGTTTAGCATTGGAAGAGGAAGTCTTAGTGTTGTTTTTGGCAAGATTGGTGTTTTCTTTCTTATTTTCCTGGTCCTTGTTCTTTTTCTTCTTCTCCTTTGTTGAAGTCTTATCCTTACCATTTCCAGCTATCAAAGTTTGGGGTTGAGTAGACTTCATTGTGCCCATTTGAATTAGCTTATCTTGATCCCTAGTCAAGTCGGCAATGAATGAATCCAAAGAAGGCATTTTCCATGTAGTGTCAAGGGCACTTTTTGTGGCATGTGGAGACAAAGACTGAATAGCTTGGACCTAACTTTACGAGAATAGAAAGTATGAGTTGATCATATTTCTTCTCTATCCCGCATTCTTTCAATTGCAATATAAGGGACTTAAACTTAGTGAAGAAGTCCTATAGGGTGTCAAAGTTACTAGGACTTAGACTTATGAGTTCGTTTTTGAGCTCATGACCTCTCATCTCATCAAGCTTTCCAAATAACTTTTATAAGGTGTCCCATATGTCATTGGGAGTCTGGGAGGATTATAGATGGAAGAGAAGTTCTAGAGACACAAACAAGCTCAGTAATACATAGGCTTCATGACTACAGTTGTACCACTTGACCTTTTCAGCATCAGTGTTGGGTTTTACTTCAATACCCATGGTGATCCTATACAACCCTTTGCTTCTAAGAATGATTGACATTTTAACCTTCCATTCATGATAGTTGAAGGTTTTTAGGGGTTTAAGTTGAAAATAATCCATTTTTAGTTGAATTTAGGTGAAGTTGTGTTGATTGCAAGTTATGAAATTATGCAGAAAAGAGAATGAAAGCAAAGATTTGCAAGTTGTGAAAATAAATCACACCCCCCTAAAATATTGAGCCCCCCCCCAAATATGTAAGTGCACGCTCAAAAGACATCAGACTCAGTCGAAAATGTGTCTTAGAGCAATCAGTGCAAGACTAACGCAAATAGGACGTCGGACTTAGCCGAAAATGCGTCTCGAGAGACCCAAATTTTTGACACTTTATAAAATAGTGCATTTTTAACAAATAACAAGCCTACAATGTGGAGAATTGAATTACAAACACTTTTGCAAAAAATGGCACCCAAATTTGAGCTACCGTTTGCAAGATATTAAAGGTTCAATTTTCTTGCAAACCAATGTTTTTGTAAAAAAAGCACTAAAACATTAAAAAAATGCCTGTTATGAGAGAGAAAGTGGCCTTCCAACCACTTGTTAGATTTGGCATGGAACGAGGTATACAAAGGAGGTGTGTGTGAGGGGGAATTGGCCTCTTGCCAATCTGGGCCTCACCCTTCATCTTCGACAGGCAAATATACAAGTTTAAAATGAAAACCCCCAAATTACAAGACTATCTATAAAACTGAATATTCAATCAAATTGACAGATTTTTGTTTTATCAAGTCAATTTTAACTAAAAAAATGAAGCATAGACAGAAATGAATAGCTGGACAAGCATCTAAGTGTCCACATGGGACGCCAAGTAAGGAAAGGGCACCAAAAAGAGAACACAGTCCAGATTATAGCAGAAAAGACAAAACAAATATGCAGACCTACTGGACATATAGCCTGATGGCACCTTGCTAGAAGAATAATAGTAGAAATGGCAGAATTCTCACCAAAAATAAGGTGCAGACCTGATTTTCTAACTTTGTTGGATGTCGTACAGTGGATGGCGTGGCTGTAGAAGGATGCTTGCTGCTTGGCATGGCAGAACTGAAGGTAGGCACAGACTTGCAGACTACTGATCAGAAGCGCGCACCGTACGGCCTACAAACTTGGAAAGAATGGTCCTACTGAAGCTTGGCGTGGTAGAAGTGAAGACCAGAAGCTTAGCTGGAAGGACTATTGTTTGGAGTTGTTGCTCCTCCCTCTGCTGCTCCACACAATAATGGCATCCAAGAAGAAAAATAGATGAACCAGCCCATGAAGTGAAGACAGCCAAGACACCCAAAGGCCAAGGATTTCCAAGAAAATGATACCAGAAATGATATATATTTTTTATTTTAGATCAAATCTAGAAAATAAAAAACAAAGAGAACTCCACTCCTCTTGATTTTAAAATGAACAAAAAGCATAACCATACACACGATTATCGTTCTTGCTCTAATACCATATCAGATTTGCTGCCAGAATCCAGATAACATGAGTACAATGGAGACGTGATCACACGAGTTGAAGCAAGTGCACACCACATAGATGTTAAAGTAATTTGAAATTAACACAATAAGATAAATTGCACAAGACAAAATGGAGAAAACCAAAATTTGATTAGCATGAGATGGCCAAAGTGAGGAATACATATAGGAGAGTACGTAACTCCTCCATAAAAGGTGGATAAGGCACCCCAAGAATAGACAGTAACTCCTCTATGAAAGGTGGTGACAAGGTGCTAAGAATAGAGAAGTAACTCCCATCAAGGGAGTTACTTATGACACCTATGACACATCTATGACACACACCTCCACATAAGCTAGCCTATCCCACAAATGTAGGAAAACTCCATGTATGCACAAGAAATACAATTTTCCTAATTAATAAATAGGGAAAAATAAAAACCTACACTAATAGAAACCTGAGTGTTGATGTCACCTAGAAGTGTGTTGAGACCCTTAAAATTATTTTGAGTTATGTCAAGTACTCTTCATGAATTTTTTTCATGTTTTTTTTACACCTTTGAGCTCAAGTAGATTCCTTAGTCTTAAGACTGCCCCTTGCCAATGGAGTGGGCAAGGTCTGAGACAAAAAAATGAGTATATCCCATATTTTAATGACTTTTAAATTACCATTAAATATTTTTATACTCATTATAACCCCTTGTACCAATTTTTAGAGTATAATTATGCCTATAGAAGCCTCAAAACCCCATTTTACTTCATGAATGGCTAGTAGATGATGATTATGACTGCATGGTTCTGATATGACTGAGTTGAAAATTAGCTTAGTCAAGCTTTCCTCATGTTTCCTTTTGGTCTCACAATTAATTTATCACCTCTTGTAAACTAAGATAGACCTCAAAGTATTTCTAACATCTTTGCCCTTCCCATGAGATTAAAAACCAGCATGTATCATTAGTTATCTATAAAGTACTTAAATGTCTTGTGTGTTTAGGACCTTATCACTATCATTACTAACTCTCTCAAAGTTCATGAACTAATTTTAAGTCTTAAATTAGGTTTAATAACCTTTTAAAACATGATTTTCTTCAACCTATACACTTTTAGCTCATACCTTACAAATAATTATTGTAGGTGCTTATTAGGGCCTATTAGGGTCAGCATGACTATTTATTGGTTTTCACTTCACCCTTACCTTAATGATCACTCATGTAATTTGAACCTTTTTTAAGTTTTCAATTAGATTCTAATAACCTCCAAACATATATGCTCTACTAGATTTTTAAGTTTGAGAATGGACTAGTCCTTGAAAAGGCTTGTAGGTGACTTTTTTGGTACTTGACTATGTTTTGAGGCTTGAACCTCACATCTTCATACCCCTGATCACCTCCATAGTCTATGAAATTTTTTGAGGCCTTCAATTAGGTTTCAAACCCTCTTTAAAACATAACCCTATCTTCTAACTTTAAGATTAAGATTTTTTGTTACTAGGTTAACCTGTAGGTGCACATTTTGTATGTGTTCTTTGTGCTTTAGGGCTCATAATTCAGTAGCCTCTTAAATGTTCCTTGAGCTAGGTGGAAATCTCAATTGAGTTAAAATTATATTCAACACCTCTGTCTCTTCTCAACACCCCTGCAACATACCTCAACACCCCTACTATGCCTTGAAGAAATAACTAACCCTCTAAATAGGCCTGTAGGTGCCTATTAGGGGCACTTGATTGTGTACTAAAAGTTTAGACCTTACTTACCTACAATGATGATTCTTTGGTATTTTATTTATTTTTATCTCTAATATGCTTATATTTATTTCAAACATACTTATTCTTTATTAATATTTAGACCAAAGACTTAAGTCTACAATGATGACCTACATGCCTAGGGTCTATAGGTCTCTTTTGTCTTCATAGATTACTAGGAGATCTTGATAGGTCCTAGGCTTTCTCCAACATCCTAATAATGTCAAACTGATATCATTGTATTATTAATTCAATGGCTTATATTCCCCTTAGATAAACATCATATCATCTTAAACCTCCCTCTATAGTTTGTACCAACCTCTAAGTACACATTTGTCTTATGACTCAGCTTAGTTTTCTTGACTTCTCCTATAACCTAGTTACTTCTTCATGTTGAATTGTATAGTTCATCTACAATTGGGTTAGGATCTTCATGTAGCTTGTCTTATGTTGGAGTGATGTTGACCTTGTTCTCAAATAAGGACATATAGGCTTAAGGCCTATAGGTCTCTATCTGACTATGTAGGCTATAAGGAGACACTCTCTTAAGTTATTGAACCTCATTCAACACCATCAAACTACTTCACACTCTATCAAACCACTTCACACCCTTGTCATTCTTTCATTGTATCATAGAGAATGTGATAAACATGATTTCAAATTTCTTAATGATGTGTATGGATAGACTGTTGTAGGTGATTAGGGGTCAATTTGCCTTCCAAAACATTGACTCTCCTTTATTTCAGTACCCCATTAAGTCATGCTTATGCTTAACTTATCCATGATACCCACTCCATCCAAACTCTTTAACTTAAATGTGATAAGTTAATATTGTATAGAGACTTAAATCTGATCAAACTGTTATACTATGGTTGTAGGTTACTATTTGTACTTAATTGTAGGTTGATAAAATCCACCCTACTTACCTAGTGACTAGCAAGATTCCAAGATGTCTTTGATCTTATTTGAAACCATTGATGTCAACCCCTTGTATCAATGACCTTCTCATTCATGGTGTCTAATTCAAAAAACATAGCCTTTTATGGATAACTATTGTAAGTGGTCAATAACTCATCTCTAGGCCTTTATATGGATTGTTGTGTTGGGTGAATATTGTGTTGACCAGCTAACTGGCATTCAAAATAGTTCCTATCACCACAGCATAGGGAGATTGATCATTCGAATGTGCAGGTTTATTGCATCACAAGGGGACAAATCTCTCTTCTCATCAAGGGGAGGTTTCGTATTAAATATGTGGAGGTTATATACAATATATATATGCAAAAAGTAAGACACAGGGGTGGGATGAACCATCCATCTCTCTTTTTTTAGAGATGATGCTGATAAACAAGGAAGAAATCCTGGGTGATGGGGAAGGTGCTTCTCTTCTTTTAGAAGCAACTTTCAGCCAAGAGCCAGATTCCTTCCTAAATAGTATAAATCTTGGTGCAATGTCAGAAGGCACTTCTCTTATTTTAGAAGTGTTCTTCAGTAGGTAGTAAGAATATTTCAAGTAGCAAGTAACCGGTAATGGGGGTGTTGAATGACCAGCAACCTGAGAGAGAGAAACAAATAATAATGAGGGCACCATGTCGTCCCAAGGCTCTTTAATAGGAAAGGAAAATGCAAACACACTAAAGGTACTTATGGGGGCACAACATCGTCCCAAAATTGGCCTTTAGGACACCTTCCTAATCACCTCTACTAATTTTGCTTGTTAAATCAAATAGACAAGAAAGCTTCTAGGAAATAGACATACGAACAATCTCCTAAGATAGCACAAAGCTATAACAACACAAAGTCTGCAAGTAATGTTTTCTCATTCAGATAAAATAATATGAATTACAATCTGAACTCAAAGTCTCAGCAATGCCTTTCAATTTGGGCAGAGTTTTGCTTCTGATAATCAAAAAGGTCCCCCTTCAAATGATATAAGAGATTACATTATATAGAGGCCTGAGAGAGGCTTGGCACTTTATCCCATGGAGTGACCCATTCGGTGCATTCAATGCCTTGGATGCATTCTAATCTTGTCAGGAAGGGCCATGCTAGAGCAAGGCAGCTACCCTAATTGTGGCATGTCGATTCATCTCTAGTGCCTCCTCCCGAGCTTGAATCTCTCATTCCATCACCTACTTAGCCGCACAACTATCTATTCTACCTTTATCTCATAGGGGACAAATAGATGGTGCTTTCAATGTTTACAGGCCCCAAATATCTACCTGGTGAACTATTCTATCTACTGGAAATAACTCCCACTGAGTTTCCCTCTTTATCTCTACCTCCTCTTGATCCTAGCCTTAGGCTTTTTCGAACGCATTCGAGTCCACGCTTTAAGTGTGTTGAAATCAATAGACACTTCATTGAGACAAATTTGACGTTTGTGGGCTTATCGTTTTTCACAATAACTTCCTCGTGTCTTTCTCACTTGCCATGGTCACTTTCTACTTGTGATGTGGGTGAGGACACATGGAGGGATCTACAGCTTCGAGATTGGCTTATTGAAATAAGATTTGAAACTGATTAGCAATTGAGGGGGTGCAAACGTAGACATGTGGCAGCTTTTATAGCCCTTTGAGGCTCAAACCTTTCTTGAAGGGAACTTGCCCTTCAAGGTCTTCTTAGTGGCCTTCAGATTTGATTCTTTGAAAGGATATCATCCCCTTCATTTCCTTTGACACATGGCATCTTCTACTTTTTGAACAAGTGCCACAGGACATCTTTCGCATGGATGGGTGAAGACACGTGGCATATTTCACTATTGACACTTGGTAGCATCCATCTCCTCGATCCTTTGCGACATCATAAAAATGTTTAGGGCTCAGTCGGGCTCTTGCAGATGATGACACTTGTCAGCCTCCATTGATCTCTACAAGGGACATGTGGCATGGTCTGAATACACTTGTTAATCACATGGATGCAGACACTTGGCACGTTCTGCTTACTTCTGAGACTTACTCGGGGCACACCATGGTCTTTAACAAAAACAAAAAGTAGAAGAAAGAAGCCACAAATAATGACACTTATTGGCTTCTATTGAGCTTTGAAGGGGACACGTGGCCACTTTCGCTACTCTTAGATGAATACATTTGGGCCTTCCATAGTTGTCACTTGTCACCATCCACAGGATTCTAAAAAACTTATCAAAAGAAGCTTTGCAGGTTACGAAAAGGCTGGAGATGTGGACACTGACACTTGTCATTCTCTGCAAAACTTTAATGGGACACATGGTGGCTTCCATAGACTTTTTCTTGAACCCATTGATTGAACCTGTAGATTGAACCAACTACTCACTGCTTCTTTCTTTGACTGAGGCCCCTTTGAATTGCTTAAACCTTTGAACTTGTTGAACCTGTCTTGAAAGTGTCCAAGTGTGAGAAACTAGTCCCTTCTGATTGAACTCGCCCGTAGAAGCCTTTGAACCCATTGAACCTGCTAATCCCTTTACCAAAAGTTTGAGAAAATGATGAAATTGAATCTTTTAAAACAAATTTTTGGAAAGGGGAAAAAAAATTTGGCCATGCAAGACCAAAATAGCCCTATGTTGTCTGAAAAATGAGGAATCACTTTTCAGGGACAACAGCTCACTCCTGTTGGGGAACTTCCTTTAGATGACAACTCGAAATAGCTGAGGGGAGTAGAAACCAAAATCTATATTGCCTTGAAGTGTGCCATTGGGCTATGGAGTCATGCTACCCAAAAAGAAAGGCTCCAAAAAATGAAAACAGAAAACACAAAGCGAAAACAAAAACTATACAAATATACATATGTACAGGTGAACTTATCTGATACTTTAAGAATTGAAGTACTTCAGATGTTGCTCATCATGGGACAATGAAAGGGGATGCCATCTTGGTAAACTAGCAGGAAACCATTTTGCCCCCAAAAAAGGTGACGAGCGAATGGATCTCTCCACCAAGAAACCAATTTTTTGTGTCTTCCTCTTGGCCTTTTCTTCTTCTTACTCCATGGCATGACGTGGTCTTCAATTTGAAAATCGTAACTCCTTGCTCTCCCTATAAAGAGTTCTTTTTGCTGACTTTGGAATATAGTAGTATGGTCCACCACCATAGCTTGTTGTTCTACTGGTTTAGTCCAACACATATTTTGATTGTCAACCTCAAACCCCTAACACACCATCAACTCAGCATCTCCTTTGGTGTGAAGGAGTTTGACCTCTTCATCCTAAGCATTCTTCAATTCGAGCAATAGAGATCTGCATCCAACTATGGAAGAATGGTTGCCATCAGATTCCAAGATCCAAGCATCATCAAAAGATAATCTTTCATTAGATTTCTCTTCATTAGAGATGGAAGATCCTTCTTGATTTATATTGTGTCCTACTAATTCTTCTGATGCCCTATTTGGATCAAGTCCTAGATTGCCAGTTGCGGGACTTTCATCAACTGAGACATGAGCATCTTCTATGGTCAAGAGGTAATTACCTCTACCTGAAGGCTCAAACAAAATTTGAGCAGCAAGGGCTGATGTTTGGGTGACCACAATTTTTGCCTCAGACAGGTCTGCACTTGGTTCTCCATCAATGTCCAATTGCTTAAGATTGGCTTGCAGGGATTCAAACTCAGTCATTTGAATTTTAGATTTCTTGACATGATCAACTACGTCAAATTACTGAGATGGACTTGGAAGAGAGGATGGGAGTTCATCCTTTTGGTTTTTGGGAAGGGGAGGACTCATCTGCGAATTTGAAGTAGAAGGTGCAGAGATGTTTGATGTACTTACTTCTTTGCAGTCACCAGTCCTTCGACTGCAAAGGGAGAGGGGTTCTCTACTCTGTAATTGAAATCATTGTTTGGGGTCACTCCTCTATCTTTTCTTTGTCAGCCTGCTGGGCTGACTGACTCTTAGATTGGGTGAATACTACGTTTGATCCTTTGACTGCTTCACCTTCACTCCTGGGTTCATCCTGGTAATTCAAGAAACTGATGTGGGAATCACCAGCTGATTCTTCTTAATCCTCCCTAAAGAGATCAGCATCATTTTCTTGTTCAAACTTAGGTTGGAAATAGGAAACATGTTTTGTTTCCAAATATCCAACTGCTGAGTTGATTGGAGGTGCTTCAAGGGCAAGGTTCCTCTTTGGGAGAGGAAGACGATTTGGTTGCCCTTGACTTATGGCAGCATTGCCTTGATATGGCTGATAGGGGAATGTCCTCCTTGGTGCATCTTTATACAGAGGAGCAGAAGACATACCTTGTGCCATTTGCCTTTTCAAGACTAACAATTCATTTGCCAACTTTTGGACCATGCGGTCAATGGTGGTTGTGGGTGAGAATCCAGAAGATGAAGAAGGTTTGCCTCTATTATGATCTCTCCTTATCTTTCCTACCAAGATAAGGTCATCTTCTACCTTAGTAGCCAAGTCTTGAGCAGCAGCAAGGTCTATGTGGCCAGCTCATCTCAGTAGAAAACTCACTTCAGGCAGTTGTGAATTGATGAAGAAGCACTTGAGGTTCTGAGGCGTCAGCTGGATGACCATGGGAATCATGTGCCTCAGCTTGTTAAACTTGGCAATGAAGTCCCTCATAAGTTTATGGGGCTCTTTCTTCATTTGAGTGAGTTGGGCTAGCAAGGCATGCGCATCCTCTATAGGCTTGAACCTGGCTTCAAATTTGGCTTTAAGTGTATCCCAGTCAATCACTGATCTAGCTTGCAGATGGTAGAACCAGTCTATAGCAACACCTTGTAGTGTCTCCACAAAATGCCTGATTGCCATGTCTTCAAATTCCACCCCTATCATGCCACAGGCTATGCTGAAGGCAACAACGTGTTCATCAGGATGGACTATCCCATTACCAAAGAATTTGGGTAAATTCTTTCTTGAACTACATGGGAGTTCATGCAGAGGTGGAGTCAAGTTAAGTGGACCAAAAGAGTTACCCCAGGGGCCTCGAACTACCATGATTTAATTATGAAAAATAGGGATAAAAAATTTGGGCAGAGTAGCCAGATTGTAGAACAAAAATGGAAAAGGACTAGATGTGCTTCAGCTTGAGGCTTGAGGCTTCAAACTGTGCACTCTTTTCTAATAGCTCTGGTTTTGCAGACCAAATAATATAATGGAGACGGAGGAAGATGGAGATGGATGAAAATGGTAAGGCTATAAATGGATAATGGGTAAGACATGGAATGGAGTCACCAAACTATGTAATGGATAAGGGTAGGGACTACTTCAATCTGAAACTTGAGGCTTCAGACTGCATATTCATCCCCAGCGGAGTCGCTAAAAATTGTTGGGTGAATATTTTGTCAACCAGCTAACTAGCATTCAAAATAGTTCCTATCACCATAGCATAGGGAGATTGATCATCTAGATGTGTAGGTTTACTGCATCATAAGGGGACAAATCTCTCCTCTCATCAAGGGGAGGTTCCCGATTAAATATGCAAAGGTTATATACAATATATATATATATGCAGAAAGTAAGACACAAGGGTGGGATGAACCATCCATCTCTCTTTTTTTAGAGATGATACTGATAAACAAGGAAGAAATCCTAGGTGATGGGGAAGGTGCTTCTCTTCTTTCAGAAGCAACTTTCAGCCAAGAGCCAGATTCCTTCATAAATAGTAGAAATATGGTGCAATGTCAGAAGGCACTTCTCTTCTTTCAGAAGTGTTCTTCAACAGGCAGTAGGAATCTTTCAAGTAGCAAGTAACTGGTAACAGGGGTGTTGAATGACCAGCAACTTGAGAGAGAGAAACAAAGAACAATGGGGGCACCACGTCATCCCAAGGCCCTTTACACAGGAAAGGAAAATGCAAACACACTGAAGGTACTTATGGGGGCATAACATCATCCCATAGTTGGCCTTCAGGACACCTTCCTAATCACCTCCACTAATTCTACTTGTTAAATCAAATGGACAAGAAAACTTCTAAGAAATAGACATACGAACAATCTCCTAAGATAGCACAAGCTATAACAGCACAAGGTCTACAAGTAACTTGTTTTCTCATTCAGATAAAATAATATGAATTATAATCTGAGCTCAAAGTCTCAATAATGCCTTTCAATTTGGGCAGAGTTTTGCTTTTGATAATCAAAAATGTCTCCCTTCAAATGATACAAGAGATTACATTATATAGAGGCCTAAGGGAGGCTTGGCACTTTTTCCCATGGAGTGACCCATTCGGTGCATTCAATGCCTTGGATGCATTCTGGTCTTGTCAAGAAGGGCCATGCTAAAGCAAGATAGCTGCCCTGACTGTGGCATGTCGATTCATCTCTAGTGCCTCCTCTTGAGCCTGAATCTCTCATTCCATCACTTGCTTAGCCACGCAACTATCTATTCTACCTTTATCTCAAAGGGGACAAATAGACAGTGCTTTCAATGTTTGCAGGCCCCAAATATCTACCCAGTGAACTACTCCATCTACTAGAAATAACTCCCACTGAGTTTCCCTCTTTGTCTCTTCCTCCTCTTGATCCTGGCCTTAGGCTTTTTTGAATGCATTTGAGTCCGCGCTTTAAGTCTGCTAAAATCAATAGACACTTCATTGAGATAAATTTGACATTTACAGGCCCGTCATTTTTCCTAGCAACTTCTTCATGTCTTTCTCGCTTGCCATGGTCGCTTTCCACTTGTGACACAGGTGAGGACACATGGAGGGATCTGTAGCTTTGAGATTGGCTTATCAAAATAAGCTTTGAAACTGATTAGCGGTTGAGGGGAGCATGAATGTAGACACGTGGTAGCTTCTACAGCTGTCTAAGGCTCAAACCTTTCCTGAAGGGAACTTTCCCTTTGGGGTCTTCTTAATGGCCTTCAGCTTTGATTCTTCAGCAGGATGTCATCCCCTTCATTTCTTTCAACATGTGGTGCCTTCTACCATGCAGCATCTTTCACAGGGACAGGTGAGGACACGTGACATCTTCCATTGTTGACACTTGGTAGCATCTATCTCCTCAGTCCTTTGTGTAATCATAAAAATGTTTAGGGCTCAGTCAGGCTCTCATAGACGATGACACTTGTCAACCTCCGCCGATCTCTACAAGGGACACATGGTGTAGTCTAAATACACTTGTTAGTCACATGGATGCAGACACTTAGCATGTTTCACTTACTTCTGAGACTTACCCGGGGCCTACCATAGTCTTTAACAAAAACAAAAAGTAGAAGAAAGAAGTCACGGATAATGACATTTGTCAGCTTCTGCCGAGCTTTGGATGGGACACATGGCCGCTTCTGCTACTCTTAGATGAATACATTGGGGCCTTCCATAGTTGCCACTTGTCACCATCCGCGAGATTCTAAGAAACTTATCAAAAAAAGCTTTGCAGCTTACAAAAAGGTTAGAGATGCGGACACTGACACTTGTTGCACTCTGCAGAACTTCAATGGGACACATGGTGGCTTCTGTAGATTTTTTCTTGAACCCGTTGATTGAACCTATAGATTGAACCAATTGCTCACTGCTTCTTTCTTTCACTGAGGCCACCTTTGAATTGCTTGAACCTTTGAACCTGTTGAACCTGTCCCAAAAGTGTCCAAGTGTGAGAAACTGGTCCCTTATGATTGAACTCACCCATAGAAGCCTTTGAACCTATAAAACTTGCTAATCCCTTTACCAAAAAGTTTGAGAAAATGATGAAATTGAATGTTTCAAAACAAATTTTTGGAAAGGGGAAAAACAATTTTGGCCATGCAGGACCAAAATAGCCCTATGTTGTCTAAAAAATGAGGAATCACTTTTCAGGGACAACATGTTGGATGAGCTTGGCAAGTATAAGACTCAACATATGTTACCCAAGACATTGGATGTGCTTAATCTACCTTGCATTAACATGAAGAGCTTCAAATAACTTGATATATATGTTGGCATAGTGTTATCATTGATGTTAATCTGATGTCATTAATGTCAAAGTGTGTTGGCATTGATGTCAATATGATGTCATTAATGTCAAAGTGTGTTGACATTGATGTCTAGATGCTTTTGGTGAAGATGTATGATGAGTAATCATGATAAATGAGGTTGGTGTCTAAATGAGCAAAGCCAGTTGGCAATATATGTTGTGACAAGCTTATGAGCATTGAAAGTATGTAGTGCTTACCATAAGAGAGAAATTTATAGGTCCAAGTGTCTCATATCTACTTAAGTTAATGTTGTGTTAAGGTCATGATGTGGAAGGAATAGATCAAGACATCAAGGTATCTTGCAAAACCTTATCTAAACCTTGTGATAAGGTATGTATAAGTATCATGGTAAAGTGAGTGAGCTTAGTCATGTGAGAAATTATTTGGCATTGTATGGGCTTGAGAGTTAGGTGTATAAGCCTTCAAAAGTTTTGTAATGTATATCTTTGAGGATAAGTGGTTGTATTCATATAAAATGCAAAAAATGGTAACTTGAGCATGGCTAATGACACAACCCTTAGGTCCCTCTTACTTACTCTTATGACCCTCATAGGCATATTTTCACTAATTCTTAGTCATCCATAGCCTTCCATACTTGATCCTAGTTGAGCCAGACCCCTTTTTCCATGACTAATCCATCCCCTTAGGTCCCGTCTGCTCAGGACTATAGCGCCCAACTTGGACCATAGCACTGGTGCCAAACCTATCCACTTTCAGTGACCCTATCTAAGTCTATTTTTGGCCCAAATGATCAATTTATTATGGTTCCCCATCCTTCTCCTTGTCATCCTAGAATGAGTACATTCAACCCATGACCAATAGATCCCTATAAAAGCCCATTCAAAGATCATTTGAAAAGGATAGGCAAATATCACTAAGCAAGCAAGACTACTCAAGAAATCTTCCCTATTCTCTATATACAACCATCCTATACACTTTCAAGATAATTCAAATTCTTACACCTGTCCCTAGCCATCTTAAGTACATCCAGTTTAGCATCTGTATATTTATACACTCAATTGCACAAAGCACATCAAGTAGGAGAACTACATATGGTTTGATCCCTCTTCAAAGTATTGGTGTGTAGGTAGTGTGCCCACACATAGGGTGTGAGGCACGTTCAGTGCATATTACACACACTAAACCCTCCACCTCTTTCACAAAATTGGTCAAATCATAAGGAAGTAGAGGGTTTGAAGATAAAATCTACTATATAGGGAGCTCTATAGACCTCTAGCTACCAAAACTTCACAAATAAGATCACATAGACCCAGTAAATAAAACTCAAAAAGGTCGGATCCTTAGGACAATAGCGGTAGAGGTAGACTACAACATTGGTTCCACTCTTATCCACTTTAGATGCTCCTATCCAATTACAAAATGAAAGTCAGATCTCAATTTGTGACAGTGTCCTAGCCCTGCACAATAAATCTTAGACTCTATCCCAGCTATATCAGCTAGTTTTCAGCTAAGTTTAATTTACTACCACTTATTAATATTTTTAAAAAGGTTAAAATTTAAATTTAATTTATAGAAATTGGTATCTTAATTATTGTATATTATTTATTGATTTTACTACTCAGACCCTTTAACTAAATTAGGAATAAAACCCTAATATTCCCAAAACTGTTAAATAATTTGGTGAACCTGACTTATTTCGATTGCACATAAAAACCCTAAAAACTTTAGGGTAAATTTATTACTGATTTTTCTTCTTTTTTTTATTTTTTACTTTCATAATAAAATAAAAAATTAGCATTAAATTTTAAAACTTCATAATAATTTTGAAATAATTTTTCTTTCAAACCCTAGTTGTCCATACTAGGTCCTAGTATTTTTCTAGTAATTTTTCAATCATTTTTTGAATTTTTCCTAGCATATTTGAATTATAAAATCAATTCAAATTTCAAAATTCAATAGTAATTCTTGAAAATGTTTATTTTTCAAAACCCTAGTTGCCCATACTAGGTCCCATTAAATCACAAATTTTCCAATAAATTTTTTACTTGCATACTTAATTCAGAAATTCACTTTCAAATTCAAAATTTCATAGTAATTTTCAAAATATTCATCTTCCAAACCCTACTTTCATCTACTACCTCCTAGTATTTCTTGAGGTATCACCTTACATGATTATGAGCTCTGTATCCTTTTTATGCAATTTTTAATTAACTATTTTTAGGACTTTACATTTCCTATATTCATTAATTTCATTCTCTAGCACTTTTATTATTACAAAAAATTCAAACAAATTTCAAATTGTTTTCCTACCTTAACAATGGCCCAATACACCAATTTTGATGAAACTAATAAAAGGGAACTTCAAGAACTCTTAAATAAACACCCTAACATGCAAGATGATATGCTTAAAATACTACAAGAAGAACAACAAAGAGTGAACAATGGCCAATATTCTCAAACTATAGAACAACCAATTACAAATGACATTATGGGGGTAACTATGTCTCAACAACCCCCTACAGCAACCCAACCTGCCTCTATACCACCAACTATAGCTAGTACATCTTTGTCTCCTGATATGGAAACCCTTGTGTAAGAGATAAGATCTCTTCAACCCAAGGTGCAACATCTTAAGCAAGGTGTCTCTAGACCTACATAGGCTTTAGACTCTTTTGTTTTATTACATACACCATTAGCATGTCACATTGCTTCTACACCCTTACCATAAGGTTTTTTTCAACTCGAGCTCACTCTATATGATGGCAAGGGTGATCTAGAGACACATTTGAGATCTTTTCACATAGCATGCTTGGCTTATGTACCAAATTACTGGCTACTTACCAAGCTATTCCTATGGAGCCTAAAAGATTATGCTTTACAATGACTCTATAGTCTACCAAATTAGTCAATCAATGCATTCAATCCTTTAGCCGACATGTTCTTACCTCATTTTAGCATTAACATTGGTGACAAGGTTTCATATGCCCAAGTTGCATAATAGAAATAAAGGTCAAATGAGCATCTCACATATTGTGTTCTTCGATATAAGACTATTTTGACTAAGATGACTAGCCCCATGGTTGATCAAGAGTTATAAGATCTCTTTAAATAGAGTCTTCTACTAGCTTCACATGAATCAATTATGTTCAAAAGATTCTCTTCCTTCACTAAATTATGTCACACACTAAAGGAAAGAGAAACCAAGTTAATTTCAATGAGTAAACTCAAGTACACAAGCATATTAGAAACAACCAACAAGAGTAACAATAAAGTCCTATAAAAACTAAAGTTTAATGATAACAAGAGTCAAAATCAGTTGATAGTTAATGTAACTTTCAAACCCCCTTAGCAGGTGGTTTTATCAGCACCTCCTTGGTGTACATTTACCAATCTACCAATTTCTCTAGCTAGAGTTTTAAAATAGCTATTGGAATGTAATATCATATCTCTGCCTCCTATTCAAAAAGTTAACCCAAGAAAGCCTCTTCTATGGGGATATGATCAGCATGCATTTTGTGAGTTTCACAGGGCATCAAGCCATATAATAAATAGATGGATTAGTTTGAGACACAAGATACAGGATTTGGTAGATGATAATCATATTGATCTTGGCACTTCAGTTGAGCCTCCTTAGGTAGAGAAAACATAAGATAAAATTTTGAAAATATTCTCAAATCCTTTTCTGTAGCATTCTAAATAAGAGATAGGGGCACATCTAGGGTTTACCATGCATATCATGCACATCCACCACCAAACACACCCAGGCAAACTTTAGTTGACATACATCCTTTGAGTAACATGATTGGTGTATACAATTCTAGAGTTTCAGCTAGACCTTCCATCTCCTCAGAGCAGGAGATAGTCGAGGATGATTCAAATTATCATGCACTCATTATCATAGCTTACATTCATAATCATCATATTCATAGTGTTCTTATTGACAATAGATCTAGTGTAAACATGTGCACTATGAAATTACTATATAATTTGGGATATTCAGAGTAGGATATTACCCTGATGAACATAGTTATCATTAGATTCATTAGGAACATACAGAGTTCATTACATGAGATCATACTTCCTTTACAGTTTGGTCTAACACACATGGCCACATCATTCACAATTGTTCTTAGTGCAGGCATTTTTTATATGTTACTTGCTTGACCATGGATTCAAAAACTTCATGTAGTACCTTCTACCATTCACAAATGCATGAAATTCAATCATGATAATTAGGTTGTTACAGTTGGTGGAGTTCCATATGAGTTACCACTCCCCACTTTAGATCCATCTTTTACTTTGAAATTACCAATTTTATTTTCTCCTCCAGTTCTAATTTCTCCACTATTTATAGTTCCTCCTCTAGTTTTGATTCAGACATAGCTAAGGCATCCATCACCAGCATAGAGAGTTCATACACCTCCATAGCTTCAAGATTCTAGAGAGCTTCTAGCTATAGTATTTACACCTAGGGTAGTATCATTGAGATCTCATGAATCTAATCATAGAGCACATGTTTAGATATCTTCTCTTACTACCAGATGGGTCCCTAAGAGCCCTATAGTTGCATCCACTTCTTAGAGTTATAGGGGGACCCCACAGTGGGTTTCTACTTTAGATATTTCAAAGTAGTTACATCATACATAGCTTTTAGAGCCATAGCCTCAACATTTCTATCGTGCTTCATGATCATGCATGATTCCTCTCTTTGATATAGGACACCATGATAGGGAGTCTCCCGTGAGACTCATCATTTAGTATCATCTCTTCTCGACCTTGCTTTTATATAGTTTCCTTTACTTGATTGTACATAATCTTCCTATGATTTATTGTACATAACTTATAACATTTTAAAATACAAAAACAATGCAATATCTCAAAAAACTTTAAAACATTGAAATAAGTTCAAAAACACCAAAAACATTTTGATTGTATGCATCGTCCATGTTTTACATTACTACTATCATGCTAGACTTACATTTTTTATTTTATGTTATTGTTTGTCGATTTATCTCCATTACCATACTTCACTTGATCTTCTTTGAGTGTGTGTAGTGACATCCATCTCTTTGATTGCTAATCTACCCATTGAGGGGGTATCCTACTTATACATCAAGACATACATAGATATACATACCCACTAGGGGCATCTTCTACATGACTACACCATCCAAGTTATGTTATTCCTATACCACACACTCTAGTTATCATGTTGATGTACATTATTTACTAGCTTACACGGATTACTATATCAACATCTCACTAGTATATAGCACTTGTGTATTTCTTAGCATATACCTAGTCATGTACTAGCATGTCTTGCATACCTTCCATCTTGCTTTGATTAGTTAGATGTGATTGTATTTTTAATTATTACATGCTTTACTTTATTTCTTAGCATAGCTAGATTGTTTGCATTCTTCATTTCTTGCTTTGTCTCCTATATGTGCTTTAGGACATCTGCCAAAGTCCTTTGCTTATATTCTTATATGTGCCTTAGGAAATTTGCCAATGTCCTTTGTATGTACTCTCCTATCTGATTGTGGCTTTCATGCCAACTTGTTTATTTCAATTATATGTGTATGTGGCATTTTAACATGCCTTGTATGCTTTCTTTCGAGTTTTAATGACATGTGCCCATGTCCCTTATTTATGTGGCCCCTTGGCCACCCTTATATACTTCTTACTTGTTGCCTTATGTGCTTATTTCTTGATTACTTTTAAATTATTTACAATTCCATGATCCATATCATGCATTATCTTGCTTTCTTAGATGTTATGATGGACATCATGCTCCATCCCTTCTTGCCAACTAAAAACTAACACCTTCAGTTCTAGTTTAGTACATTGCACATGATTTTACATTGTTATATATATTTAGGCATACCCCTCTTGATCTAATAATATCTTAATACAAAACATGCCATATCTTATTATATCTTCTCGATTATCATTGCTATATCATGTATCTTTGTAGCTTAACACACTTACAGGGCTCATTCCTCTGAGGTTAGTCATTGTTGGGTATTCATTCCTACCTTTAGAAGAAGGCGTGATAAATAGGGGTTTTTTCATAGATATCAGAGCTTCTATTAGTTAAAAAATCAATTTTAGAACACATAAAATTTCAATCAAACATTAAACCAGTTAGAACAAACTAGGCAGATAGTGAAAATACTAGAATAGTCATCAGATTTAGCCCAAGATAATAGTGCCAAGATTGGACTACAGCATTGGTGCCACTACTATCCATTTTTGGTGCTCCTATCCAAATAGAAAAAAAACTAGATTTTCTAGAAGTAGGCAAAAAATTAGGTTTAGCTATAGTTTTTGCACAGTCAGACCAGTTCAAAATCAACAATTTTTAGTGCACTTTTGCTCAGAGAATCTAGATATAGGGGGCATTAAGCATGGCATGATGGCTCTCACTTTTAGTTTTAGATACGGTAGTTAGTATAAATTTTAAATTAGAAACCATATTTTAGATACTAGTGATTGGGGGTAATGTGCATGGCACATTCATTTTCTTCTCTTCTCAAGTTCAGCATCACCTAGGCATTCTCAGCAGTTATATGCCTTTTTCCATTTACAAGTGATTGGAATCATTTCAGAGTGGCTTTCATACAAGCCTAACCTTCACATTTCAAAGTGGATTTCATATAATCCTAGTGTACCAGTTTTAGAGTAGCTTTCATACAAGCCTAATCTCCATCTGTTAGAGTGGCCAAGAATGTCCTAGTTTCTTGTATACATTTGGCTATCCATGCCAACATTGTCATATTATAGATCATTCATGGGCTTTAGGATCCATCTCATATGGAATACACTTCATACCGATATCAATTCATAACTTCACTTCATGGGGAAATGATGGAGCTAAAGGACTATCTAGCCTTTATATTTTTGAGCCAGCTATTTAGAGGGATTAGACACACAGTCTAGATGTCGATCAACACATGCATGATCACCTAAACTTTACTCAATAGGTGATGATGGATTCAAAGGGATAGCCTTTGCATTCTTGAGCCACTTTTTAAGGAATTAATCACTCATCTTCATTTTCAATATAACTATTGGTACAACATCATCCAGCATATCTAGCATCACTTAGCATCATAATAGGTTTTATATTGGTTCACATACTTAGTGAGGTGTATTCATTCCTTTCTATCTTTATCTTACCTAGATTTATTCATTCTTATTTTAGATATAGTTTATCTAGTAAGAACTAATCTACTCATTATTTTCTCTTACAAATTCACACCTCACAACGTGTTCTCTTTATGCATACCCAGCATCATATAACTTCATGAGCTTCCCCTTTGCAGGTAAGTTTAGGTATGCTTTCTATTTTTATTTTATCTTAGCATTTTGTTTTGCTACATCACTATAATAAAGGGGGGCAAATTTAGTCATATAAAATTCAAAAAATGGTAACTTGAGCATGGATAATGACACTCAACCCTTAGGTCCCTCTTGTTTGCTCTCATAACCCTCATAGGCATCTTTTCTCTAATTCTCAGTCATTTATAGCCTTTCAGACTAGATCCCAACTAAGTCAGACCCCTTTTTACATGATTAATCCATCCCCTTAGGTCTCGTCTACTTAGGACTATAATTCCCAACTTGGATTATAGTGTCATTACCACTCATGTCTACTTTTGGCACTCCTATCCAAGTCCATTTCTGGCCCTAATGATCATTATTTTTTGGTTCCCCATCCTTCTCCTTGTCATCCTAACATGATTACATTCAACCCATGACCAATAAATCCCTATAAAATCCCATTCAAAGATCATTTGGAAAGGGTAGGCAAATATCACTAAGCAAATAAGAATATAAGCAAGACTACTCAAGCAATCTTCCTTATTATTTACATACAGCTAGCCTATACACTTTCAAGCTAATTAAAATCCTTACACCAATCCCTAGCCATCTCAATTACATCTAGTTAGGTATTTTAATATTCATACACTCAATTACACAAAGTACATCAAGTGGGAGAACTACATATGGCTTGATACCTCTTCAAAGTATTGGTATGTAGGCAGCATGCCCACACATGAAGTGTGAGGCACGTTCAGTGCATCTTATACACACTAAGCCCCCCTCTATTAAAATTGGTCAAATCATACATGAGTATATGTTTTTAAGATAAAATCTACTCTACGTGGATCTCTAAAGACCTCCAGCTACCGAAACTTCTTAGACAGGGTCACACAGACCTGGCAAACAAAACTTAAAAAGCTCAAATCCTTAAGACAACAGCAGCAGAGGTAGACTACAGTGTTGGTGCCACTCCTACCCACTTTAAAAACTCCTATCCAATCATAAAATTAAATTTAGATCTTAGTTTTTGATAGTTTCCCAATCTTGTACAGTGAATCTCAGACCTTGTCTCAACCGTATCAGCCAATTTCTAGCTAAGTTTAAATTTTTACCACTTATTACTATTTTTAGAAAGGTTAAAATTAAAATATGATTTATAAAAATTAGTAGATTAATTATTGCATATTATTTACTGATTTTACTACTCATACCCTTTAACTAAATTAGGAATAAAACCCCAATATTCCCAAAATTATTAAATCAGTGCTTAAGTAGCCTAAGCATAGTCATATCATGAAAAGACCTTGTGTGAAGGCATGGGCTTGGTTTCTCAGTGAGATGAGTGGTATCAAGCATGTGAGAATATGTATATCAATGTTTTATCATGGTAAGATGTTGTATATCATAACAATGAGGTGTTGAGAATATGAAAAGAGGCATGAAGGTCAAGAACTTGAGTAACCTAAGACTAGTCATGGTATGAAAAGTCCTTGTAAGAAGGTTTGAGCATGGTGACTTTGTGAGATGGATGAATAAAGACATAAGAGACTATATTAGGTTAATTTATTAGGTATATGAGGTGTTGGAACACTCATGATAATTTCAAGGTGAGCCTAAAGGGGTAGGACCTACAAACCTAGTATGTAACTATACCATGTCTAGACCCTGCTTGACCTAATGAGGCATCATGAGCTGTTAACAAGACATATGAAAAATGTTTTAAATTATTTTAGTATGTGATATGTTATATTATCATGTATATTAGGTGGTGAGAACATGGAAAGAGACTTGAATGTTAGTTTTAAGGCCTAATGTGACTTACAGGTCAAAGCTTAGAGAGCAAAGAGAGAACATGGCCTAATAAGGTATGAGGTTATGTTTCCAATTAAATTATGGATATGTGAGTGTTTTCATTGGCATTTCATGTTTTTTCAAGTATTTTTACCAAATTTTAGGTCAAAATTTAAAGGTTAAGATAAGAAAAAGTGTTTTGAGGTCTCTAGTGTACACAGAATGAAGGGTTCTCAACCTGAGAAGAACTTTCAAGTGTTCATTAGCATGTGTAACCTATACATGGAAACCTAATATATTGAGGATATATGGGTAAGGGTCCTATATAAGATATATATTAATTATTTTTAGAAATGAGGGGCATTCATTTATGAATAATTGTTAACACCAAAAATAGTGTTAACCCTCTCTAAAACCCTAACACTAACCCAATGTGAAATATATTATTCCAAATAGCATATAATGGATTGGTATGGATATATAATTGGTTGTATGTTTTATTCAACTCTCCCCGTCACCTTCAGGTGTGATAGGTTTGTCAAGTGAGTGAACCCTACAAGAAAGGCCTTATTTCTCAAAAATTTGTTGTAGCAATCAAAGTTGACCAAATAAAAGTTGTTAAGTGGATGAATGTTGAAGCTTTAAAATTTTATTTTATGTACATGGTATTTTTTATCATATTATATCCCTTATATGTTCCAAACTGTTCATCCAGGTTGACCTATCACTAAAAGTCCTAATGCTGCAAACAGTGAAAAAGCCCAAGAAGAAGTGAGAAGGCAATTAGGGATGTGTTATCATGGATTAGGGATGAATACAAGTACATGAAGACATTTTTCAATACCTATAATACATTTTTATGTTGTATATAATTTTTTGAGATCTTTTTATATAGAATTAAGTTGTTCTCAAGTTGACTTGTCTAGCTTAGTGAGGTCTATGTAGAGAGAGGTCCAGAGATTGGTCTATATATATAATATTTGCCATTAGACCTTAGTGTTTTTATGTTTGGATATGTTCTAAATATCTCTAAGTATAATATTCATGAATTATAGTATTTTAATGTGTCTAAAAATGTGTTGGAATTCAAAGTCACCATGATTGGTCTTTGAAGAAAATTGGTAGTTCTGAGTGAATAAGGTATAATGATGAGTTTGAAGCCTTATATTCTAAATTTAAGTGACTAATGAATATTGTGATTTTTATTGGTAAATATATGACCTATACATGATTTTTATAATGTTTTAAATTTATTTTAATAATTTTAAACATCAAATCCAAAATGGCTTATCAGGTAGAGTGAAGTCTATGAGAGAGAAGGTAAAGAAATTAGTCTGCAAGACCAATAGTTATCATTAAAACTTAAGGTATTTTTATTGGAGTTTGTTATGAGTATGTTTCAAGATAATTTTAATGCATTGGAATCCCTTGAATATTTTCTTTTATATGTTAGTATTTCAAGTTTCCATGATTGTTTTTTGAGTCCAGTTAGCAATGCATAGTAAGCATCTTGTAGAGAAATGTTTGAGCCTGTATACCCTGAGTTGAAGAATCTAATGAAGTTTGTGATTACCCTAAGGTCATGATGTTTCTTAATATGTGATTTTTTTCCATGTTTTTTCATAAAAATTATGTTTATTCTTTAGTTGTTTAAGACATATTTTTTGTGTATACATAGGCCTATTGTGAACAGTGTTTTGAGAAGCAGTTCAAGTGGTGGTTGGACCTAAAATGTGTTGTGTACCTAAAGTAAAGTTGGATAAGGTATATTTTAGTGATATATGAAGTGATCCTATTATTTTTTGAGTTTTTAATGATTTCAATAAATACAAAGTGTAACATGCTCTAATGAAGGCCTAATTAAATTAGGTCTCCTTAAGGCCTAAAAGAGGTTTTGGTCTTATATGTTATGATCGACCTTTTATATTATGTGATTAATGTTTGAAACATGTTATAATACATATTTTAAGGATAATAAAAGTATGAAAGTGTGATTTTCCAACCAATATGTGTGATATCAAGTGACTTGTATAAGAGCAAGACTTATTAGGCTTATTTGTGTGTGTTGGATAAGTAAGTGTGCAAGTGAATAAAAGAGCACATTGAGGAGTATAAGGAGGTCATATAAACCATAATATGGGTTTATAAATAAAATCATGAATATATAAAATGAGTTATGAGTATGAATATCAGGGTCATATGACCTAATCAAGTTAATAAGAGGGATAGTTGAGCAAAGAAGGCTATAAGGCAGCTTGAGAGAGATAGAAGTGTGTGAAGAGCTAAAGAAGTGGACCATCATCTATTGAATATTGAAATAAATATAAAATATAGAAGGTAGAAGTATACTTGGATAAGTAGGTGATTTATCAAGAGGTGGTTGAGTTGGTGCTTCCTTGCAAGTGGGTGCTTGCTAAAGATAATATCAAGTTGGTGCTTGATAGACTAGGGTTAGTGCTCCAAGTTGAGTGGGTGTTAAACTAAATTTGATTCATTAATTTTTAGGACTAGTTGTCCAAGATATGGTCAGTGGGTTTTATTCACCATAAGTTTTTCCCACATATATGATGTGTTCATACTTGTTATGTGTATATTCTCATTACTATATTACTAGACTAGTTGATATTGCTCATGTGATGATGTTGCTTGATGAATGATTAGAATATCTATTGAACTAAAAGTAAGAGTTTATAAGGACACTGATTCACCCCACCTCTCATTCATTGTATCTCTAATAATTGGTATCAGAGTCAGTCCTTTGAGATAGGCCTAACAACCTAAAGGTGATCCTAAGAAGCACAAACATGAATTATGATAATGACTGTGTTTATCAAGTTGACAATGGAGCTCTATTAATGGATAAAGAAGTAAGTTTCTCCAAGGAGGAAAATAACATGTATGATTAAGAAGCATACTATGACAATGATGAAGGAAAATCTAAAGTAGACCTTAAAGCTGAGCTCATAAGTGCCCTTAATAATTTAAAACATTAAAAGAAGACTATCAATAATCTCAGGAATTAGATAGATTCTTTGAAGGTTGAGCATGACCAACTTATAGATAAGATGAGTAAGATAGAGACCTGTGAGAAGTTTAAAAATAGAACTAAGGCTCTAGATGACATATCAAGTGGTCAGAAGTCTACCAATGATAAGGAAGATCTTGGTTTCAAAGTAGATCAAAAGGATAACAAGTAAAATGCTAATATAAACAAGAAGGTCAACCTCAAAATGAAGACAAATTTTTTTAGACAACCTAATGCCATGAGGTGTTTCAAATTATTTCAATGGTAATTGTTTTTATTGTTGTCATTTTGGACATAAAGCAAAGGACTATAGAAGGATGCCACCCAAGAATGAATTTTCATGGGACTATGGTAAAGGAAGCAATTGGACAAGAAGATATCACAGACTACATCAATATAGGTGTATGTCAAAGAAGAGTAAGGTTATTTGTTATAAGTGTCAATGTGTTGGTCATATTACAAGAATTTGTAAGATTAGATTGGGTAAGCCCTTAAATCATAACAAGATGTTGGAAGATCCTAAGAGACAAATCATGGTATGGATTAAAAAAAATGTAAGAACTATTTATGATTAGCCTATGGATCAAGGTGAACTAATTGCCAAGGTAGAATGCCAAGAGTGTTTGGTATCAGCTCAGATAGAGAAGAAGAAAGGCAATGTAGACATCAATCTAGATGTGTCAATCATGACCAAGAGGATCCTAAAGAAAGGATATTAGCCTCATGATTGCAAGTTGGTTGAGAAAAGAGTGGATATTTGGGAATCTCCTAAATTTGTGTTGTTATAGTGCCCTATGGAATGGGTGACTCCATTAGGATTCATGGAGACACTCATCAGTAAGTGGAAGCATGGTGAATGATTGTTGAATTTGAGTTTGAAGTGTGGTCTTTTGGCATATTAAGAGGTATGTTTTTGGTATTGGTACCAAGGTGCTTGATCTGTGTTAGAGCATGGCTATGTAGTTCTATATAATTCTATTAGTTGAACTAGTTGTGAGAGAGAGTTGAGTGTTCTATATGCATCAATATGACCTTAAGGTCATACAAGACCAAGATACATGGTGTATAGTCTTAGTTTTCATATCATGAAGAAGACAATATATGACAAAGGCCTATCATAGTAAAGCATGTATGCACATACCTAGTTGATAGAATGATGCAAGAAGGATGTCATGATGAGGCTTATGGACATGAAGGAGATAGATTGATGTAAGAATAAAATATGAGATACCTTATGGACATGACATAATTGATATTTAATTCAACATGAAGGACTAGATTATTCCCTTGTAACATATCTTTGGATTGCAGACAGACCTAATTGACATGGTGGACAAGGGTTGATCATAGATATGTTTTATACTCATAGGCATTGAGTGTCATTGCTCTAGGTACTTGAATATGATCTTTAGGACATGTATCATAGGTATATATTCTCATTATGTCCTGGTTATATGAGGAGAAGGTGATCAATCAAGATAGAAGTTTGGTAGATAGTGGACTAAGTATCTTACAGACCTAATAAACTGTGAACTAATACAAGAAGTTTTATGAATGGTTATCATGAGTGGTTTCTATAATTTATATCATCTAATGTATTTGAGAGATAGAATTAGCTCAGGGTGAGCTAATCAAAAAATTCTTAAGCTTCAAGAGTAGGTGTGAAGTATAAATAAGGTATGCAAAATCATGAAGATAAGTCAGAGTTTATAAAGCTTGAACAAAAAAATGAAGTTGGATATCATTCATCTCTATGGCATCAAGGTGCATAAAAGAAGGTAGGTAGTCTTGTATACCTGAGTCTATTTGAAGAATATATTTATCAAATAAGAACAAATGGGATAGCCTAGTGAATTTGAGTGATATCAGTTATGTCAAGGACAAGATATATAGCCTTATGGTCAGAGTTCAATTAATGACTATGCTTGATATAAGGGGGAGCTTGGTAACTCTAAGTTCTTTTGAAATTTTTGAGAATAGTTTCCAAAGAAATAGAATGAATGGTTCTAGGAATTGCAGTACATATGATCCTTTGCCATTAATTTCATAGGGGTAAAAAAGTTATGAAGGGAGATTTACTAGATTGGGGGAGAAGAGATTGATCAAACTGTAATGTGTTTTGACATCAATGATGAAGGGGGAGTTTTTTGGCATTGTGTGTGTGTGAAGTGATCCTATTATGTGTTTATTTTTTAATCCTTTCAAGAAATACAAAGTGCAATGTGCTCTAATGAAGGCCTAATTGAATTAGGTCTCCTTAAGGCCTAGAAGAGGTTTTGGTCCTATATGCTATGACCGACCTATTGTATTATGTGATTCATGTTTAAAACATGTTATAAGACCTATTATAAGGGTAATACAAGAATGCAAGTGATGACCAAGGTGTGTGATATCAAGTGAATTGTATAAGAGTAAGACTTATTAGGCCTATATGTGTGTGTTAGATAAGTAAGTGTGCAAGTGAATAAAAGAGAACATTGAGGAGCAGAAAGAGGTCATGTAGACCATCAAAGGGGTGTAGAGAGATAGTCATGAATATCTAATAGATCTAAATATGGAGATAAATTTAATATGACCTAATCAATTCAAGAAGAGGGCTAGTTGAGCAGAGAAGTCTAGAAGGTAGTTTGAGAGAAATAAAAGTATATGAAGAGCTGAAGAAGAGGACCATCATCTATTAAAGATTGCAATAAGGATAAAAGATGGAAGTCATAAGTCTACTTGATTGAGTGGGTACTTGATAAAGATATGGTTGATTTGGTGCTGAGTCATTAAGGTAGTTGGTGCTTCCTTGCAAATAGGTACTTGATAAAGATTCTATCAAGTTGGTGCTTGATAGATTGGGGTTAGTGCTCCAAGTTGAGTGGGTCATCAAAAAAATGATTCATTACTTTATAGGATTGGTTTTCCAAGATATGGTTAGTGAATTTTATTCCCCAAGATTATTTTCCACTTATATGATGTGTTCATACTTGCTATGTGTATATTCTCATTACTATGTTTCTAGACTAATTGATATTGATGATATGATGATGTTGTTTGATAAATGATTAGAAGATATATTGAACTAAAAGTAAAAGTTTGTAAGGAAACTAATTCACCCCCCTCTTATTCATTATATATCCAACAATATATGGATATCAAGATTTTCCATTTACCTTAAAAAATGTTAACTTACCTTAAACTCTATTAAACAGGGCTTTAAGGAAGTTTCTTTCATGATTTTATTGTTCCTTAAAGCTCAACCAAGCACTCACATCTATTGACAGGACCTACATCACCTTGAAAACTTCTTAGACACCCTCATAACACATTAATAAGGGTGTAGAGTCTTTTATAAGGTCACATAAGCTAAAAACACAATAACATATAGTCTTTTAGTGTTATTTTAGTCATTTGAGGCTCTAAACTGAATCTTTTGCTCCTAAGAGTGTTTCTAGTCACCTTGTTCCCTTAGATAATTTTTATAGGTGTCTCATGTTCTTCCACTTATCCTTTATTACCTATAACCTCCTTACCATTGAAATTAAGCTCATTAAATATAATTGTACCTTGTTGAAGAGACTAACTCACCTTAAATTGTCTTAAAGGAGATTGTTCTCAAGATGGAGACTTATAAACCTTTGCTTGAATGAATTAGGTGTGAAATGACTTATATATTTAATTTATAACCCCTAAATATGAATACACTTTCTTAAAACTCAAATCATGCTCAAAAATTGATCAAACAGACCATTCACAAAGATACTATAGGAAACTAGTTATATGCCATATGTACCTTCATGGAAGGAGTTACCTAATGAAACCAACATGAAAATGAGATAAATGACCTTAAAAATAATTCCTAAGAACTATTCCTCACCATAAATTTTTGAAGTGGAGAAATAGGTGCAAGAACAGACCCCTCTCAAATGAATAAGCCATAGTGACCTATTGTCACTCTTAGAGATTGTTCATAAATAATAAGCCATAAATATATTAAAAAATTACCCTTATTTCAATATTATTATAACCCCAAAACATTTCCAAAGTTTAAGTTCTTAACTCTCTCTCTCCTTTATTCATACCGATCACTTGAAAACTACCCTTCTAAAGTTGCCAAGGAGATAATTATGAGAGATAAATCAGTTTCCTTCATTTTAAGACCTAAAACCTATTCCAAATCACTTGTTTGAAATTTTAATGGAAAAATAAGGTCCTTAATATTATTTAATCTCAATTTTACCTTGATAATTGTATGGATGGCCTCAAAACAAGCCTTTTGGGCACTAAAACTGCTAGAAACACTTGAGAAGCCTATTGAAAATGCTAAAAAAAAGTATCCATTGGATATTTTCATGCTTGAACAAGTACATCATGTCCTAACAAGTAAATTTTCAAGTATTAGGGGTGATAATTTGACCTGTGAGGTCAAAATTGTCAACATTTTGGTAACTCAGCTGGGAAACATGCTTGATATACTTGAGAACTAGACCATTTACATCTCTTTTGGACTCATGAGATCACTCTTACACTTTGAAACAATAATGATTATAATTTTACCAATGACCACTACTCTTTGACTCAATATAAGGCAACTAATTACTCCTTAAAGATAGGAAATAAAAGACAACAAAGCAAGGAAACTATACTAATAAAACACGTGTTAGCAAAGCACTTACTGAAAGAAAATGTAAGCAAACTAATGTGCTTGATATAACTTGGGGAAAATATAAATGGATTATACTAAACTTCAAATAATCCTCCTCTAAGATCAAAATGAAAGTTTTTTGGCTCATTTAATTCATGAGGTATGCAATGTTGTATGAAATCACATTTGATTGACTTCTTACTTGGTTAAGCCTTGTTCTTGACTGATAACACATTTGACATGTCTTGTAATAGGTCTACATCATCAAAAATATCTCTAATGAAAACATGTTGGTCTTGGAATTCATCCTCTATCTTTTTTAGTTGCTCTTCTTTGGCAATGGTCTCTAAGATGACTAGATGTTAGTTTGTAAGATCAGCTACATTATAAACTTCATATGACTGATTAAAGTAGCCTACCTGGACCTTAGTATCCACCTGATGACTCTCAACTTATCCATTAATGTCTCCACTAGAAAGAGTTTGTTGTTATTTGATAAGTTGTGGCCAAAAGTGATATGCATGGTCTTCCAAGAGTACATCAAGGTCTGCAAATGGAGAGAGAGGATGATAACCCATACTAAGTATCTCAAACAAATCACCATCTAGTGAATTTGCCTCTTGAAAAGGCAAATATATAAGACTAACAGTCTCTATCTTATTGATTAGTTCATAAAAAATACCTCTCATTTCCTTAATCAACTCATAATCACCTAGGAGAAGTGAGTAGCTTGATTCCAAATCTTCAAACAAATCATCATTATGCTCTTGATTGGTATAAAGGAGATCAAAACAAGGATTTACCTTCTCTTATTCATGTTCAATCACATCAAAAGGAAGCTCTTGAAACAATTTGATATCTTCATCTTCTATTACAACCTCTTCATCTAGTTTGAAAGATAAAATTCCTTTGCTCTCACCAAGGGGAGTACCAATAAAGGTCTCTTTTTCATGCACACTTTCCTCATCTTCACCACACTTTCCTTAACAATCACTTAAAGTTGTAACTTCTTCATTTATCCTCAATATAATAGGCTCCTCTTCAAGAAGGGAGATGGTGGGAGGGAAATGAATAAGCTCATGAGTTTGTTTGCGAATCAAGGTATTAATTTTTCAATTTGAGGTCTTGGGAATGGAAGATTCTTGTAGGAATGATTGGAGTGAGAGAGAGTAAGTTGAGTTGTCCTATGAGGGCTTAGTTTTCTACCTCACCCTTATGATTCACTTCATTAATTTTAGATGTAACCTAAACTTTGGCCTCTTCAATAATAACTTCTTCCTTCCTTTGGATGTTTTCTTGAATTGACTTCAATGAGGGAACAACTATAGGCATAAGGTCCTCTTTGAGATCAAACTCTATAACACTCACCTCCTCCTATTTCTCCCAAGACTTGACTACCTAGTTCTAAGGTAAGACTTGAAACTAGTAGTTTCCCTTAGAGGTTAAAATGACTCTCTTGGACACTCCATCTAAGAATATTTAATGAATTCGTGAGGACAAGGAGCACAATATGGTTAATATGGTAAATATGAAGATTCTTGATGAGTGATGGGAGGATTTTTATCCACAAAACTTAGAATGGCATAATCAAGAGTCACAGCCCAAGAAGGCCTCCAAGATGGTAAGCTTATTTTCTTGAGGAAGGGTAGGTGTAGATGGAAAGAAACTTGGAATACAATAAGTTTTACCATGGGTAGGTGGAGATGGCTAAGGTTTCTTGACTTAGATCTCTTGATTCTCCCACGTCACTAACCTATCTACCCACCACTGGATCATAGTTCTCATTTCATGCAAGTCATAATTCACGACATGATAATTCTCCTCTCTAAATTTTTCCCGGTTACTTTTCAACATTTGCATTGTTTTCCTCATTTTCTCTATGATGTGACAAGGAATCACATCCAACTCTCTATCCCACACTCTCATCACCCCTTCAGACTTTAGCATATTTGGATTGAATACCAACAAAGATATTGTAGGTGAAACATGATTCTGAGTTGGAGATGGAGTAGGAGGAGGTGAGTATGACTATTTTAAGTCATGATAAGGCTGTTGAGGCATATAGTCAGGGTCATAGTGAGGCTGATAAGGGTTACCATAAAGTTAATATTAATCATCATATTCTTGACAATATTGATCATAAGGATGATATTACTCCTAATAAGGTTGATTAGTTTCATAAAAATGTTCATATGGATCATGATAAGGCTAATATAGATCATGACCAGGTTGGTATAACTCATCATAAGGTTGATAGGGAAGAATAACACAAGAATTTTCTCATACACAACCACAAGAACAACATCATGATGGTGCAATGAAAATACACTTAGAAATTATGCCTGGATTGTTAAAATCAATTGATTGATCTTGGAGTCACCAAATATTCATGAATAATGATACTAAAATTTCAATTTCACCAAGACCAGCACCAATAGGTCCCACTGGGTGTGCCAAAAATTGTTGACTATTAGACTTGCATCCTTGTGAAGGTAGTTTTATACCTTCATAGTTTGAAGTAACATGGATACAATACTAGGTTATGAGTGTCATAATAGGTGTATTGAATCTTTATATTTTAAGGGCTATATACCCTTGATGTATTAGATAGGATCCCTACTCTACAATACCAGCCTACAAGGAAAAAGGAAAGAAGATAAACTGAAAGGAAAACCTAACTAGGGTGATACACCAAAATGTGACCTCCACTTATGTAATATGCACTATTAATATTGATTAAGAACATAAACTTGTTTACACTTCTCAATTAGAGTCTCCAAATAATAATATTTCACATAGTGGCTTGGCTTGATGGATGATCTAAGGCACCTGTTCAATAGGTCTCTCAAAGGCAATGAAGAAAGCTTGTAGTTAACATACAACAGGATGATTAAAACATAATATGAAACTTATAAGCATGATTATAACACCTAAAAATAGGTAAGAGGAAAGGACAAAATGAAAGGAAGTCTATACTATCACTGTCATTCATCAACAAACCATGAAAATACACTAAACACAAGCTTTGAGGAGGCATGAATTATGTCTTATTCATTCAAATTAGGTAAGTACAAGTGTTTTTATGAGAATTTAATTTCCAAAACTGATTATTTAAAATTCCAAAAAATGTCTTACATATAGAGAATTGAGAAAGAGGACAAGAGCCCCCAAAACTAGGAAATAAAACATTAATTTAGTCCTTCTCTAAATTGCTACGTAGTATATCTTGATTAATCTCTTTTATTCCTTCTCAAAAATGGCATAGGGGTTAATTTGATATATTTTTTGAATATTTTAATAAGTCTTGAAGAGGTCATCACCCTTTATTAGTGGAGTATGACCAATAACAGTGCCTAAATCCTTTCTTGTATACCCTCCATTCTTGGTGAAGAAGAATCTTCCTCAAAAATAGGTTTTGATCCATGAAATTAGGTAAACATGACATGATAAAGTATTCATTTTAAACCTTTTACATAGCATTAATGAGGTCTTTCCATATTCCTTGGGCTGTTAGATCTCTTTGGGTGCAAGTTTGACTTTGTCTTCCTTGACTAGGCATTAGAAGGAAAAGGTCTTTTCAAAGTTGTTTAGGACTCTTTAAAGAATTTAAAAACTTAGTATAATCAAAATATGACCTATTAATACTCTTAAAGTGGCTTGGACACAAGGATAAACTTCAATAAAACCTTTGGAAATGTTCCTATGCATCCATTTGGTGTTTTGCTCACTTGACTCTTCCTTGTGCAAGAGGCTTAGGAGAGAAAAATTGAGTTTTTGCATTATACCAAGATAAATTAAAACTTTTATGGCTTCTTATCTTGACATTAGACCTAAAAAAAGGCATTTTGAGTCATCAAGTATCC
The DNA here is from genome assembly GCA_037957365.1 of Torreya grandis. Taxonomy (NCBI): domain Eukaryota; kingdom Viridiplantae; phylum Streptophyta; class Pinopsida; order Cupressales; family Taxaceae; genus Torreya; species Torreya grandis. The sequence continues at coordinate 2,415,337 of JARHVA010000049.1, forward strand.
CAAAAGATTCAATTTTTCTCATATAACATGCTTTAGCACCCCTTCCTTATAGCCCTATAAACCTGAAAAGCTCCTTATATATAATATTGTATGCAAAAAATTGAAAAATTGGGATAATTTTTTATTAAAATATATCCCCTTACATCATACAAAATTTCATGATCAGACTCTAAGTGGAAGTACTCCTTTTCCTTCATTTTCTTCTCCAATTAGGCCTAATTAGCCCTCTTAGGCCTAGAAAGAGAAAATTGGCCCAAATGAACACCCACACATGTGAAACTATCCAAAAATGTTTGATTAACTTTATCTAGCCTAATACCACCCTCCATGACAAATGCGGGGTCTTAAGACCCTATGAAAGTATGTAAACCATGAAACCACCTTGCTACCTAGTCTTATTTTGAGCCTATCTGGGACTACCTTGGAAAAGGTGCCTATTTTTATCACATTCATAATATTTCATGAAACTTTTTTACATTTAATAGTTATTTAAAATCCCAAAATACCTCATCCCATGATTGGTAATTTATTCCCTTCTCAAAACACCTAAAAAACACAAAAAACATGCAAAAATAGGGTATTTGGAGCAATCCATACAAGAGAAATCAACATAAAAATACATGTGGATAACCTCCTTGGAGTCATAAAAACATAAAGAGGTTTTAGGAGTAAAAAATATCATTATATGTGTTTTGGAGGTCTTTTTTCCATGACTGGTCACTATCAGGGTTTTTGAGAGGTTTAAGACCAATATCAAGTCTTAACGATTATTCATAAAGTACAAACCATCAACTGACCTCATTATACTTGGAAAATTTTCTTTACTAAAATCCTCATCTATCCCAAAAGGCTAAAATTCCCATGCAAAGTGTGAGAAATGGTATGAGCATCTGAATTTTCTCCTTAGGTGGCTTGCTTAGCTCTCTTGAGGCTAGAAAGAGGTCAATTTTGAGTTTTGGGTCTCAAAATCCATCCCCACTAATATGAATAGTTAATAAACCTCTATAAAATCCATTAATATTATTATATATGCCTTGTAAGTGCTCATTACCCCTTTTTATGTTCAAGGTACACTGGTTAGAGTACTTGGGGTTATGGGTTTGTCTCTCTCATGCTAGCCCTTAAGGGCATTTGAGTTGAAACCTAAGTGTTGATGTCACCTGTAAGTGTGTTGAGACCCTTACCATGAATGTGATTTTCCTCAATTACTCTTCATGAATTTTTTCATGTTTACTTTATACCTTTGAGCACAAGTAGACTCCTTGGTCTCAAGACTGCCCCTTGCCAAAGGAGTGGGCAAGGTCTAAGACAAAATAATGGGTATATCCCCTATTTGAATGACTTTTAAATGACCATGAACATTTTTTCATGCTCATGATAACCCCTTTTACCAATTTTCAGAATATAATTATGCCTATAGAGTCCTCAAAACACCATTTTACTTCATGACTGGCTGGTAAATGATGATTATGACTACATGGTTTTGATATGACTAAGTTGGAAATTAGATTAGCCAAGATTTAATCATGTTTCATTTTAGTCTGATAATGAATTTATGACTTATTTTGAAATAAGATAGACCTCAGAGTATTTCCAACATCTTTGCCCTTCCCATGATGTTTAGAACCAGCCTGTATCATTAGCTATCTGTAAGGTACTTGAATATCTTATGTGTGTTTAGGACCTTATCACTATCATTAATGACTCTATAAAAGTTCATGAACTAAATTTAACTCTCAACTTAAGTTCAAGAACCTTTCAAAACATGCTCTACTTCAACCTATACACTTTTAGCTCATACCTTACAAAGAATGGTTATAGGTTCTTATTAGGGCCTATTAGGGTTAGCATGACTGTGTATTGGTTTTGACTTCACACTTACCTTAATGATCACACATGTAATTTGAACTTGGTTTAAGTTTTCAATTAGATTCTAATAACCTCCAAACATATATGCTCTACTGGATTTTTAATTTTGAGAATGGAGTAGTCCTTGAAAAGTCTTGTAGGTGACCTTTTTGCTACTTGATTATGTTTTAAAGCTTGAACCTCACATATTCATACCCATAATCACCTCCACAGTCCATGAAATTTTTTGAAACCTTAAATTAGGTTTCAAAACCTATTTCAAACACATCCCTATCTTTTGAATTCAATCTTAAATTTTATTGTTACTTGGGTATCCCGTAGGTGCACATTTGTTTTGTGTTTCTTTGTGCTTTAGGTCTCATAATTCTCACCACTAGCCTCTTCAATGTTCCTTGAACTAGGTTGCAGTCTCAATTGAGTTCAAAGTATCTTCAACACCTCTATCTCTTCTCAACAGCCTTGCAACATACCTCAACACCCCTACTTAACCTCAAACAAGGAACTAACCCTCTAAATAGGCCTATAAGTGCCTATTAGGGGCACTTGACTGTGTACTAAAAGTTTAGACCTTACTTAACCACAATGATGATTCTTTGGGCTTTGATTTAGTTGGATATCCAATAGGCTTAGAGTTTTTTCAAACATCCTTATTCTTTATTAAGATTTAAGACCAAAGACCTATGTCTACAGTGAATATATTTCTAAGGGTTTATTATTGAATATATTTCTTATTATTTTGATTATTTTTATGTTCATCCTCCATTAACTATCACAACAGTGGCATCAAATCCAAGTTTGAAGGGTGAATGTGGAGGCATGAGACAGACAATGTCATGAAAGGAGAGACAAAGATTTTTGGGATTATGAAAATATGATAAGGCATTTGAAGCATGACATGTTGTTCAAAACATAGGCAATTTCATCATGTATGTTGACAGAAAGAGATTGTATGACATTTGGAACCTATTGAATAGAATTTGTACAACCTTGTATGGCCCCGACCCCTACTAAAGTAGTTATATGACTTATTTTATGGATATCTGATGTCAAAAAAATCAAAATAAATTTGTATGGCATGTTGATATTGACAAATTAAATTTGAATTAGGATCAAAACCATAACTTTTCTATTGTACAACATTTACAGTAGTAGTATGGCATCCCAATGCAAAATCGTCTGATTTCAAAGCTCCATCTTGCATTATATGGCTTGGTACAGTGAATATCGATGTGTTAATCAAAAATATGGCATAGAGGATATTCATTGAATTTAAATGTGCTATTTTTGTTTATTTTATTAGTGTGGGTCCTTCCAAATTTCCATCATTCTTCAGTTTTCACTCACGGGTAAATAATTTACCATACACAAATAAATGTTTTTATTATTGACAAATGTATAAAAATTATTATTCATATATAAATTCTTCCCTACATGCTCCATAAGGTTTTCTAGAGAAATTGGTTAAGATTATTTTGTAAAACACATGCAAAGAAGAGGTTCCAAGTTCAAAACTCACCAAGCCTTAGTTTTTGGTCAAAATTAGTTTTTAATAAAATCTTTTTAGCACTTTTAAGTATGTTGTAAAGAGAACAGTGACAAAGTGTCATTTCAAAAATATAAGGGTAAGGTTTTTTTTGTGACTTTTGCATAGAAAGTTTAAAAGGTCCTAGGATCAAAATCATTGTATTAAGAATCTACTATGAAGGTAAAGGCAAAGCCCCAAGTAACATTCTCATTCTTTTGTAACAATTTTTTGTGTGTGTGATTATGGCCAAAATTATAAGCCTTATTTATGAAATTGGGCAACTAAATCCTAAAAATTATAAAGAGTGGAACATAAACATGGTAAACACCCTACTATTCAACAACTTACTCTACCCAAAAATGCTGCCAAATTTCTTGAGTTTCAAAAACATGACAAGCGTGCACTTGCATTACTAAAGTCATCATGTTCTACTCAAGTAATTATTAACATTGAAGTATTTAAGCCTGATACCTAGAAATCATGGAAAGCATTAAAATATTTGTATGATAAACAACCTACCTATAAAAATATTGATATCCTAATGTAGTCGTTAAATAACAAGATTAACACTAAAGTAGATGTATCAAAAACATTTCATAAATGAAGAATTTGAAATAGGAATACACCAATACTAGTGGAAAAATAGATGATGATATGTTTATTTTGATCACTTTAAATGGACTCAATTATATCCATACAAATTTTGTAGAAATTTTGTAGCTTAGTGATAAGCTTAATAAAGCAACATTTGATTCCATTTGTGAATTTCTCACTCAACATGAGCGTTACTTTGCAAAGAATAAAAATCAACCTATAAAAGATGCGTACTTCACAAAAGTAGGGAAACACCATATAAAAAAAAGACACGAGCAAATGCATTTCAAAAACCTTCTCTAAACCATTCTCTAAGACATTATTCATGACATTCTCTAAAGTCCTCAAAACACAAACATTGACATAAGCATTCTTCTAGGTTTAGTGGTTGCTCTAGTGATTCCTCATCTTCTGGTTCTCACAAACACTAGAAATAACCAAGATGTTATAAATGTGGTGGTATTGGTCACCTTGTTGATGTATGTCTTTCTATAAAGCCACTATCCACACATAAAAAGAAGGCGCAAGCTAATTATGTTGGTCATTATAGTGGATATTATTTTGATTATTCTAATTACTATGGTTATTTTGACCAAGAGACATCCCACATGGCTGAGATCTATGGTCTTGATGGACTTCATGATATGTTCTGAGTGTACAAAGATTATCCCATCTTGAGTGAGTTGTTAACTCAAAGATAAGGTTTTGCTATAGTGGGAGTTTTGGCTTAGATTTAGTTTCTTTCTATTTAGTTTTGGTTTTCTTCAATTCATTCATATTCTTGATTAGGAGCAAACATAGTTGTTTGGATTGGTTTTTTCACTGTATACTTATCACTTCTTGATTGATTGGGGATAAGGTAGTATATGGCCTTTGATCAGTCATCTATGAGTGTATCGATAGGTTTCTATGTGAGACCTTATATGTGTGTGTGTGTGTGTGTGTGTGTGTGTGTGTGTGTGTGTGTGTGTGTGTGTGTGTGTGTGTGTGTGTGTGTGTGTGTGTGTGTGTGTGTGTGTGTGTGTGTTTGTGTGTGTGTGTGTGTGTGTGTGTGTGTGTGTGTGTGTGTGTGTGTGTACTTGAGCAAGCCTTGATCATTTTCTACTATAGGATAATATAAAATGGTCATAGTGGATGAGCAATCCTTAATCACGTTCACCATTAATGCCACAACTCATGGGGTAGTGAGATTATTAGAATTGACATCAGTTGATCGATACCATAGTGTACAATGCACTAGTTTGTATATGTAGTAGAGACTTTTCATGACTTCATAGCCATAATTCTAAATAGTCTTCTTCTTTACCCCTTTGGATAAAGGGGGGGTTTATTAGGTTAGTTGATTTATAGCTTGTATTGTTTTGGTTAGTATTACTTTAGTTTTGATATTTGAATAAATGTATGCAAGGAATGTTTCACTTTATGTGACACCCCCATTAGTGAATTAACTTAGTAATTTATTAGTAAGTTGGTTTCACTTATTATTTAGTTTCACAGGTGGTTAAACCCATTGTTAAACCTGCCAAAAGCTTATAAAAAGCTTTCTTGGCATGTAAATAAAATAAGGGTTCATTGTTAAATATACTTCCTATTATTTTGATTATTTCTATGTTCATCCTCCATTAATGGTCCCAACACAGAATAATATTTTATTATGAATACCATGGACTAACATTATTGTCAAATTTATCATTTCCAAAGAGCAAGAGGCAATATATATAGATCAATGCATTATAGGTATGAACATGTCACCATTTTCAAAATCAATAAATAATTTTGAGCTCATATATATAAAACCAATCATTAGAATACATGATAACAGTGGATGTGTTAGACCACACATTATGTTATAGATGTTACCTGACAAGGTATTAATTATTTTGACAACAATGAGACATAGATCTACTAAAAATTTATCTCATCAAGAAGGGAAACCCTTTTATCATTTTCTTAGAATCATAGGGCATGATATTGATACTTATTCATCATTACAACATAAAATTAAAAAATATAAGGATAAAGGCTCTATTTAAATTCTACAACCCACTAGGTCTCAAAATGACGGTAAAATATGCAAAAATTAAAAACATTCTAAAAGGAATCTTTTGAATATTTAGATTTTTATTGAGAATGAATATAGACAACATGTGGAAATAGATAAGGACACATCCAAATGTATGTACACTTATATTTCTTCACCACATGGGGCATGATCAAGATGATTTGTAAAAAACCATATATTGCCAAGTTTTAAAAGGACATATTACAATACCAATTGCATGTGGTTCTAAAGTTGTGGACACATTAATTTTTGTTATGTAAACATGAAATTAGATAAGTGCTACATTGGGTCAATAATGTTTGCATGAAATGAAATCCACAATTGATAAGCTACAACATTGTCTTACATTCAAATTTGAGGATAATATAATGTGTATTCTTCATGATGGTATTGATGATAATCACATATTCTAAAATAATAATCAAGGCTCAAAGTTGGTTTTTCCATAAACCACAAATGAGGCTTCCTACATAATAGAGTAACGTGTTATACACATGCACATGATTGAGATTAATGCAAGAGATAAGGCTACAATTATAGAGCATGAATGGTATGATGATCATAATGATGATGATCTATAAGAATTTGATAAGATCTAATATCCATAAATGGATAATCTTATGCCAAATCCATATTTTAATTATCCACATCCCTTGGATGTGTTATTTGACATCTAATTTTCACATGAAATCTTACACGTGCACACACACACACACACACACATATGAATATTACAAAAATTGCTAAAACGAAGACCTATGCTTGATATGTGTAGTTTATTTACATCGGTTGATTTTGTAATTATTATATGTAATACTTATCTATATATAGTTTTATATTAAATATGATTTACAAATTTACTTGAGTGAGTTGAAAAACATTTAGTTTTACACTCCTAGATGCAGTCACAGGTGGTGATACTATCTCAAGCCTATAAATTTTACACAGACAAAACTGCTCTAACCTAGATAGTAATGCATTACACTCTTGTTTGATTCTAGCAAATTTGTCCCTATGAACACAAGCTCTGCTTTTTTAGATTCAAACTAGTATGAGCTATATACAACTTGTTTATGTCACATCAAGTTCATTGGGGGCATCCTTTTACATAGGTTTTATCATTTTATGACTATCCTTATTGTTCTTATTTTAGTACATTACATTGTGTGATTTATTAGCTCACTTACTTTCACATTGATATATTATTGGATACCTGATTTACTAAATATCAGGATGTTATAAGTTGCCTATGTAGATCAACTTCACTTATTCATGCATGCCTTTCATGTTTGCTTCCTTGATTCATGTCTTGTGTGTATTCATATTGTTTTGATTGTGGACATTTAAACATATCCTTGATTGTGTACCTAACCCTTTATTACATGCTTAAATGTGTGTGACTTTTGAACATGTCCTTTGTATGTTTCCCCTTGGCCTTCTATTGTGTGTTTTATATGTTTGTGTGTGTTTGTCTTTACCATGACTCTTATTTATTTAGCTTGCTCAGTGTTTTGATGCCATGATGGATATCATGAATCTTCCTAGTTTTTCAATGCCATGATGGATATCATTCATCCTCCCTAAGTTGCTCTATATCAACTTCAAATGCTTAATATATGATCATTGTTCACTGCATGCCTAATTGCTAACATCTATCTTAACATAACACTATGTATGCTTAATTTTACATGTATATTACATTATTATAGTACTTGGTTTATCTATTATGGTTTGTGGTCTCCATTATTATCATTATTACTCCAAATTTCAATATTTTATATAACATCATTCATATAAATTTATTATTTTGAGCCAAGTTATTGTGTAAGCTTCACAACTCATCTCAAAAGAGAGGGAATACTTGATGGCTTGTCTTAAAGACTAAGCCAAAGTATACTACACAAACAAAAAAAGAAAAAATTTGCTCAGTTGATCATAGTTCATGTTTATATTTTATTTAAAAATTAATTTCAATAACAACACTCCATTTGGACAAGGGCATAGGCTGATCATGTCCATAATAACATGTTGTCCTCCCAACAGTCAGAAAATAGTGATTTCTAGAATTTCCTAGAATCAAAGTTAGTTATAGGATAGATTGTAATAGGTATACAAGATCATTTTAAATGAGTACTCAGACTTATCTAATATTTATGCTCAGATTGGAATCATCATGTGTTTTAGATTATCACACAGGTTTTTGTTAAGAAAATTAATATTCATTACTCAATCTCATAATCAATATACTCATATATTATATTAGGGGCATGTGTATGGCACATAACCATAATTCTTGCTCAATTTTTTGAATGATTTTTATACTATAAATGAATCGTATTTCATATGTAGCAGTTGATTCACTAATTTTTTCACTATAATGATCTATTAGAATTCATTTAGGCATTCCAAGCTACTCTACTACCTTGGGTATGTAATTATGGACCTTGAGTTCTTAAGTGCACTTTCCTTCTAATTAGGACTGAGGGATGCATAATCGAATCCAAGAGAATTAATGAAATGAAAATCTATGAGGGTCCCACACTCTACAGTCACAAGTTTTGCACAAGAAAAACACAATGGTTAGCGAACCCAAATAGGTGTACTCATTCCTTATTATTTGATCTATAATTTTCTCGTCTTTACTTTCAAATTTATATCCTAAATAAGGACTAATTTATACATATTTAATTATAGGCTTACATGAAGTATAGTTCAGTGTGTGGTTACATTCAAGGCTATTCTTCATAGGTAAGTTCAAGTATAACTCTTTTCCTTTTACTCTAGTACCTTCAATTTGTTGCATTACTATAATAAAATGGGGGGAAATATAGATGAATAAATTTACATTTATTTATAAAATAATACTCTTGTGGAAATCCTCTTTCACACACTTAGCTCACATCAATTTCATAGTCTTTGACCATCATTCCTTCACTTCTATGTAGATGACTTATTCCTCCAAGAAAATAATGATTATTAAATATTTATATACCTCAATCCAAAAAACCTAAGCTCATCCCTTTTCTGATCCACACTTCTAACTTAGCTATATTTTGTTCTTCAGACAAGGTCATGACTTCAGGATTATCTCGCCTACCAATATCATTTTAATCAACATGTTATATCCTCCCTATTAATAATGACTAGTTGCTCAAATTTAAATTAACCCAATAGGTAATCCCACACATTTCACAAATTCTATCCAAATTAATTATAAAATGATCACTATAAAGCCACATTTTTTTACCATTGTTCACTAAAGGCTCATATGATTAAAAATCACCAAAAAATCTAACTGCATATTGAGAGGAAAACATTTATTCTTCCAAATTTAGAGTCCACATAACCCAAGTAGCCCTGAGTTAAATCTTAATGCACCTCTAAGGTTATATGTCATTATTGAATCACTTAATCACACCAAGATTTCACTAGCATATAACATTACACCATTTTTTCACACACACCACCATAGCATGGGAAAACTACATGGAGTTTGATACCTCTTTGGAGTATTGGTATGTAGGTAATGCCTAACATAGGGGGTGTTGAGGTTGAGAATAAATTCAATCACTAACATTTTTTTCTCATTTTTTTTGATTTCCCTCATGACCTATTGAGCTAGGGTACCAAGTTAAGAAGAAGGCAGACAATGGCTTCCATATCAAATCATATAAATCCAATCACACATAAAATTCTTACAAGTGAAGGTGCATGAATATATTTTTACACAAAAATTCAAAACCTTAGAAGGCGTAGGCTCACCCTATAAAGATAAGTGCATACGGGACCTATCCAAATAGTGTGGCCTTGTCCCAAGTAGATGTGAATCTATGCTCTTGATTCACAATGACCTTAGTCATCCTCATAGTCAATTTCACCATTGCAGTCATAGTTCAACAATATTTTGTTTATAGTTAAGTTGTTCTTCTATGGTACATTCTATTTTTAGCATACTTATATATTTACCAAGTTCCAAATCAGTTTGTGTAATTGCATATCTTTAACATTTTGATTTTACTTAGTAGTTTGTTATAATTACATTAAAGCTCTCTTAATTTCTCATTTTGATAAAATAACATCACATCTTGTACCAAAAAAAGGCGTAGGTGAATGTGCATGTAGTTTCATCTCACATTTCTGGAAGAATAAGTTGAATACCTTACTAGATTTCTCCATTCACACTGCACATGAACTATAAGGGGTCTGATTATGACATTCAAGATAAATAGTCTCAACACCTTTAAGGTTTCTTGACCCAACTAATTCTTCACTTCTATTTTTATGACATATTGTGGTAAGTTAGGTCAAGATCATTAAAGAGAAAAATTAGGGACTTCTCTCCATCAATTATTCAAAGTGCAAGTATCAATAAGCATGACATCCAGTTACAAAGCAACATAAAAATATCTAGATTTTTAAAATTTAGCACAAGACACAAATGATGTAATAGGACACAAACAATGATTAGAACATGTTACTACCAATCCCGCCTAGGCATGAAAAACATAAATGTTGATCCTATCCTTATACAGTCAGAACTAAAAAATTGACACATAAATTACTATAGGCTTACATATCACATATCTGCATTATGAAAATGAAAATTCATAACAGGGGTGATTGTCCTTTTGCATTTGTTTCTCTTTCCATTTCAATTTTATATTCAGAATTTTTATTTTGCATGTTTACTCTTTTCAACCACTAGGATGGATCTGGAAATATTATTTTACATTTTTAAATGATAGGTCTTCTTTGGGAAATCATTTTGTGTGGGTTTAATTACTAAAACATTAAAAAGATAAAATAAGAAAATATATTATATTTTGAAAAAAAACCACTTTTCCATATCAGATGCCCCTAAGTCGAACACAATATTGTGCTTCCATATATGTGTTAGCATAAATTATGACACTAAGGGTAAATATTACTATGCACAACTCACTAAAACTATGACATGAGGGATAAAGAGGTAAAATAAACTATAGGTCTAAAAAAAGCCCTAATGATGAAATAAATTACTAATAATATAATGAAATGATTGAACAAGCAATAGTAGTGGAAAGAGAGAAAAAAATATTGAAACGAACACACCAAGACACTGAATATGAAATTTGGAACTAGCACATGATTTTGGAAGTGACTACTACAAGATTATTAATTTGAATATGTTTTACTAAAAGCTCATAATTAGACAAGTGTCGATTATGTACTTGTTTGAATCAACAAAGTATCGACGGTGTCCCTATTATGACTAGTTTTTTACATGTTACCATCAATTTTATACTTTGTTAATTTTTAAGTTCTATAGTTTTTTGGGTAGCTAGTCAGGTTGATGAGGAATTTTATTTTAATTTGCTTCTCAAATTTTACAAGCATAAGTGTTTGAAATTGATCTTATTTTTCCTTGACCTAATACTCAACAATGTGTTGGATTGATTGTCATTGATGTCAAAGTAGCAGGCAAGAAACAAGAAAATCATATGTCAAAGTCTTGAGAAATTACTAATGAGGATTGAAAGGCCAAAGGCCACTGATCGTTGTCAAAGGGAAGACTTTATTTAAACTAAGGAAGTACCCAAACAATTTGAAAGAAAAGACTTTATAATAGACCAACTTTACATGAACAAAGGTAATGATGAAATGGAGTTAAATTCATTTGTATTAATGATGGTTGACCGCCTTAGAGAGGTCATATCCCTTGGGAGAAATCACACCCTTTCCAAGAGGCATGAAGAGGTATAAAAGAGAAATGCATGTGAGTTAGAAAGTGTTTAGATAAAATGTAATATCAATCAAATATATGTAGATTTGTGAAGGAAAATTTATGAATATTTGTGAGGGAGAGTATATGCAGATTTATGAATGAAAGTATATGTATTGAAATATCAATCATAGAGTGAATAAGAAAGAAAATAAGGAGTGAATAAGAAGAAAATTTTTATGAAGGAGATTGAATTGACCATCATCCATTGAGGAAGTAACATTTAAAAGGTGGAACATTGTTTCAATAGAGGTTAGTGTCTCTTATAAGAAGAGATTGGTGTCTCTTGCTAAGTTGGTGCTTCACAGTGGGGATTGGTGTCTCCAGTAGGTTGGTGCCTATAAATTATGTAAGAAAATTTTATATATTTTTTAATTCCCAGAAAGGGTTTCCATGTAATTCTTGTCTTTTACTTGTGTTATCTTGTGTGAATGGTGTTATTATGGTTATTAAGTTTTATTAAGTAAAATACTAACTTATACTGATTCACCCCCCCTCTTAGTATAAATGTGTGCTTGAAAATTGGTATCAGAGTGGGTTCCTTCAAAAATATTATGAATGTTAGAAGGTAGATCTCAAGAGCACACATGGATAGTAAAGAATTTTTTTCACAAATAAAGCTATGTTGTTTGATAGAACAAACTATGCATTATGGAGCATAAGGATGTGAACTTACATAATGGATCTTGGATTTGATATTTGGCAATCAATTATGATCATATATGTAGTTTCATCATCTCCACCAATAGATCTAGCGAGAAAGAAGGTGAGTGAAAATAATACAAAAACTATAAATGCAATTTTGTGTGGTTTATCAGAATCAAAGTTTGTCAAGCTTATACACTGTGAATCAGGAAAAGAGATTTGGGATAAACTAAAGAAAATCTATGAGGGAGATGAAAAGGTGAATAAATTTAAGTTTCAAACACATAGAAGACAATTCAAAAGTTTTAATATGAAGGATGAAGAAAACATTACATCCTATCTGCTTCGCATGGATGAAATAGTTAACACTATCAGAGCTATTGGAGAAAAGATTGAAGATGTAGTGATTGTATAAAAAGTATTAAGGTATATTCCCTTGAGATTGATGTCAAAGTCTCCACCATCAAATAAAAGAAAAATATAGATACTCTAATGATGGATGTATTACATGGGATTCTCACTGCATATGAAATGAGAACTAGAAAAGATAAAATATCAAAGTGAGAGGTGGCCTTCAAAGCCTCAAATAAAATGAAGAATAAAGAGCTCAAACCAATTGATAGTTCTAATAATGAATAAAATAAAGAAGAAACTCATTTTGTGAGGAACCTAAAGAAAGGATCTGGCAAGTATAAAGGTAAAATGCCTTTTAAATGATTTAATTGTGGAAAGGTAGGACATTTTACGGCCAAATGCCCATGTGTAGAAAATGAAAATAGTGATGAGGAAGAAGAGCATAATATAAATAAAGGACACAAACAAGTCAAATCTAATAAAAAAAGAGCTTTCACAAGCACAAGAAAAGTCTTTATTCCAAAGAGGAAAGTAGTTCATCCGAAGAGAGTTTCTCCACTAGCGATAGAGAAGAAATATTATTCATAACAATACAAATAAAAGATGGTATGTTGGAAAGTGAAGACAAAGAAAAAGAAAAAAATGATTAAGAATGAGAAGAGAATATCAAATATGTACGAGAAGTAGATCTTGAAGGATTCATTTGTTCCTTAAGTGAAATCAAGAATCTTAAGAAAAGGAATTTGAAATAAAAGTTACAACTTATATCGTGAAGAAAAATATCGTGATTGAAAAACAAAAATGTTGCAAAGCCTTGAGGAAACATAGAAAATGATCATTAACCTAAAAATTCAACTTGAAGAGGCAAAGATAATAGAGGAAGAAATGAGAATCAAATTGAAGATAAAATAAGAAAATTGTGAGAGGTTAGAGTTCAAAAATTTTATGTTGAGGAAGGAATTGGAGAAAATAACTATTCAGTTAAACAAAAACTCAAAACTTGAAAAGAGTACAAAAATCTTAGATGATATTATCAATTTCCAAATCCCAACATTCATAAATCTTGGTATTGACTATGAAGAAAATCAATGGAATACTAAAGAAGATCAAAATCTAAAGGCTACACAATCACCAAAGAAAATAAGTGAAGAAAATCCTATGGGCTATGTTGATGCTCTCAAGAGCTACATCAATAATGAAAGCAACAAGAAAAAAAAATGACATTTCTCAAAAAATCAAAATTCCTCATAATGCCAACAAGGATAAAAATACATTCAAAAGATCATTTCCTTCGAGATGTACTTATATGACCAGGTTCAAGAGTTCCTTTTATGGTTATTTTTATATATGTAATCATTTTGTTCATAAAGATATTGTAGGGCCTGAGCAAAAAATAATTTTGTATGGAACAAAAATAGAAGTTCTTATGGGTTTTTAAATAGAAACTACAATCCATTTCCTCCTTTACTAGATTATGATATTTTATGCTATAAGTGTAACAACTATGGTCATATAACACTTTTTTAAAGAAGTGGTTTTGTAGAACCTCCTAAAAAAAATAAGAATGTGGATACCCTTGACAAGCATAAGGAAGAAACTTCAAAAGTTTTTAAGAGGAAGAAAGAACAATAAAAATAAGTGAAGGAGAAATTTATGCTTGTGCAAACTGCATTTTGTGCACAAGATATATCACTAAGTTCATAAGGAGAAGTATGAATTTAGGGGCAGCTAATCATTGCATTATCTTTAAGCTCAATGGAGAAGACAACTCAAAGGATGAAGTCTCATAGAATATTAGAGAAAGAGAATGATATGGTAGTAGCAGAATACATATTAGAGAGTTACCATATAGTAGAGTAAAGGATAAAAGACCATTAGAAGAAAGGCCTATGGGTTTCGATGATGTTGTTTGGGTTGATTTATGTGCAGATATAATAATGAGAAAAGAGAATATGAATGTTCAATAAGATGTCTTGGATGTTTCCCATTATCTATTTGTGGATGGAAGTATAATGAACATCCCTTTTCCATTGATGTTAAATGGGGAGAGTTATATAAAGGAGGAGAATTACACTAAGGGGGATAATTATGTTTTTGTTATATTCACATATTGTTTCTTTGATTGCAAGGTTGTCATCAATGACAAAAGGGGATATTGTTGGATTAATTGTCATTGATGTCAAAGTATCAACCAAAAAACAAGAAAATCATATGTCAAAGTCTTGAGAAATCACCAATGAGGATTGAAAGGCCAAAGGCCACTAATTTCTGTCAAAGGGAAGACTTTATCTAAACTAAGGTACTGCCCAAACAATTTGAAAGGAAAAAATTTATAATGGGTCAACTTTACCTTAATAAAGGCAAAGATGAAACGGAGTTAAATTGATTTGTATTATTGATGGTCAACCACCTTGGAGAGGTTGTATCCCTTGGGAGAAATCACACCCTTTCCAAGAGGCATGAAGAGTTATAAAAGAGATATGAATGAGAGTTAGAAAGTATGTAGATAAAATGTAATATCAATCAAATATATGCTGATTTATGAAGGAGAATATATGAAGATTTGTGAAGGATAATATATGTATATTTGTGAAGGAAAGTATATGTATTTAAATGTCAATCATGGAGTGAATAAGAAGAAGGCAAATAAGGAGTGAATAATAAGAATATTATTATAAAGGAGATAGAATTGACCATCATCCATTGAAGAAGTAACATTCAGAAGGTGGAACATTATTTCAGTAGATGTTGGTGCCTCCTATAAGAAGAGACTGGTGTATCTTTCTAAGTTAGTGCTTAGTGGTGGGGATTGGTGTATCCAGTAGGTTGGTGCCTACAAATATTTGTATAGTGGGGATTGGTGTCTCTAATAGGTTAGTGCCTACAAACTATGTAAGAAAATTTTATATTATGGTTTTATTCCCCGAAAGGGTTTCCACATAATTCTTATCTCTTAATTGTGTTATCTTGTGTGAATGGTGTTATTATGGTTATTAAGTTTTATTAAGTAAAAGATTAACTTATACTGATTCACCCTCCCCACTCTCCATATAAGTGTGTCCTTAACACAATGTTGCATAAAAGAGTGTGTACAAGTTATTTAGTCCATGAAACCTCTTAAGAAGTTATAGTTTCATATAATACATTCTTCGAATCATGGATCTTTATATTTCTAGTGTTTGCGAGTGTAATCCTAACTCAAATGAGATAAATGACTTCACCATCTCTCCCTAGATAATAAAATGCAACTATATACTTTGTTATGACCTTATTTTCACATAAGATCTTATGACACAAGAATAGCATTGATATTGATGAAATATAGGCTCAATATGTAACCTCCTTGACAAGTGTGCAATGAATTTTATCAATGTATAGCTTGGTAACTTGGAGATAAAATCTTGTCTTGTGAATAGAAAATAGAAGATGATCCTAAATGGCCTAGGATATATTTGTATATATAGGGATCTCTAAGACACATGCACACATAGGCCAATCATTGAGGATAGTGTCAAATAATCAAGGTGCAAAAAATTAGGCCAAAGCATAAATGACTCACAAAAGGAAGAGGGTCATAATCGACAAACCATTGATTCTGACACAAAGGGTAGAAATGCTCATAACAAAGATCAAGTTGAATAGATAATGGATGATTAAGATCATATAACTGATGATTAATATATCTAAGGTGTTCTTGAGGAAATTTGGATGAATCAAGGCCAAATAAAGTTTAATGCAGGTTGAAGGTGTCAAAAAATATTCAAATCTACACAAGGAGACCAAGTGTGGTAAATCATGACAAATACGAAATGTGAAAGGGTCTTGTACCAAAATTAGGTGTCTATAATATGGTACACATACCTCAAATAATTCAAGAGACTTAATGTTGGGTGATTCCACTAAAGGTTACCACTTTTGACCATGATGGGTGACCATATCAAATTATGAAAATCAATAGAAAGGTCCTTTCTAAACTAGTCACCGACCCATTAAAGTCATGGTTTGATGCATTCTGAGGGTTTCTAAATGATCTTATCAATAAAGGTGCTAGTGATTTTCATAAGGACTTGGCCAATGAGAATGGATTATAGCCCTAAACATTGCCAAGCTTTTCTACCATAGGGTTTCTTGAGGAAATACAATGTATAAGGTAAACCTTTCAAGTAACTTATTTCCCATCTGACACACATAATATACATAACACAAAATGTCATGCCTTATTTTTTAATATCCATAAGGTCCATATTATTTACATCTTAGGTAATGTAACACAAGGCCCAAACAAAATGGTGGAAATTATGACCTCCCATAGCTTTGGATTAAAGAAAGTTCCTTAACAATTTTTTTGATTTGTTATAGGCCACCTTGGAAGGATCCCAATAAGAAGAGTAATATATAATAGTATCCACACATATTTTAGAACAAATTTAAATTTTACCAACCAAGGAAAGAACCTTGGTAATCCAATAAGAAAATTTCTTCTCAACTATTTGCAGAACATAATTCCAAAGCTTAGTTAGAGAGGCTTAAAAAGAAAGGAGATGTTAAGAAACTTTTCATAATATTAAATCCATTTCCAATTGTAATATATTGTATGCACATTATATGCCTACCTCAAATTAAACATCATAAAAGGTAATGCCCCATTGATTACATAGTTTAATATGTAAAGAGGTAAAGGGATATTAGCTTTTTATAATGTTGTTGTACCGGAAATTATCCACAACATATTTGAGCTCAAAATGGAATAGTGTAAGAACTACATAGATGATCTTAGTTATGCAATATAAACATGTGATGTGAATATTTAATCTTGTTTGTTTGTCTTCAATCTTTCACCCCGACTCATGAATTTACCTGCTTTTACTTCTAATTATCCAAAGTGGGAAAATTGATAAGGGGTTGGTTTGAGGTTTTATGTAAAGAGTGTTAGTGTTAACCCTCCTGATTTGTTAGACTCTTAAAAATATGTGAATAAATTACAAATTGATAAATAAAAAATACAAAACAATAACAGTGCCAATGAAATACTCTAAAAGGGATGTCAATACGATATTTGTTAATTATTTGATGATTAAATGAACCTAATCACTTGTCTATTTGTAAATTATTCAATTCAAACCTTGGAGAAATTATTACACATGATCAACTTTCAACAGCTAAAAATAGAAACTAAAAATGACAAATGAGCCAACCCCATTATAAGGATGAGATAAATAGTTGTGTCAAGACTGTATTGATGGTCGTGATGTTCGTGGATATATGTTGGGTTAAACATAAGTTGAATATGAAGTTACATGAAAATACACAAATGAAATTTCAACTTCAAAATTTTTAATAAGAGCTCAATAATACCTATTTTGAACTATTCAACCATTCATATAAACAAATCAGCATAACATATATATAAATTAATGCAAAATAAATGCCAAAGGGGCCATTTGTAAGTATCTACACATGTATTTTTTTTAATAATAATAGAGCTTTTAATTTTTAAAATACGAAATACAATGCTGGAAAAGATGCCAAAGATTTTTACGTTGGAGGTGTCTTCTATGGTGAAGCTAAAACTTAGATTCATCTATCATTCTAGTGGATTCCTTCCACATGCAGGGTCACTTTAGATAACACATATTTTTCTAAAGTTTTTTTGGCCATTCACAAAATGACATGTACCATTAGGCATTACCCAAACACATGTTTGTGACCTTTGTGATCATGAAATGTGCACTATTAATATCAATACCAATAAGCTTCAACTTTTTAATAAGTTAAATTTGCTTATGATTCAACAAGAAGAAAATCACAAATGCTAATAAATGAATTTTGTATAATTCAGAGATAAGAGATTGTAAAAATTAATAAAAATAAATCTCAGGCTTTTAATTCTTCTAGATGTTGATAAAATTTAGTTAAAGGACCCAAAAAATGAATGCTTATGGTAATTAAAATTAAATCACCTTTTATTTTATCAAAATTTGATATTAAGACAATATTAATCTAATTAAGACAAATTACTGAGTAAAATGGAATATGTAATAAATGAAAATGACTAATTTGTAACTTACTATTTTTATAAATGTGTTAAAAGGGAAAGCGCTACATATTAATAGCTTAGTTGGAACTCATATCTGAAGGATTTTAATAAAGACTATGTAATCAACTATGGGATTGTGTGAGGTTACTATGAATCAGGAATAGGTCTCCATTTTTTTCTAGGATAAGGCCGCACTATTTAGACAAGGTTGACATGAATTGGTGTCTATAGGGTGGGTCAATGTCTATTGGGGTTTTTACCCTCTGTGAAAATTTTGATGGGTGCACCTTTGCATGTAGATCTTGTGTTTATGTGAATGTTTTTTACTTATCACATGAGCTATTATGTACCTTATTATTCACTTAGAACCCTAACTCCATGACAAAGAGGAATAAATGTAGTAAAATGGGGGGGAAATGGGTTAGGGGTTGAATTTGTGCTTGAACTCAACACCCCATGTGTTGAGTGTTGCCTACATACCAATACTCTAAAGAGGGATCAAACTCCATGTAGTTTTTCTATGATATGACAGTGTTTGTCCAATGTTGGTGAAATGTTATATGTTGGTGTAATCTTGGTGTGATTAGGTGCTTGAACAATTACTTGTGACCTTATGAGTGTAATCAAACCTAGCTCCAGGCTTCTTAGGATGTAATAACTCATAATTGGGAAGAATAGATAATTTCCTCTCAATGTGTAGCTAGATAATTTTGGCAATTTTACAAAATAGAAGCCTCTAATGAACAAATTAATGGAAAATGTGTTTAAATAGTGATATTTTTTGTATTTATTCAATTTAGGCTTGTGAAATGTGCGAGAAGACTCATTGAGGTAAATTTGAATTTAAACAACTAGTTATTATTTGGTAGGGGGATGAAACTGATAGTTTTAAACATTATCAATCATTAGGATTACCATGAAAGTGTGGTTTCATCTAAGGAGTAAATACAACCAAAATAAAAGTACGAATTAGTCAAAGGATAAACTTAGGTTGTTTAGAATGAGTAATAGGAAGAATTAATATCAAATTTGCTTTAAGGTATAGGTTCATCTACATATAAGTAGAAGAAAAGTAGTTTAAATCCATGGAATTAAACATAAGTTAAGTGTGTATAGTGTTAATGTAGGTTTTTATTCCATTTAATGGTTTTTCCTAACACATATTTAGTTTTATTGATTATGCATATTTTTAGGTCATTGTGAAAGATAATCCCACATTCAAGAGGAAGTGAGGGCATATTTATCTTTCACCTATATAATGTATCTTCCTAAAGATTTTGTGGCTAATGATGTTAATGTTAATATTGTAATTTTTTTATTGTTAATCAATTACTTCTTTCTATCTCATGTTTGATTTTTCTAATAGATTCAAGGGATTTCTTCATGCATTTTACTCTATCTAATAGAGTTTTGATTGTGGTATATTTCAACATGGTATCAGAGTTATTCTAGTATACAAATTCCATTATTATCTTTATGAAATCATGATTTTTAGCTTACATATTATAGATCTTCCATTCATTACCCTAACATATTATAGATTCACCATCTCACATATTTTGCCCTTCTTCTGGGATCCTTAGCAGATTCAAATTCAGAAAAAGAATAAGAGAGAAGGCATCATTTATTGGTCACATATCATCTTGTAGGTTTTCATGAAAAATAGACTATGCCATCAAATTCATAAGGTGTCAAAACCTTAAGATCAGTTATAAACATGACCTAGTTTCATGACAGTCATTTTTTGCCATTTTTAGGGTTCAAGGATTTTTCAACAATTTTAAACAAATCTATACAATCTATAGTATTAAATGGAAACCCTTTCTAGGTTTTTTGAGATCTCTAGGAGTCTTTGGTTGATTTTTGATAGGTCAACCAGATCTACTATTTTTGAGAAATTTGGGGTCTACATCCCTATGTGCACTATAGGGATTTCTAGCATTCCTAGTATTGCAAAAAATGTCAACATCTTTGGCCCTCATAAGGACACCTCCTACCTCCAATGCTCCAAACCTCAATGAATGTAAACAATAGTTATAACCCTAAAAATAAGTCCTTACATCAGAGTTTTTAACTACGAGATTCGTCCATAATCTCAACATCATGATTATCCACTATCGAAGTAGTCAAAAACCCTAACATTGGTAGTTTTGACTATTTAAGTAGTCCTTACCTCCTACATCAATATTTCAAATTATAGGAGTATTCAAAAACCCTAATACCTATAGTAATGGGTTGAAACCTTGACACATATATTCACTATGAGAAAGGGTGATGATCGTAGCACTAGGTCTTTCACATGCATGTGCAGTCTCAAACCCCATTCCAAGAGGGCCCTGCATCCTTGATGATAAACCCCAACATCAAACATTTCAACTGTGAGAACAATCTAAAACCCTAATAAGTGCATAGGAGCCCCTAAACTCTGACACGAGAATGCCAAATTTAAGCTCGTGAGGCATGGCACTATTTACTTTAAAAAAGGGATCATTTTTTAGATGATGTTACTTTCCCATCAATCAAGGGGGGAGAGCACCCAAAATAGGTCTTAGCCCCTAGGCATATGGGATTTAAGCCCTTGGTCATGTCCAACCCAAAATTGCTTAACTTATGCTCCAAGGGGGCATAAGTTTTTTTAGGGAAGTTGCCACCAAATTTTTTTCAAACGATTTTCACACCTAAATTTTTTATGTAAAGTGTAGAACACCATTTTTTGTTATCTAGAAACATTCAAACATGCATAACTTTCAGCCTACTGCTCTTTCTGAGGTGCCATTTTTTTAAAGTAAATTTTTTTTCAAGCTCTACATGTTGGTGATATTCTCATGATTTATAAATTTGAATCTTTATAGATTCAGGGGTTTCATATTATTAGTCTATAACACACATAGTTCAGCACATACTTCCTTTCTACACTATGGATCTAAGTTCCATTTTGATTCTTACACCATTCAACTATCACAAGTGGAAAATTAAAATGCTAATCCTCTTGAGGAGTAAAGGCTTACACTGAATCATGATGGGTACAAAAATAGAACTGACAACTAAAGTAGAGAAATTGAAGTAGTATAATAAAAGTGACGAAGCTTGCAATATTTTATGCATGTCCATGTCTCTCGACTTAATCTTTCATATCAAATTTACAACAACTCCAAATCAAGTGTGGACCTTATTGTAAAAACTCTTTCAAATGTAGGACATCATGAGGGGTCATGAGTGAAAGAATGAGCTCATCAATTTGATCCCAAGTGACTTTGATATGATTCAAGACTTCTTCATCAAGTTCAAATTACTCAAGTTATAGTTGAAACTATGTGGCATTGACAAAAATGATGATCAATTGATTGTTTCTATCCTTGCCTATTGGACCCCAAATTTTGGTTAAGTCATTTTTGGAATTACCAGCATAAAGAGGCACAATGCATACAACCATGGTATGGGAGGGCCAAGTCAAAATAAATGTGCATAATAAACTAAGAACTCAATAAAGAAGGACTCATAACTTAGTAGAATACTTGGGGAACACATAGGAAGTGGAAGGTAGTTAGGGAGAGATTCATAGGGATGAACGAGACTATCTAGAACCAGCCCATGAAAAGATAGGCATTTGGTGATGAGAATCCAACACTGAAGAGAGAATATAAGGGCAATAAGGATAGAGTCCTTAGGAAATTGATGTAATTGGTTATCACAAATCAAATGTGTTGATGATAATTGGTGAGTCATTATGAATTTAATTGTGATTATAACTACTTGGTCAAGGAAAACCAAGTATAAATATCCCTGGATACAACTTTGAAAGGTTGTTATTATTATTGATGTGGTCAAGGCTATTATTGTTGTTATTGTGCTCATAATGTTGATAGAGTTATTCGAGTGAATTAATTTATACACTAGAGCTATGTAATCTTTGGAATCACTATGTGTTATCTTAATATTTTATTCTAGTGACTATGGAGATAATTATGTTAGTTATCTTGCATGTTGTTGATCAATTAGCTAAATTTAGGATCACAGTGAATCATTTATGCCTTCTTTTTTATCATTGAGTAATAAACATATTAATATGGATTATAAAATGAGAATATTAATGTGTAAGTGTTAAATCACCCTTGTGTGATAAAACCCATGGGAATCAGTCCCTTACTGCGTGCTTTGAGTGAGCACATCAGAACTTGTTCTTGTGTGAAATGTTAGCTCATCAACATGTTGGGTTTTTAGTCACTTCAGTGTGCACCTAAGGAAAGTTATACTTGAGTAAATAAAATAATCCCAACATTTTGGTTCCATTGTTGGGAATCATAGCACTTGCTTGCATGATGGTGGATGATGCTTGAATGATTTTCTCTTGAGAATATTAAGCAATACATTACTAGTATTGAGGATAATTTTGTAGTACCATTTCTCAAATCAAGAATCTCTACATGCATATGGGTGAAAAAATTTTGTATAACTCATATGAGACATTATTTGTAGAGGTACATGTTCACCTCCATGTTTAGATTATGGCCCATGCTTAAAACTGGTCAAGAAACCATGCATTGAAGACAACTTGGACACTTGAGCATTAGTCCACTCTAACACAGTTGGGAGTGCATTAGACATGTGTTGTTGATGTTTGGTAGCATAAGGTTTTGAATAATTACATCTTAGAATATGTAATTTCAACCTATTCTTATCCAAAAGAAGCTTAGTTTCATTTTTTTTAGAACTGTGTGGTAGATACATCAGACATTTTCCATTGGAGGTGAAGAAGCTCTTTTTAAATTATGGACTTGAGACTTTTTCCATGGAAGAGAAATCTTTCTTGAATGAGTAGCATAATTGGTGAGGGAACGTAGGGGCACTTATAAAGTAAAATCATTGGTTCAGTATGGTAGCTAGTCAACAAGAATTATGGAAGTGCGAGTATGATGAAGCTTGACAAAGGATTATGAGTGGAAGCGATCTAGGAAGGGGATGAAAGGACTCAAAAAGTGTTGTAAGGGTCCACAAAGAAGTAGAATAACATAAGTACTCCCTAACCATGAGACCACTCTTGATGCTAGATAAAGTATATATAAGAGAAGCAATTCAAGAAGTAGTGACTAAAGAACCTGAGTTGGATAGGCTCAGTTCCCCACCCATAATGTGAGCTCATGTTTTTGAGTTAGATGGTATATTTGTATGCAACTAGGATACAAATAGTGTAGAATCAAAAACTAAACCTATGAGAGAGACATTTGTAGAACAAGTTTTAGATAGTACTTTATTGGTTATTTATTTTCTTTTATGTAATAATTATATGGCCCAATTTAGAATGCTTAGTGGACCCAATATAACTATTGGTCAAAGTAACAACCCAGCTATAGTTTCTTAGCCTACCTCAACACCTAATGTCACAAGTGATTTTATTATTGTGGGAGGTGCAATAGGTGAAACCACTAGTGGTTTGGCTAGAAGACTTAGAGGAGGTGCAGGAGGTAGTGGTGGACCTCCCCCTAAGGTACAAGAGGGACTGGAAGTGCTTCTTAGCAACCACCATTAAAATCAACTCAGTCGCCTATTATATATTATGAGATGACACTTCACTTACTAAAGTATAAAAGTGTGGAGAATATTTTAGAGCATGTTCACAAGTGTGAACTTATATGGCGAGCGCACAACATCACCTCTTCTAAATAGAAAGTAACCTAGTTTGCAACCACCCTTCTAAATTATGCACATAAGTAATACCAAAAGTATGATCCTTAGCAAGCTTTGGTTGACTATGATCAACTTAAGGTTGTATTCCTCCAAGAATTTGATATCCTAAAGTTTGAACAACAAAGAATAGTTGCCATGAAGGATATCAAACAAGAACTCACTAAGAGCATGCATGAGTATGATGCATGTTTCAAGAAACTTCTCTCAAAACTCTCTTTTGAGATTAACATTTATAAACATGCTCAAAGGTTCATGGGAGGTTTTTTTCTCCCCTTTAAATGTACCTTGTCACAAAAAACTTTCACCAACCTACGCAAGGCCATGGAAGTTACCCTTCGCACTAAAGTTTTTGGCATTATTAACATAGGGATTAGCCATTTCATGGAGGCTCAAATCATTGTAATGGTGTCTCAACTAGAAAATATCATTGCACACAATGCTTATGACACCCACAATGGCTTAAAGTATGTATATTGTGAGTTTAAAGGCCACAACCAACATAATTATCCTTATCAGAACATTCAAGTTGTGTTGAAGTAATATTGTGATATTTGCTAAAAAGAGCATGATGTCTGAGATTGTCATGTACTAAAACATGCCACTCAATCAAAGGAATCAACCTATTGTAAGATATATGATGCATACACTTATGATACCAATGATTGACATCTCATTAGTGAAATGCATCAGGCACATGTGTGTGGTATGTGTTAGACATATGTTGCTAATAACTAAGATAATGGGGGTGGTTATTGTGGTTGAGGTCAAGGTCAAGGACGTGGAGGTAGATGCTTTCCACCATGAACTTGTTATAAGTATAGTTCTATTGAGAACTACCAGTGTGATTTCCTAGTGTATCCTACATGTGCCTTTTGTAAAAATGAACACCATCTAGAAGAATGCCCTAACTTATATATTACTATTACAAAGGAAAGAAATGAGAAGGGTGTTAGAATGATATGTATTGAAAATCCATAATGGAGATTGTGCCTTGTAACCCCAACGGGTCCAAAAGTTAATATTATAACATGGAGTGGTGGTGACTCTTAGTCAATGTCTAATCCACATATTGAGAAATTTCAATGAGAGGATCCTCATGATACTCACTATCCAAATGCTCAATATCAAAATGAGGTGTCCATGACACTATGATTCTAGTAAGATAATTACAGGGTGATATCTAGTTCTTCAAGGATCATGTTGCTATTACATGTACCAATATGTAAAAATCCATAGACTTTCATGACATGGCACGAGATGAATTTCAAGAGATGTGAAAATAACTATTGGATGAGGATATTATGCCTTTGTTATATAATTGGATACCATCATCCACTTAGGCCTTCTGAAGATCACCAACTAAACCATGCATGAGGATAGGAAACTCCCATCCAACCTAGATCAAAAGGGGATAAATAAATATTGGTTAACGTCACCATAAAAGGATGGGTTATCCAGGATATCTTAGTTAACCTTGGTGCTAAATTCAATGTTCTCACAAAGGATGCCTGGAAGAAGATGGCCAGTTTGGCTTTGCAACCTTTACCCCATGTGTTATTTATGGCCAACAAGACTTGCACTTTTCCCATTGGTGTACTTAAAGATGCCACTATGGATATCCTTAGTGTCACTTTCAAAGCTGATTTTAAAGTCATAGAGTTGGTTGAGCCTAATAACTTTCTAGATCTGTTAGTTTGCCCATGGTGTTATGCTAAGCACTACATCAGCTTTGGGAATGATAAGTAGTATGTTATCATTCCTTTGGATGATTCTCATCGGCCTCCTTATATTGAACCAATCAATGCTAATGAGGACATCAAACATATTTATAATGTCACATCTCGAGGTAATGAATGCCATGACCCAACCTTGGATGGTATCTTATATTAGATTGATGTACAATCTCTATCTAAAACCACTAGTAATACTTATGACTACTAGTCTCAAGGTGACTATGATCTTACTAGATGGATATGTGGTGTTATAGGTAGTCACAATAACACTCGGCAAAAGTATCATAAACACCATAAATTTATTCATCTCCTTCATGGACAAATCATGGTTGTGCTACCAGCCAAACTAGATGAAGCTATGAGGTTCCATGGTCAAATGGAAGTCTTTGAGTTTGTATAGTAGTTCGTAGCCTTTTATGACTCTAACATTGATCAGGTATGATCAATTATTCATATTTTTTATGACACAACTACTCAGTGGTGGTGAACTCATCAGGAGCATTTGCTTACTTAGGATCAAGTTTGTTATGCTTTGCACCATCACTTTCACCATGATAATTAAATATGCAGCATTAGCAATTGTAGTGGCATTCAAAATGTATAACCTCACCTTGAAGCTTGTGAGACTATGTGGATGATAGATGAAAATTTCTTGCCTGAGTACCTCTAGGTTCACGCATTTTATGGTACTATATGCACTTGGGCTACAATGTGGTATGTCCATGAAGAGTGTCATCTAGACATGAGTTCTTGGCATCTTCTAAAGAGCAACATGATTTTCATGTTATCATATTCATCCCTATATATGGATTTATGCCGTACACTATAGGCCATGCATCAGACTATCATAAGTGACCTAACCCTAGTTGAAGATTATATCAGATGCATCTATGGTGTGCGAGAGGAAGGCTTGACTATTTTTCATGAACCAGATGACCAAGCATCCTCTCCACCACATGCACCTATACTAGACCATGAATGGAGAGAACAAATTGACAAGGGTAAGTAGAAAGTCATTTACCAAGTTTGTGAAGGTGTCGGATCTAATACACCTGACCTATCAACTAATTATTTGGTTGTGTACATGGAGTATGACACTCACAATATTCATGACACCATTTAGGATGAACAAGACCCATACTTGGAGCTATTCTAGATGATTCAATGCAATATTGACATGGAGGAAGCGCCCAAGATGGTTATATTGGGGGATTATTGGTCTGATACTGAGATCACTAATGTATTTGAACTATTGAAAGAGTATCAAGATGTTTCCCATGGAATTATATTAAAATTAAGGGTGTGCATTTTTGTTTGGGAAAAATTCACATAAAGTTGGTAGAAGGCATTTGACCTTTAAAAAAGAGACCTTATCAGATGAGTCCCAATTTGTGTGCTTGAGTCAAGGAAGAGATCGATAACATGTTACATGTAGGAGTCATTACTCCTATTGATGAGTCTGAGTGGGTGAGTCTTATGGTTATAAGTATCAATAAGGATGGAATCATATGAATTTATGTGGATTACAAGGTTTTTAATGTTGAATGTGTTACTAGTCCCTTCTTGACACCTTTCACTAAAGAGATACTTGAAGGAGTTTCTAGATGTGAAATCTATACATTTATGGATGGCTTCTCTGGGTACCATCCAGTTTAAATTATAGAAGAGGATAAGATGAATATGACATTTGTAACTAAGTGGGGATATTTTGCATACAATGTAATGCCATTTGGGTTGAATAATGCTCATATTATGTTCTCCTAAATCACAATCGAAGCTTTCAAAGATTTTATCCATAAGTTCCTTCAGGTCTATCTTGATGACTAAAATATTTATGGCTTAGTACGGGATTACTGTTATAATCTCTAACTAATGTTTGAGTGTTGTTGAAACCTTTAGATATCTTTAAATCTAAAGAAATGTCTATTTTATACCCCTTTTAGCATTCTCCTTGGCCATGTTATATGTCATGATATACTTTTAGTGGACCTAACTAAGATTATTGTTATCCTTTGACTTCCAACACTCACCACCCAGAGAGAGGTTTGCCCCTTCCTAAGGCATACTAGATATCATAAAAAGCTTATTCATGGATATGTTAGGATTGTTGTGCCTCTAGAGGAGTTACTAAAATAAAATGGTCAGTTTATCTAGACCAATGCTCACCAACAAGCTTTTGTTGCATTCAAGGATAAAAGTATCACCGCACCTATTCTCCAATTTACATACTAGACAAAGCCTTTGACATTCACATCGATGCTTCTGGCATGGTAGTTGATGCTATCCTTTCTCAACATAGTAAGAGCAACTTGGATCACCCTATATATTTTTTAAATTGAAAGCTTACTCTAGTTGAATAGACTACAAGACCATAGAATGTGAGGCATTGTCTATGGTCTACACTTTCCAAAAATTATGTTAGTAACTGCTGATAAATCCATTTATATTCTTCACAAACCATAAGGTACTAAAATACCTAGTAAATAAATTGGTATTGTATTGGCATATTTGTTGATGGATTGTGTTGTTTCAAGAGTTCTAATTTTTAGTAATGGTCAAGCCAAGTAAGGCCAATTATGGTCTAGATCATCTTTCACACATTAAATTTGGTGAACTGGTGCACGCCATAGAAGACAATTTGCTTGGCATGTAGTTGTTCTATAGCACATGCATACTTGAGGAGTTGTAATATATTATCACATTTTTTAATACCAGTATATCACTATTTCACCTCGATACTCTAAAAAAAAGTGGCTAACTATTCAATCCGTTCTATTCCAATTTATAAGGAGAGACCTTTATAAGCTTAGTCATAATTAAGTACTCTGACATTACATCATACAACATGAACGTGTAGAGGTACTTTGGGAATTATATGAAGGTGTTACTAGAGGACATTATGCCGACAAAGCTACAACATGAAAGGTCCTTTTGGTTGGCTTATGGTGGCCTACCTTATTTAAGGATGCTAATACTTATGTGCACCAGTGTGACATTTGTCAATGTGTGGGGAAGCCAAATATGAGGGATGTGATGCCCTTTCATCTTATATTATCTCAAGAACCTTTTGAAAAATGGGCCATTAACTTTATTAACCCCATCAACCCATTAGGGAGGTGTACTGGTGCACATTATATTATCATTGCTAAAAACTATCTTATTTATTAGGCTGAAGTTATGCCTATAAGGGATTATACCACTACCATTGCTACAAGATTCATTTGGGATAGAATCATTACCAAGTTTAGACGTTTGTTGAGTTTTACTAGTGATCGAGGCACCCACTTCCTTAACGAGACTATATGTGTCTTCTAGGCAGAGTTTATGATCATGCACCATAAAGATAACACCATATCATCCCTAGGCTAATGATATAGCTAAGGTGTTCAATAAGATCTTGGGTACTATAATGAATAAGATATGTAATATTGGATGCACTGATTGGGATGATCATGCGTATGTAATATTATGGGCTTATCAGACCACTTACAAGTGCTTAAACAAAAATGCCCCATTCAATCTTGTGGTTAGTACCAAAGTATTTCTTCAAGTGGAATTCCTTATTCCTTCTCTTCATATTACATGTATTGGTTGATTGGGTGATGAAGCATCCTTGAAGGCACACCTCGATACTTTTGTGTAGTTAGATGAGACTCAATTTATCGCACATGAAAGTCAAGGAGTGGAAAAGTGCAAATAGAAGGCATGAAACAATCACCATATGAAGAACAAGACTTTTAATCCTGGCATACAAGTCTTAATTTATGACTCCAAGTTCATGCACCACTCTAGAAAGCTTCATGTACAATAGGATGGCCCCTTCATCCTTCATAGTATCCATCCCAATAGCATGTATAGGTTAAATTAACTGGATGGCAAATTCCTTCTTATTCATTTTAATGGTAGCTAAGACCATACTTTTCTAAATAGTCTTTCCTTTTTATAATAATAAGGTGTATGCCATTAGATTAGTCTTGGATTTCCTTTATTTTTAATAAAGTGTGGCATTAGTTGCATGCCCTTGAATATTTTAGGGTAAACATTTTATTTTTATGAATTTTTGTATTATCATGGAGGATCGCAAACCACTATTAGTGTGGGGTAAGGGGTGTTACATCTATGGAGTGCCAAGATATGGTCTATGGGAATGCATGTGAGAGTAAAGTAAGGAAAAAAGAGTACGTAGGATGTGGTGCATAATCACAAGCTAGTTGAGGTAAATAAATATTTTTGCCTTTCGAATGGAAAACATTAAAATTATTTACATCTATCATGTACTTTGGGAAAAGTGTGGGAAGTGACATAGAATTGATACGAGGAGAGTAGTGGTAATGGCAAGTGTGTCAAGACCACATCGTGGTAATACCATTATTCTCATTTATTATGTGAAGTGATGGTAGATTAAGGGGTAGTAAATTTAAGTTACCCCTTTGAACCTATAAAAGGTTAAACAAGGGTCATTTCACTTTTTATTATTTCTACGATTATGAACTCACAGAGCTGAAGGAGTGTATTTGAACTATTATAGAATAATTTCTAAGCTTCTAGACGAGTGTAAAGTGACATATATAGACTATTTCAAGTATTTCAGAGTGTATTAGTTGAGAGGAATAAACAAAGAGTCAAGATAATTATAAATATGCAAATATTTTTTAGAATTGCACGTTGCAAAGGTCGACATCATCCATTGAAGGGCATTAAAGCAGGAGCTAAAGTAAGATAAACAAGCAACCACATATTCCTTTGGGAATATTGGATGGCCATGCTTCAACCTTTAGGATCCATGAAGGGTGATGCAACTAAAGAAAAAGGCCCAACGAAGTGAACTATTGCCTATGATTATAGAGGAAGAAGAGTTAAGTGTGCGTCAAGAGACTATATTGATTAAAGAATAAGCACTTAAAGAACTTGGAGTGTATAAGAGAGACATAGAGACAAAAATAGCATGCTAGGTAAAGAATAATGTTGTTATTCCACCTCCACCCCCATTAATGATTGAATAAATGCAATACCTGGAGGTGGTACTATGCATATAAAATTGGATGTCTAATGTACCTACATGTAATGTCTTCAATTACAACCACTGACAACCTAGAAATGAAGTAGAGTTGCAGCATGACTATCAAGTAGATCACCAGAACATTAGGGGTGAGTTGGTGTATGACTTCAAGATTTTTAATTATTTGAATGATGTTAGCATCTTCTAACTATTCAATCTTCCTTACTTTAGAAATCTAGTTGAAGCAATGAAGTTTTTGATCTCATGGGTGCATGAGGATTATATTGATTTTACTAGGCACTAGATGAGAATTATAGCAGAATGAATCAACAAAATCATAGGGTTGTAGTGCTTGAACATGAACCTCACCTATGACTTGGAGGACTAGGATGAGATAGAGAAGATTGCCATGACAATTGAATACTATAAATAAGGCCATGCCACACACATCACAAGCCTTCAAGATCCTATCCTCAGAGTGGTTGTGTGTATCATAATGACCAAGGTTGGATGTAGAGACAAGTGAAAAGAGGTGCATATCACCCACCTTTATGTTACTTAGCAGGGCACCAAGGGACTCAAGTATAAATGGGTGTAGTACTTCATTGCCAAAATCATAGAGGATGTAGAAAAATCCCACCATCTACCTAACTGATTTATTATTTTTGGGTAAATTAGTGTTTAATTCCTAAATAATAAAAGGGTCTGAGTAGGAGAAAATCAATAAATAATATTCCAAATTAAAGCTACTAATTTGTGAAATTTAATTACAATTTGACCTTTCCTAAAAATAGTAGTGAGAGAAATAAAATTAAACATATCTTATTTTATACTGATCTGATTGAGATAGGGTTTAGAAATTTGTGTAGGCCTAGGAAACTATCACAAATAGAATCTTATACTTCATTTCTTGATTAGATAGGAACACTAAAACTAGATACCCTGGGCTCCAACACTGTAGTACTTCTCTAGCGTTATTATCTTGAGGATCTAATCTTTCTGGGTTTTGTTCACTTGGTTAGTGTGAGATTGTGTACCAAATTTCAGAGCCTTGCTATCAATTTAACTCCTTATAGATCTAATTTTTTATGTCTATGAATTTTATGCACTTGAATGGAAAATTTGGCAGATAGGGAAAAGCGGTTAGTGTGTGTAAGATGCACTAGATGTGCTTCACACCCCATTTGTAGGCATGTTGCCTACATACCAATACTCTGAGGAGGGATCAAGCCATATGTAGTTATCCATTTAAGACTGCTTGGTGTAATAGTGAATGAAAATGCAAGAAATTCTAAAATTAGGTATGCTTGAGATGACTAGGGACTAGTGTAAGGACTTGAATTGGCTTGAAAGTGTATAGGCTAGTTGTATGCAGAGAATAGGTAAGATTGCTTAAGTGGTCTTGCTTGTATTCTTGCTTACTTGAATGATATTTACCAACCCTTTCCAAATGATCTTTGAATGGGATTTTATATGGATCTATCAGTCATGGGTTAGATGAAATTGAACTAGGCCGACATAATGAAAAAGAGAAATTGGGGGAAAATGGTAATCTAGGCTCAAATTATGATTAGATATGAGCATTGAAAATGGGACACCCTAGGGTATAATGCTATATTCCAACTTTGGTGTTATTATCTTGAGAAAATGGCACTTAGGGGATGGATTAGTCATGAAGAGGGGGTCCTAGCTCAGTTGGGATTAAATCTGGAAGGCCACAGATGACTAATAATTAGTAAAAACAAGCCTGAGAGGGTCATGAGAGAAAGTAAGAGGGACCTAAGGATTGGGTGTCATTAGCCATACTCAATTTACCAATTTTTTCATTTTATATGACTACATTTACCCCTCCTTTATTCTAGTGATGTAGCAAAGCAAAATACTAGGATAAAGGAAAATAGAAAGTGTACCTAAACTTACTTGTAAAGGTGAAGCCCATGAAGCTTGTGTGATGTTGAGTAATGTTAGATAGTGCATAGAGAGTACATTGTGCAAGTGTGAATCTATTGTGATGCTGAATAAGGTTGAGTAATATTGGATGTGATGGATGATGTTGCACCAAAAGTTATATCACGAATGGATCTAAGTGCTCAATTCCCTAGAAAGTGGCTCAAGAGTGCAAAGGCTATCCCTTTGGCTCCATCATCACCTACTAAGTAAAGATATATGATTATGCGTGTGTTTATCAATGTTTAGACTATGTGTCTAATCCCTCTGAATAGGTGGCTTAAGAATACAAAGTTTGGCCCCTTAGCTCCATCATTGCCCCATGAAGTGAACTTATAAATTGATACCAATATGAAGAAGTATGCCATATGAGATGGCTCTTAAATCCCATGAATGCTATAGAAATTTGACAATGTGGCATGGATATCTGAATATGTACTAGAAACTAGGCTAATGTTGGCCAACTCAGAAAAGATGGAGATTAGGGTTGTGTGAAAGCCATTCCAAAACTAAAAATTTGGCTTATGTGGAAGCCACTTGCGAACTCAAGAATGATTCCAACCACTTGTAGATGGAGTAAGGCACACAACTACTAAAAATTCCTAGGTAATACTGAACTCAAAAAAAAAAAGTAAAAGTGTTGTGCAATATATCCCCAATCACTAGTGTCTGAAACATGGATTTTGATCTAGAAGTTATACCAACTATCATATCTAAAACTAGAAGTGAGAGCCAATCATGCCATGCATGATGCCCCCTATGTCTATATTCTCTAAAAAAACTATTGATTCTGAATTGGTCTGATTGTGTAAAACTATAGTTGAACCTACCTTTCTGCCTGCTTCTAGAAAATCTAGCTTTTTTACTATTTAGATAGGAGCACTAAAATAGGACACCCTAGTGTTTGATGATGTAGTCCAGCGTTGGTGCTATTGTCCTGGGCTAAAACTAATTACTATTTTGGATTGTTGGTTGTTTGCATGTTATGTTCTAAGTGGTTTGATGATTGGTTGTTGTTTTGGTTATTCTGAAACTAGATTTTTTGATCGATAAGAGCTTTAATCTCTGTAGTAAAACCTCTATTTGTTGAACCCTCTTTTGAGGGTAGGAATAGGTACCCTAAAATGACTATCCTTAGAATAATAAGCCTTGTAAGTTTGTTATACTATAAATATACATGATATAGCAATGATAATCAACAAGATATCTTAAGATATAGCATGGTTTGAATTGAGAGATTGTTGGATCAACAAGGGTATGCCTAGATAGATTTAACAATGTGAAAGCATGTGCAATGTACTTGAATTGAATTAAAACTAAAAATGTTAGTTGTTAGTTTGTTGATTTATTAGTTTGGTCAAGGAGGGATAGAGCATGATGTCCCTCATGGCATCTAAGAAAATAAAAAAAATGCATGATGTGGATCATGGCATTACAACAATCGAGAAACAATCAACCAACAAACACACAAGGCAATAAGAAAGAAGCATTCAAGAGTGGCCAAGGGTCCAAACAAACAAGGGACATGGGCACATGTCACTCAGACTAGAAAGCAACATACAAGGCATGTTCAAATGCCACATAAATGTATAAGTGGAGCAAGCAATGTTGGCACAAGGGCCATAAGCACATAGAAGAACACAAGAAAATGACATTGGCAAATGTCCTAAGGCACACACATGAATAGAAGCAAATGAAATTGGCAAATGTCCTATGGCACATACAAGAGACAAGAAGGAACTATAAATACAATCACATCAATCTATGTGAAGCAAGAAAAGAAAGCAAATAAAGGCTGGAAGATACAATCACATCTAACTAATCATAGCAAGAGTGAAAGTATGCAAGACATGTTAGTATAATACTAGGTATATGCTAAGAGATACATAAGTGCTAGATACTAGTGAAATGTCGATCAAGTAATCTGTGTAAGCTAGTAAGTAATGTACATCAGCATAATAACTAGAGTGTGTAGTGGAGAAATGACATAACCTGAATGGTGTAGTCATGGTGAAAATACCCTTAGTGGATATGTATATCGATGTGTGTCTCAAATGTTGAAGTAGGATGCTCCCTCAATGGGTAGAGTGAAATAATCAAGTAGTTAGATATCATTGCACACACTCAAAGAAGATCAAGTGAAGCATGGTAATGTAGATAAATCGACAAACAATAGCATAGAACAACAAATGTAAGTCTAACAAAGTAGTAGCAATGTAAAGCATGGATGATGCATACAATCGAAATGTTTTTGTTGTTTTTGACATATTTGAATATTTTTAGTGTTTTTGAAATGTTATATTGTTTTTATATTTTTGAAATATTATATTGTTTTTTTGTATTTTTTAAATATTGAAGTCAATTTCTGATTTGAATATGCAAGTAAAAATTCAAAAATTTATGGGAAAATGTTTGATTTAATGGGACCTAGTAGATGCAATTAGGGTTTTGAGGAAAATATTTTTTTTGAAATTACTATGAATTTTTGAAATTTGAAGTGATTTTTTTATTTTAATATGCAACTAAAAATTCATAAAATGATTGGGAAATCACTAAAAATTTACTGGGAGCTAGTTGATGCAACTACGGTTTGAAAGAAAATTATTCTAAAATTTACTACTAAATTTTAAAATTTGAGATGAATTTTTTATTTAAATATTCAAGAAAAAAATGCAAAATTTTATGGGAAAAATTAGCTAAGAATTTACCCTAGGTTTTCTAAGGTTTTTATGCATAATTCAAAGTAAGTCAGGTTCACCAAATGATTTATTATTTTTGGGGAAATTAGTGTTTAATTCCTAAATAATAAAAGGGTTTAAGTAGGAGAAAATTAGTAAATAATATTCTAAATTAAAGCTATTGATTTGTAAAATTTAATTATAATTTGACGTTTCTTAAAAATAGTAATGAGAGAGAGAAAATTAAACTTATCTTATTTTGTGTTGATCTAACTAAGACAAGGTCTATAAATTTGTGTGCAAGCTTGGGACACTGTCACAAATAGAATCATGTACTTTGTTTCTTGATTGGATAGGAGCATTGAAACTGGACACCCTAGGCTCCAGTGTTATAGTCTTTCCCTGACACTATTTTCTTGAGGATCTAAACTTTTTGAGTTTTGTTCGTCTAGTTAGTGTGAGCCTGTGTACCAAATTTTGGAGCCTCATTGTCAACACAACTCCCTATATAACTAATTTTCTATGTTTATGCCTTCTATGCACTTGAATGGAAACTTTGGCAGATAGGGAAAAGGGGTTAATGTGTGTATGATGTACTGAACATGCTTCACACCCTATATGTCAACATGCTGCCTACATACCAATACTCTGAGGAGGGATCAAGCCATATGTAGTTCTTCCTTTAAGAGTGCTTGGTGTAATAGTGAATGAAAATGCAATAAATGTCAAAATTGAGTGTTCTTGAGATGACTAGGGATTGGTGTAAGGACTTGAGTTGGCTTGAAATTATATATGCTAGTTGTATGCAAAGAATAGGGAAGATTGCTTAAGAGGTCTTACTTGTTTTCTTGATTACTTAAATAATATTTTCCAACCCTTTCCAAATGATCTTTGAATGGACTTTTATATGAATCTATTGGTCATGGGTTAGATAAAACTGGACTAGGTTGACATAATAAACAAGAGGAATCGAGGAAAAATGATAATCTAGGCTCAAATTATGATTGAATAAGAGTGCTAAAAAGGGGACACCCTAGGGTCCAGTACTATAGTCCAACTTTGGTGCTATTGTCTTGATCATACAGGACCTAGGGGGGTGGATTAGTCATGAAGAGGGGGTCCTAGCTCAGCTAGGATCAAGTCTGAAAGGCCATGGATGATTGGGAATCAATGGAAATAAGCTTGATAGGGTCATGAGAGCAATCAAGAAGGACCTAAGGATTGGGTGTCATTAGCCATGGTCCAATTGCCAATTTTTGCATTTTATATGACTACATTAACCAAAGGTTTACATTGGGCACATTCCTATTGTTGATGGTGTTCAATGAGATTGGTCTACCCAACTACACCTCTAGAGAGTTGTAATGGACATACCCACTTGAGAATAAGTCTCCTACAAAGTGGTACAAGGCATTCATCTACCCTATACCAATCACACCATCCTAAAAAGTCAAAATAAATGGATGTTATGATAGGATGAAGGAAGCCTTTGTGAATGAGTGGCATATTCTAAAAGACTTACCTACATAGGTTGGAGACTAGACCAAGTTTATTGTTAAGCAACATTTTACATCGTATGCATCT
The DNA here is from genome assembly GCA_037957365.1 of Torreya grandis. NCBI lineage: Eukaryota > Viridiplantae > Streptophyta > Pinopsida > Cupressales > Taxaceae > Torreya > Torreya grandis. Next base: position 2,452,810 of record JARHVA010000049.1, read on the forward strand.
GGATGGATCCTTCTAGAGATTTATCTACATGGCTCAAGTTACCATATGCTTTCATGGCATGATACTTCATAAACGTTGTTAACCAGATATATGATGCATAATCAGTGAACATTGTTGCAAAAAAGATTGACTCAAAGACTCACACCCTCTACCAACTATACTTATATCCCAAGAAGAAAGCATATAGGGAAAATACAAAGTCAAACAAAATTGACATAAAAGTTTAACAAACTATGGTGGGTAATTCAATTTATTCTCTTTTACATGTTAAAACACAAGAAGAAATCTCTAGGGAGTACAAAGCACAGAAAAGAAGTAGTCCCTCCAAAACTGGCATGAGAAAAGAAATAGAATTACCTATGGAATGATGTTGATACAATCACTTATAAAAAACATCAAAAAGTCAAAGGACTACCCAGGTAACACCAAAAAAAGATCCACTAGTTAATCAACATGGAGACCTAGAGCCAACAACACATATTGTTCCTTTGGAATAAGACAAGATGGTGCCTAAGGATGGTGATGTGAAAGAGTAGGTAGAGATTCTAAAAGGGAATCCAAAATATTTGTTATAGAAGAAGAGAAATTAACTCCTAACTCTAAGAAGACACCTTTATCAACACAACATGAAGATACCACCCTTAAAGAGGCACAAATAGAAGTTGAAGATATACTTGGTGAAGAGAGGGATGTTTTTGAAATGGTTTTAGGAATGCATAGGATTGACATTGAGGATACTCACCAAGGTGAAGACACAAATGTTGAGGTACTTGAACAAGATCCCTTGAAGGGGAAAGACCCAGTTGATGACTCCATTATGAGAATTAAAAAAGACCGATACAACCATGACCCTTTGTGCCCAATCCTAAAAGGGATTGCCTAACAAGTTTTTATACATATATATTCTCATTTCACATGGGAGGATGCATCTGATAAGACTCGATAGGAGATGTTGTTCTTCCTTGATATGTATAATGAAGAACACTAATTTAAGATGCTCTTTAATAGCCTCGTCTTAGATCTAGAAGCAGTGGCACTTCCTAATAACCTATGGGTAGATATATGGTAATTGACCCTTGTACAGGCTAGTAAAACACCCTTAAACCTAAAACTTGAGGTTGCAAGGTATAATTCCTTTGCAGAGTCTAATGCATGACATGCCTAAAATAAACACATTGAGATGGTGGTGATGTATAAGATTCAAGTCACAACTAGGATGAATCTGGAGGAAGAGCTTTTCAAGATTAAGTGTCAATTGAAAGTGGAAACAACTACCAAATTAAAAACATTAAACATCTATAAGGCAATTTTGAGCCAAGAACCAATGCTCATGGATAGATTAACCTTATTTGGTGAGGCAATAGATAATCTGGAGACCTTGTTGGAGCTTCTTTTGAAATTATGCAATGAATAGCCTGACCCCCAAGATGAACAAACTTGGGCAACAGAGTAGTTCATAGAAGCTGTGGAGGTGTCCAAGAGAGTCTTGCATAGAGTTGGCAATACTATTCCCATTTTAGATGAGGTTTTTGAAAAGCTAGCATGACCCAACAAGATTTTAGAAGTTTGTCTTTAGGTAGAAGATCTTCAATGATAACAGTTAGCTGATAACACCTTGCTAATAAAATCCCACTCAAAGCATGCAAAAACATTTAAAGATGTGAAGGCCATGGAGGAAACAATAAGCACCCATAGATAATAAATAAATTTGAACTTTATGTCACTCTGAGGATAGGTTGTTGTCGAGGTCACTACACTTGAGGGCATTCATAAGGATGCTTCACATCCCTTGAACATTTGATAAATAAAGTAGGGGAGTGTCTAAACCAACCTGAGGAGACTAAGAAGTTAAAAGTGGTAATTGAAGAAATATTGACCAAGCTATTGAACACCTTATCACATTGGGAAGGTGTAAAGAACTAGATTGAGCAGATTGGCCTAGAGTTTTTGGTAGAGCCCGAGACCACTACTTAGTCTGAGACAGACTAATGGTATAGTGTGGGGTGATGTTAGACCCCAAATTGTGGCTATCTATATTAGAATTACTGGTGTAGAGATGCACGGTGTATAAGACCATTTCTTGAGAGTCCATGGCATGGGAGCACTAAGTTAGAATAAATTTTCATAATAAATAGATAACCCACGAATGAAGGACTTAGAACTTAGCATAAGACTTAGGGAGTGCATGAGAAGTAAGAAACAATTAAGGAGCAATTCACAAGGATGAAATAGACTAAGTCAATCATGAATCTAGAACTATCCTATGGGTAGATAACACTCAACAAAGAGGATCCAACACTGAAGAGATAATATAGGGGCACAAAGGCTCGGTCCTTAGGAAATCAATGTAATTGGTCACAATGACTCAAGTGTGTTGATGATCATTGGCAAGTCACTATGAGTGTAATTATGATTATAACTGATTGGTCAGGGAAAACCAAGTATAAATACCCATGGATAGAACTTTGTTAGGATATTGTTGTTATTGTTGATGTGGTTAAGGTTATTATTGTTTTTATTATACTCATAGTGTTGATAGAGTTATCCAAGTGAATTATTTTATACACTGGAGCTATGTAATCTTTAGAATCACTTATCAATATCATGAATAAAACTTGTGTTATCTTAATATTGTTATTTTGATGATTATGTAGATAATCATGTTAGTTATCTTGTATGTTTTTGTTCAGTTAGCCAAATTTAGGATCACATCGATCATGTATGCCTTGTTTTTTATCATTGAGTAATAAACATGTTAATATGGATTATAGAATGAGCATAGTAATGTCTATGTGTTTGAGTGCCCTTTTCTATTAGTACACCCTCATGTGATAAAACTAATGAGAATCAGAACCTTGCTACATGCTTCAAATGAGTGCATGAGAACTCATTCTTGCATGAAATGCCAGTGCACTATCACATTGTGTTTTTAGTCACTTTGGTGTGTGCCTAAGGAAAGTTGTGCTTAAGCAAAGAAAATAATCCCAATATTTCCAAATTGGGTTCTGACTATTTTATCTTTGTTTCTACTTTTCACATAACCAAATGTGTCATTGAAGCTACATGGATCATGTTATCCTTGGATGATTTTATTGTTGACTTAACTTAGGAGTAAGACAAAATTATTCAAATGGGTACACTAAAATCATCCAAATATCATGCCTTAATTGTGAGTCATGACAAACAAAAGGCTTATAGTAGAAAGGAGAAGAAATAGAACAAGAAGGACCCAGGTTGAAGAAAGGGTTAGAAATATGATGCTAATCCAAAAGCATCAAAATATTCCTTCTCTTTGTTGGTTGAATATTTTGTCGATCAGCATACTGATAAACAAAATAGGTCTGATCAGCCAAAGTAGGAAGATTAGTCATCCAAATGTATAGGTTTACCACATCAGAAGGGGATTGATCTCTCCTCTCATCAAGGGGAGGTTCCCTATAGATAGGCTATATATATATATATATAGAAAATAATACTCAAGGGTAGGACAAACCATCCATCTCTCTTTCTTATGTAGGAGAATCTTCATGTTAAGAATGTATTTATCATGTTCTTGGTTGAGTTTTGGCATGTCTAGGTGTAGTAAGTTGGTTTCCTTCCATTTTTTAGTTTTCAAATCTTCAAATTCATCTAAGTATCCTTTAAGCATGAAATCAAGTCTGTTGGGTGAGATATTGAGTGGTTTGAGTTTTCCTATGTTAGAAGAACTATTTTATTCATTTTGGGAGGTTGTTGCATGAAGCTTAGGATAGGATTGAATATCCATGTTGAGAAAATATGGTTTGGATAGGGGATTTTCATGAAAAATAGGGGATATGTATATTGGCAAATGAAGGAAGGGTGTAAGAGAGATCTGTAACGCGCAGACAAACACCATATATATATTTTCCGGTAATATTAATAAAGTGTGTCTTCTCTTTGAGTGAAATTGACTGTTTGTTGTTGATACGCAAAGATTTGAATATAAAACCAAACAAATGTTTGGTCTGTGACCAATCGTATTAATCGATGCACCTGTGAAGATTTTACTACTGGGTCGTATGTTATTGTTGGGTCATTCCAAAGTTTAGGTCGTAGTGGAGTCAAGCGATGGTTCTGACCTAGGAGGATTGCCCAGCTATCACGACTTGTTGGATGTGAGTCTTATTTGTGACCAATTACTCGATCCCTTTATACAAGCAATTGAAACTTCATACTTTCATTTAGAATTAAACACACAGAGTCTAGCCAGAAAATCAAATTTTATTTTTAAATCTAAAATGTTGTGTTGTCCAAGAATATATAGGTTTTTAGCCTTATGTCACATGAGTAAATTGTCCAGAGAAGAAGAATACAGGTGATATTTTTGTGTGGAGAAAATGTTTGTTCAAAACATATAGTATGAATCCTGTTTGCAGAGATGTCTGTACTCCATTCCCTGTTTGTAGTTTGATGTCTGGTACCATTATATTTTGTCAAAACATATAGCATGAATCCTATTTGTAGAGACGTCTGTACTCCATTCCATGTTTGTAGTTTGATGTTTGGCACCATTATATTTTGTCAAAACATATAACATGAATCTTATTTGCAGAGACGTTTGTACTCCATTCCCTATTTGTAGTTTGAAGCTGTTCATCATTTGGTATCAGAGCCCAAGGGATTGTGCACAATCTAAAGATCCAAGTCAAAGAGAAGAACATGATTTGTGAAGAAGAAGCAAGATGGCCATGAGAGTTAGGAATAGAGGTGGAGCTAGAGAAAGGAGACCTAGAGGACAGGTTGTAATGGCATAATAGATTAGGAACCTGACAGCTAGGTTACACGACCTATAGATGGCTCAGAGAAGAGGCACTGACATGGGTGAAGTCAGTGATAGAGAAGAGGAGCCACCAGAGGATGAATTAGTGGTGGAAGAAGAAACAGCTGAAGATAGGTTGATTAGAGCCATTATGAAGGTGAACACAAAGCCAAAAATGGAGGTTCCAATGTATGAAGGTAATTTGAATTTGGAAGAATTAATTGATTGGATTAGTGCATTAGACAAATACTTTGAATATGAAGGAATTGAAGAAGATGATAAGAAAGTCAAGTATGCCATGACAAGGCTAAAGAGCCATGCATCCCTGTGGTGGGATGGAGTCCAAGAAGAAAGGAGGAGGAAAGGGAAGCCAAAGATCAGAAGCTGGGATAGAATGGTAGCAAAAATGAAAGGTAAGTTTATGCCTAAAGATTATCAAGCCAATCTTTTCAAGCAATTACAAAATTTGAAGCAAAAAGAGATGTCTGTAAAATATTAAACTAAAGAGTTTTACAGGTTAACCATAAGATCAGGTCATATTGAGAATGACACAGAGAAGGTAGCTAGATACACTAATGGTTTGAAATTTTCCATTCAAGATGAGATTAGTCTTCTCATTCCTAAGACAGTTGAAGAGGCATATCAATTTGCCTTGAAAGCTGAGGAGAAGATTGCAAGAAAACAAACATCCTTCTCAAGAGGAAGGGGCAGATCCAATAGAGGTAGAGGAATTCAAGGAGGTAGAAGACAGTTGGAAACATCTCAAGAAGAGGCCAACATTTCACAAAGCTCAAAAGGTAGCTATACACCAAGAGGAAGAAAGCCATACCAAGGATATCAAAGAGGAAGAGGAAGATTCATGGGCAAATGCTTTAGGTGCAACAAGTATGCAAGACACAGGGCATATGAGTGTCTAGAGAACCCTTCTACTAGCCATGAGAGGGGTGTACATGTGACCCAAGGTGAAGAAAAAATTGGAGAAGTTGCAACAGCTTATGAAGATACCCCAGAAGAAGGTGAGTCTCTTTAGATGAAAAGAATCTTGTTGAAGCCAAACAAAGAAGTTGTAGAACCACCTCAAAGGAAAACTCTATTTAGAACCACATGTAAAAGTAAGGGGAAATGCTACAAGGTCATCATAAATAGTGGGAGTACTGACAATCTTGTGTCAACTAAGATGGTGGAGAAATTAGGCTTGAAGAAGGAGGTACATTCTACACCTTATCAAGTTTCTTAGCTACAAAAAGGACACAAACTCCTGGTAAGTGAACAATGTAAAGTAGATATTCAGATAGGAACATATAAGGATCATATTTTATGTGATGTCATGCCCATGGATGTAAGTCATATCTTGTTTGGAAGGCCTTGGTAGTTTGACAGGAAGGCCATGCATGATGGAAGGCAGAATACATATATGTTTGAAAAGGATGGGATCAAGCATACACTCACACCATTGAAAGAAGAGGTTGTTGTTGTTGTAGGATAGAATTCTAAAGTATTGATAATGAGTGGTAAAGAGTTTCTACATCAAATGAAGAAAGAAAAGGTAAACTTTGTTGTGATTGGTAAGCCAAGGAGTGTAGTCACTAGTACTAAGTTGATTGATTTGTCGTTAGAGATTCAAGATATGTTGAATGAGTACATTGAGATTGTGGTAGATGATTTACCTAATGAGTTACCACCATTAAGAAGCATTATCCATCACATAGACTTGATTCCAGGAGCAAATCTTCCAAACAAGGCTGCTTATAGGTTGACACCAAAGGAAAATGAAGAGATCAAGCACCAAGTTCAAGAATTGTTAGACAAAGGATTGGTAAGAGAGAGTTTAAGTCCTTGTGCTGTCCCCACAGTGTTGATTCCTAAGAAGGATGGGAGTTGGATAATGTGTACAGAGTCCAGAGCAATCAACAAGATTATTATCAGGTATAGATTTCCATTGCCTAAAATTGATGACTTACTTGATTGTTTGAGTGGAGCTACATATTTCTCTAAAATAGACTTGAAAAGTGGTTACCAACAGATTAGGATAAGAGAAGGGGATGAATGGAAAATAGCCTTCAAGACCAATGATGGACTCTATGAGTGGTTAGTTATGCCATTTGGACTAATCAATGCACCAAGTACCTTCATAAGGCTGATGAATGAAGTGCTTAAGGAGTTCACTGGTAAGTTTGTGATAGTGTATTTGGATGATATTTTGGTGTTTAGTCAAACTAAGGAAGATCATTTGAAACATTTGAGGATGGTATTGAGTAAGCTACATGAGGAGAAATTGCTAATCAATGTTAAAAAGTGCAGTTTCCTGAAGAGAAAATTGATATATTTGGGGTTTGTGATTTCAAAAGAAGGATTGAAGATGGATAAGGAGAATATTAAGGCTATACTTGAGTGGCCTACACGTAGGAGCACATATGAGGTAAGAAGCTTTCACAGTCTGGCTAGCTTCTATAGGAAATTCATAAGAAATTTTAGTGGAATTGTTGCTCCAATGATAGATACAATCAAAGGTGATAAAATAAGTTTTTGTTGGACTGAGGCTACTGATAAGAGTTTCAAATTATTGAAAAAGAAGGTAACTAAAGAGCCAATCCTAACCTTCCCTGATTTCAATAAGCTTTTTCAAGTAGAATGTGATGCTAGTGGAACTGCAATAGGCGTTGTTTGAAGCCAAGATGGGAAGCCTATAGCATACTTTAGTGAGAAATTAAGTGATGCTAAGAAGAAGTACTCAGCCTATGATCAAGAATTCTATGCTCTTGTACATGCTTTGAAGAAATGGAGGCACTATCTTTTGCCTAAAGAATTTGTTTTGTTCACTGACAATTATGCTTTACAGTTCATTAGCAACCAGAATAAGTTGAGTCAAAAGCATGTTAAATGGGTTGAATTTTTACAAAGCTTCACATTCACTATTAAGCACAAGAAAGGACAATCTAACAAGGTTGCAGATACTCTAAGCAGGAGGAATCTGATCATGCAGGAATCTCAAATAAGCATTTTGGGATTTGAAGATTTGAAGGAACTATATAAGGAAGATTCAGACTTCAAGGAACCATATGAAGCTTGCATGAATCTAGTAGGGGTTGATAGAAGTCCTTGGATAGATTTCATGGTCCAAGAGGGTCTGTTATTCAAAGGTATCTAGCTTTGCATTACCAAGAGTTCCATGAGAGAGAATTTGTTGAAGGAAAAGCATAGTGGTAGTTTATCAGGACATTTTGGGCAGAATAAGACATTAGCACAATTGAGTGCTCATTACTATTGGCCAGGTATGGGTACTGATGTCAAGAAATTTTTTGAAAGGTTTAAAACATGCCAATATGCCAAGGGAAGTAGTCAAAATGCAGGTTTGTACCAGCCACTACCCATTCCAAATAGGCCTTGGGATTCAATAAGCATGGATTTTGTACTTAGTTTGCCAAGAACTCAAAAAGGTCATGACTCCATATTTGTTGTGGTAGATAGGTTTTCAAAGATGGCTCATTTTATTCCATGCTCAAAAACAAGTGATGCTACTCACATAGCTAATCTATTCTTTCAAGATGTTGTTAGATTGCATGGATTGCCTAGAAGCATTATTTCTGATAGGGATACCAAATTTGTTGGACACTTTTGGAGAACCTTATGGAAGAAATTTGGTACACAATTGAGTTTCAATTCAGCCTATCATCCCCAAACTGATGGCCAAACAGAGGTTGTCAATAGGAGCTTAGGCAACACCTTGAGAAGCTTGGTAAGTATGCATCCAAAATAATGGGATCTTGCACTTGCACAAGTTGAATTTACCTATAACGATTCTCCTAACAAAAGTACAGGATTAAGTCCATTTCAAATTACATATGGAATGCATCCAAGAGGTGTGTATGAATTAATAAATCTAAGTAGCATGGAGACAAGGAGTGCTGATGCAGAAGAATTTGCCAATGCCATGCAAAATTTGCATGAATAGGTAAAGAAGAAACTTGAAGAAAACACCATCAAGTAAGAGCTAAGAGCAGATCAAAAGAAAAGAGAAGTCAGTTTCAGTGTTGGAGACCTTGTTCTTGCTCACCTTAGAAGAGAGAGGTTCCCACAAAGGGAATACAACAAGCTAAAGGTAAAGAAAATAGGACCATGCAAGATAATAAGGAAGTTTTCAAATAATGCATATGAAATAGAATTGCCAAAAGGAATTGGAATCTCTCCAATCTTTAATGTTGCAGATCTATATCCATACAAAGATGAAGGACAACTGGCCAAAGAAACTGAAACAGGGGTAGATGAAGTTATCCAATGGGAGAAAAAACTACCAAAGGAAGTACCAAAGGAGATTGAGAGCATTTTAGACAAGAAAGTGGTTAAAAAGACAAGGGGCAAAGAATATTTCCAGTATCTAACTAAGTGGAAGAATCTACCAACTGAAGATGCAACATGGTTGACTACAAATGACATCCTTAAGCTGGGCACAAGTGTAGAAGAATTGATGAAGAAAAAAAACAACAAGTGAAGAATACTTCTTTTGCTCCTTGGAAGAATGATGCAGGAGCATCTTCATGCTAAGAATGTATTTATCATGTTCTTGGTTGAGTTTTGGCATGTCTAGGTGTAGTAAGTTGATTTCCCTCCATTTTTTAGTTTTCAAATCTTCAAATTCATCTAAGTATCCTTTAAGCATGAAATCAAGTCTATTGGGCAAGATATTGAGTGGTTTGAGTTTTCCTATGTTAGAAGAACTATTTTATTCATTTTGGGAGGTTTTTGCGTGAAGCTTAGGATAGGATTGAATATCTAAGTTGAGAAAATATGGTTTGGATAGGGTATTTTCATGAAAAATAGGGGATATGTATATTGGCGAATGAAGGAAGGGTGTAAGAGAGATCTGCAATGCATAGACAAACACCAGATATATATTTTCTGGTAATATTAATAAAGTGTGTCTTCTCTTTGAGTGAAATTGATTGTTTGTTGTTGATACGCAAAGATTTGAATATAAAACCAAACAAATGTTTGGTATATGACCAATCATATTAATCGATGCATCTGTGAAGATTTTACTGCTGGGTCGTATGTTATTGCTGGGTCGTTCCAAAGTTTGGGTCGTAGTGGAGTTAGGCGATGGTTCTAACCTAGGAGGATCGCCCAGCTATCACAACTTGTTAGATGTGAGTCTTATTTGTGACCAATTACTCGATCCCTTTATACAGGCAATTGAAACTTCATACTTTCATTTAGAATTAAACACAGAGAGTCTAGCTAGATAGGCCAGAAAATCAAATTTTCTTTTTAAATATAAAATGATGTGTTGTCCAAGAATATATGGGTTTTTAGCCTTATGTCACATAAGTAAATTGTCCAGAGAAGAAGAATCCAGGTGATATTTTTGTGTGGAGAAAATGTTTGTTTAAAACATATAGTATGAATCCTGTTTGCAGAGACGTCTGTACTCCATTCCCTGTTTGTAGTTTGATGTCTGGCACCATTATATTTTGTCAAACATATAGCATGAATCCTGTTTGCAGAGACATTTGTACTCCATTCCCTATTTGTATTTTGATGTTTGGCACCATTATATTTTGTCAAAACATATAGGATGAATCCTGTTTGCAGAGACGTCTGTACTCCATTCCCTGTTTGTAGTTTGAAGTTGTTCATCACTTTCTTCAGAGATTATGTGTGTGGATTAAAGGAGAAACTCAAGGAAAATGACAGAAAGCAATCCTCTTCTTTCAAAATTACTATTCAGCAAGCCACAAGAGTACTCCTGGTAGTAATAGCAAAATGTAACAAAGGATGTAGTAACCAGCAAATCGAGATATAGCACAAAGTCTCCACCTAAATTGCTCAAGAGTAATATACGAAGGACAATGAGGGCACAAATTCGCCCCAAGGTCTTTTACATAGAAATGAAAAGAAAACACACTAAAGGCAATTATGGGGGCACAAAGTCTCTCCACAGTTGACTCTTTAGGACACCTTTTTGACTGATGTCACTAATTCTGCTTGTTGAATTAAAGGAATAGAAGATATATTGAAGAAAAAGACATAAGAACAGTTTCCTCAACAATAAAGATATTACAACACAAAGTCTGAAAAACCATTTGCTTTCTTATTCCAATAAAAAATATGATAAATAAACTGAGCTCAAAATCTCAGAAGTGTCTTTCAATTTGGGCGGAGTTTCCTTCTAATTGTCAAAAAAAGAGATCCTTTTACAATGAAAGAGAGTCCCTTATATAGCCTCTTCAAGGAGGACTTGGGAACAGTAATACATCATGTTGCATTGAAAATTGTTAAGGCAGGTTGGAACTTAGGGGCATCTACCCATTTGCTTTTCTCAATGCAGAGAAACAAGTCACACTATTGAAAGTTTACATCTTTCAATGTCCACCTGGCAATCTAATCCTTCTTCATTGTTCCTCCTTTTCTAGTTATTTGAATCAGGTTCTAGATTCAATTCGATGCTCTATTCCTTAGTCACTTTCTTTTGGTCTTTAGCAATTGAGGCATGGCACATTCTACTGCATTTAGTCACTCATCCCTGGGTCCACCATGGTCTTTGCTTGAAACAGTGAAGCTAAGGGAAGAGACTGCAGATATTGACACTTGGAGGCTTCTGTCAAATTTCAAGGACACATGGCAATATTTGCCAATTCATAGAAACAAAGTTTAGTGAGGCTCGGTCATCGATACTTGGCAGCATTCGTGAGATTCTGTCAGGATTTTATCTCAGTTGGTTTGTTTGCCTTGGTCACTTTTTGCCATGGGAATTCCCTTTGCAAGGGCACTTGTGTCTTTGACTCTTGGGGCACTCCTTTGAACTTTGTCACTTGAACCAACTGTTGAACCAAGTTTTGGTTCAATAGTTCAAATAAAGCCTTGAAACGTTTGATGTTGAACCAAAGCATGAACCAAATGTTGAACCTGCTGCTTGAACCCACTTTTGAACATTTTTGTTTAAACCAAGGCAAGGGCCAAAATAGCTTCATATGTTGTCCCAAAACTGAGTGACATTTTTGGGGACCAACAGCTGGCTCTAGTTGGGGAACTTCCTTCTATTGTAAAAAGAGTCAAAGGGAGTAGAATCCAGAATCTCCAGTGCCTTGAAGTGTGCCATTGGGCTACAGAGTCATGCTACCCAAAAAGAAAGGCGACAAAAATGAAAATGAAAAGCACAAAATAAAACTAAAGACTATACAAATATACATATGTACAAATGAACTTATTTGATGCCTCAAGATTTGAAGCACATCAAATACCACCCATTGGGAGATAATGATAATGGCGTCCCATCCTAATAAACTAGCAAGAAACCATTTTGTCCCTAAAATCGGTGATGGGTGAATGGAAATCTCCACCAGGAAACCAATTTTCTACGTCTTCCTCTTGGCTCTTTCTTTTTCTTAACCCATGGCAGGACATGGTCTTCAAGCTAAAAACCATAACTCTTTGCTCTCTTGGCAAAGAGTTCCTTTTGATGACTTTGGAATACAGCAGTATGGTCCAACACCATAGATTGATGTTTTGTTGGTCCAGTCCAGCACATGCTTTGATTGTCAACATCAAACTCCAGATAAACCATCAGCTTAGCATCTCCTTTAGTGTGAAGGAGTTTGATATCTTCATCCTGATCAGTCTTCAATCTTAGTAACAGAGATCCACATCTAGCTGTGGAAGAATTACTACCATTAGATTCTAGGATCCAAGCATCATCAGAAGTTGATCTTCTATCAAATTTATCTTCATGGGAGATGGAATATCCTTCTTGATTGGTACTGTGCCCTACCAGTTTTTCTGATGCCTTATTTAGATGAAATCTTAGATTACCAGCTATAAGACTTTCATTAGCTAGGACATGAGCATCTTTTATGGTCAAGACGTAATTACCCCTGCCTGAAGGCCCAAATAGAATTTGAGTAGTAGGGGCTGACATTTAGGTAACCACAATCTTTGCCTCAGACAAGTCCGCACCTGGTTCTCCACCAATGTTTAACTGCTCAAGATTGGCTTGCAGGGATTCAAACTTAGTCATTTGAATTTTGGATTTCTTGACATGATTAATCATGGCAAATGACTGAGATGGATTTGGAAGAGAGGATGGGAGTTCATCCTTTTGATATTCGAGAGGGGGAAGACTGATCTATGAAGTTGAAGTAGATGGTGCAGAGATGTTCGATGTACTTACTTTTTTGGTAATCACCAGGTCCTTTGATTGAAAAGAAAGAGGGGTTCTCTGCTCAGTAATTAAAATTATTGGTTGGAGTCGCTCATCTATCTTCTCTTTGTCAGCTTGTTGTATTGACTGATTCTTGGTCCTGGTGAATATGGTGTATGATCTTTTGACTGCTTCACCTTCACTTTTGGGTTCATCCTGGTAATTTAGGAAACCAATGTGGGAGTCGCCAACTGATTCTTCTAGATCCTTTCTGAAGAGATCAGCACCATTTTCTTGCTCTAATTCAGGTTGGAAATAGGAAACATGTTCTGTTTCCAAATATCCAACTGCTGAGTTGGTTGGAGGTGCTTCAAGGGCAAGGTTCCTCTGTGGGGGAGGAAGACGATTTGGTTGCCCTTGACTTTTGGCAGCATTGCCTTGATATGGCTGATTAGGGAATGTCCTCCTTGGTGCATTTTTATACAGAGGAGCAAAAGACATACCTTGTGCCATTTGCCTTTTCAAGGCTAGCAATTCATTTGCCAGCTTTTGTACCATTGGGTCAGTGGTGACTATGGGTCAGTATTCAGAAGATGAAGAGGTTTTAGCTTTGTTAAGATCTCTCCTTATCTTTCCTACCAAAATAAGGTCATCTTCTAGCTCAGTAGCCAAGTCTTGAGCAGCCTCAAGATCTATGTGTCTAGCTCATCTCAATAAAAAACTCACTTCAGGCAGCTGTGAGTTGATGAAAAAACACATGAGATTCTGAGGTGTCGACTGGGTGATCATGGGAATCCTATGCCTCAGCTTGTTGAACCTGGAAATGAAGTCCCTCATAGGTTCATGGGGTTCCTTCTTCATTTGTGTGAGTTGGGCCAGTAAGGCATGCACATCTTCTAAAGGCTTGAACCTAGCTTCAAACTTGGCTTTGAGTGTATCCCAGTCAGTCACTGATCTAGCTTGCAGATGGTAGAACCAATCTGTAACAGCACCTTGTAGTGTCTCCATAAAAAGTCTAACTGCCATGTCTTCAAATTCCACCCCTATCACACCACAGGCTATGGTGAAGGCTATAATGTGTTCATCAGGGTGGACTCTTCCATCACCAAAGAATTTGGGGAAATTCTTCCTTGAACTGAGTGGTAGCTCATGTTAGATTAAGTGGGCCAAATGAGTTACCCCAGGGGCCTCGAACTACCATGATCAGATTATGAACAATAGGGATAACACATCTGAGTAGAGTTGCCAAATTGTAGGACATAAATGGAAAAGAAACTGGCCTTGCTTCAGCTTAAAGCTTGAGGCTTCAAACTGCACTTTCTTTCCCAGCAGCTCTGGTTTTGCAGACCGGATAATATAATGGAGATGGATGAAAATGGTAAGCCTATATTTGGATAATGGGTAAGACCCAAATGGGAGTCACCAAACTCTATAATGGATAAGGTGATAATGATAATGGGTAAGACACAGGTGATGTTTCAATCTGAAACTTGAGGTTTTAAATTGCACAAAATTACTGTGTCCCCAGTGGAGTTGCTGAAAATTGTTGGCTGAATATTTTGTCGATCAGCGTACTGATAAACAAAATAGGTCTGATCAGCCAAAGTAGGAAGATTAGTCGTCTAAATGTGTAGGTTTAGCACATCAGAAGGGGACTGATCTCTCCTCTCATCAAGGGGAGGTTCCCTATAAATAGGCTATATATATATATAAACAAAAAATAATACTCAAGGGTAGGACAAACCATCCATCTCTCTTTATTCAAATATGATGTGTGCGGATCAAAGGAGAAACTCAAGGAAAATGACAGAAAGCACTCCTCTTCTTTCAGAAGTACTATTTAGCAAGCCACAAGAGTACTCCTGGTAGTAACAACAAAATGTAACAAAGGATGTAGTAACTAGCAAATCGAGATGCAGCACAAAGTCTCCACCTAAATTGCTCAAGAGTAAGATATGAAGGACAATGAGGTCACAAAGTCATCCCAAGGTCCTTTACATATAAATGAAAAGAAAACACACTAAAGGCAATTATGGGGGCACAAAGTCTCTCCACAGTTGACTCTTCAGGACACCTTTTTGACTGATGTCACTAATTTTGCTTATTGAATTAAAGGAACAGAAGATATATTGAAGAAAAAGACATAAGAACAGTTTCCTCAACAACAAAGATATTACAGCACAAAGTCTGAAAAACCATTTGCTTTCTTATTCCAATAACAAAATATGATAAACAAACCGAGCTCAAATTCTTAGAAGTGTCTTTCAATTTGGGTAGAGTTTCCTTCTAATTGTCAAAAAAAGAGATCCTTTTACAATGAAAGAGAGTCCTTTATATAGCCTCTTCAAGGAGGACTAGGGAATAGTAATACATCATGTTGCTACTCTTCATATGGAAAATCCAAGAAAGATCAACTCATATGTGGCTACTGCAAGAAATCTGGACATGATGAATCTAAATGCATGAAGCAAATTGACCAACTAACAAAAATGCTCAAGAAGCACAATATTAGTGTCCCTGATTCCTCCAATCAGAGTTCATCAGTATAGGAGTCTTCCAAGGACAAAGACAGTAAGAAGGGAAAAGATAAGGGCAAATCACTTTTTGTAGTTGCATTTAAACCTTCCACATGGGTTATTGATTCTGGTGCATTACACCACATGGCTTCAGCATAGGAAATGTTCTTATCCTTAGAGCCTTGTTCTATGCCTTCTATTTTATTAGGTAATGATACTTTTGCATAAGTTAGTGGGAATGGATCAGTTGAAGTGAATGATGTGATTTTTAATGATATTTTATGTTCCCTCTTTATCCACCAATTTACTATTTGTTTATTACATCACTCACATCAGTTTGGACAAGAGAGTTGAGTTCATACCCAATTTTGTGGTTATTAGGGAAGCAAATAGTGACTTCATTATTGCATTTGGGAAAGCAAATCATCCATTGTGATTGTATACTTTCTCACATTTTACACCAAATCAATCCTCTACTATACTACTCACTCATTCAGATGGGGTGGCTAAATTATGGCATGAGCGATTCAACCATCTCAATTATCACTACATGTAGCAAATCAATCATCATGAGATGGTTCTAAGGTTACTATGAGTCAAGTTTTCCAATGAAATTTTTTAGGGTTGCATACTTAGTAAGCATCCTAAAGAGAAGTATGACAAGGGCAAATCATGGAGAGCTGAATAGATATTAGATATTGTCCATAGTGGCATGACTAGCCCATTTACAAAAATTTCATTCAATAGGACAAAATACATGCTTACTTTCATCGATGACTATTCAAGGTATACTTGGGTGTACTTTCTTAAGTAGAAATTTGAGGTCTTTGATCTTTTTCAAGACTTCAAAGCACTTGTAGAGAAATAGTCAGGTAAATCCATCAAGATTTTGTGCACTAACAATGGTGGTGAGTATACCCAGTAGTTGTTTTGAGTAATTATGTACATTAAAGGGGATTGAAATACAACATACAGTTCCATATAGTCTTTAGCATAATGGTGTTGTAGAGCATAAAAACAAGTCCTTAAAGGAAATTGTCAATTGTATGTTATATTTCAAGTCTCTTGCACGTCAATATTGGGTTGAGGCCATGAATTATGCATATTATCTCCAGAACCGAGTTCCTCACAAAGCATTGAAGGGAGTCACTCTTTTTGAAGTATGGAGTGGTTGAAAACCCATAGTGAAGCACTTATAAGTGTTTGGATCTCCTGTTATGGCCTACATTCCAAAGAAGAAACATAAGGTAATAGAACCTCAGAGTCATCATTGCATATTTATTGGATATCCTAAGGGT
Organism: Torreya grandis; assembly: GCA_037957365.1. Lineage (NCBI taxonomy): Eukaryota > Viridiplantae > Streptophyta > Pinopsida > Cupressales > Taxaceae > Torreya > Torreya grandis. Next base: position 2,469,538 of record JARHVA010000049.1, read on the forward strand.
GTTAAGGGATACAAGCTTCTCCATCCCACTAGTCATGAGTTATTCATTGAGAAGACTGTTCATTTTTTATAGGTTCCTTTGGACTCCACACTTGACACCTCTCCCCCTTCCTTAGATGCATTAAGATTTAATGACATTTTTGATAATTTATATTCATCTAAGCAGCTTCCTGATGATCCAAATTCTTCTTCTAGTTATGATGATGAGATTAGTGATGAGGATTCCCCTCCTTCTCCCATAATATCTTTAGAGGACAAGGAATCTCCTCCTATCTCTCTAAGCACTAGTCCTCTTTGGGATACATAGGTAATGCAAAGTGTTGGCCAATGGGTTAGAGATCCATTAGACACAAAGTGAGCTTGGTCACAATTCCAAGATGCCCCACATGCTTCTACTACATCTACTTTCGATCCACAATCATTTCACGAGGTATCAGGCACTCCTGAGTGGGATTCTACTATAGAAGATGAGTATGGTTCCTTGCAAAGGAACAACATTTGGGATTTAGTCCATATTCCTAAGGTAATAAAACTTGTTTGATGCAGTGGATCTATCAAAAAATATTTGTAGTAGATAGGTCTATAGACAAATTCAAAGCATGTTTGGTAGCAAAGGGTTTTTCTCAAGTACCTGACATAGACTATACTAAGACATTCACCCCAGTTACCAAAATGAACTCATTTTAACTCACTTTTGCTATTACCACAATACATCGATAGGATGTTCATCAGATGAATATGAAGAGTGTCTTTCTTCACGATGACCTTAGAGAGGAAATATACATGGAGCAACCAAAAATATTTGTGGAAGATTCCTCCTTAGTTTGTAAACTTCAAAAATCTATCTATGGCCTCAAACAATATCCTCAAGCTTGGTATGCCAAGATGGACTCATTTCTTCTTTCGATTGGGTTCACTAGATGTCATTTTGATCTGAATATCTATATATTATAGCATGATGATTCACTATTGATTTTAATTCTCTATTTGGATGACTTATTGATCACATTGAATTATTCATCTACCATTGCAATAGTGAAAATTATTTTGTTTAACAGGTTCTCAATGGCAAACTTGGGCTTGTTGCATTACTTTCTTGAAATTAAAATCTCTTAGTCTAACTCTGGGATAACTATTGCACAATCTAAGTATGCTCTTGATTTGATTGCATAGTTTAACATGGTTGATAGTAAGCCAACTCTGAATCATTTTCTATCTGGTGTGAAGCTTTGTGAGGATCCTTCTACATAGATTTACAAACTACATAAAATAAATGAATAATGAAATGAACTTTGGAAAATAACCCAAAATAACCTTTAGATCACAAGCCACTTAAATGAGGCAACCTCCTTTGATCAAGCTCAATACAATAATATTTTTGGATGCCTTTATTGGGCCTCAACACTTAAATACTAAATCTATTCTCACAACTACTACTTCCCATGTATGCAAGATAATTTAAATATGCTCAAGGGATGACTTACAAAGTATATGTGTCCATAGTGACTAATACACTAATAATGCAAAAATAAGAGTAGGAAATGGGTTCCTAACATCCCCTCCCCCTTAGAAAAATCTTTGTCCTCAAAGTTTCAGATGTGGGAATCATTAACAAATTCGGAATAGTGGTTCCCATGTTGCATCTTCTAGTTGCATGTCGTGCCCCTGGATTAATACTTTCATGATTGAGCAGGAGTGAATTTGGAAGGTATGTCTATCCAAGACTACTTTTGATTCAAGAAGGATGGATCCTTCACTATCATGTTCTGGTAAAACTATTTGCACTATGATGGTGGTTCCAAGAACTTTCTTCAAACATGAGACATGAAAGATTGGATGAACTCAGGAGGAAGGTGGAAGCTCCAACTTGTAAGTAATAGACCTAATCTATCAAGAACCTTATATGGCCCATAAAAATTTAGAGCAATAATATGATGCCATTTTAGTTTTAGGGATGATTGTTTGTATGGTTGTATACAAAGAAAAATCATATTGTTAGGTTGAAAGGTGTGCTTAGAACAGTGTTAATCACCCTACTGCTTCATTTGGTTATGTGTCAAATGGATATTTCTCCATAGGGTGATGAGAATCTAATCCTGATGTTAGAGAGTAGCGTTGAATGCCTAAACAAGAGAACTATTGGGCGTATATAGGAGAAGTGTTAGGGGTGCTTGACCATAAACCATTTCATATGGAGTCATTTTAGTAGAAGTGTGGTAGGATGTATTATATCACCATTATGTGAGGGGAATCTAATTTTACCGCTATTATTGTTATTCAAAAGTAAAGCAATGAAGGAATGTTTTCAAGCATTTGTTGACAATTTCTATCTGGCCATCTATTTGTGGGTGATACTTGGAGCTCATCTTTAGTTGTGTGCCTGTGTGTTGGAATAACTCTGTCCAAAATTGGATTGATATTGATCTAAAATTAGCCTTATATAAATTCTTGATTTGATTACTTTCATATTATGGTCAATCATTCAAGCAAGAACATACAACAATTAGATTTTTCTTATAATTATCATAGTCTATCTATATATACAAACCCAAGTAGATTTAAATTGATTATTCATAATATATAAACTTTTCAATCTTTCTAATACCTCTGAGAGGAAATTGACAACATCCTCTTTTTATCATCAAAAACCACTTAATGCCTATAATTCATATCACCCACACCAATATATAAGACTCTAACAACCACTTTATCTTGTTTTAAATTATGTTTCTACAAGATCATTCAATTTTGGTTCTTAGCATAATCTTGGAACATTCTGATCCTCAACACATATTTTCATATCTTTTCATAAGATTCTAAAGTATTGTGATGATCAAATATAAGGTATAGATTTTGAATTGAAGTTAGTTGGTTGTTAAGTCATTTACTTTATTAGGCACTTATCTTGATGTCTAAGTTAGTTCTAGACTAGTTATAACTCAGCACAAACATAGAATAAACCCGTGGCACTCAAAATCTATCACTCTACTACACCAACATCAATTCACATAAGGCACAAGCCTTAAGCACTCACCTAAAGCATAGTAAAGAAATAACTAGGGCCCACATTGGGCTAGTCATGCTATGACACAACTCAATCTTCAAGGGGCTTAGCCATTTATAATAACAACATTTTCAAGTTCATCAGTGCAAGTTGTTTTTAGGATAGGTTGAAGGTCTATAGGTGCAAAGCCTATTTAGGTAACTACTTTTGATCATATGGGCACAACTCTATATTGAGTTGCTATGTAGTCTCATGGGTGCAAGCCTATGTTTTATCATGTTTAACATCCTTTAGGGGCTTGGAGGGTTTAATGGAATATCTTAGATCAAGGGTTTATGTTTGGTTAACATTTTAAGCACATGTATCATGGCTTGGCATGAGATATTTCCTACACTTTGATTATTTCCATATAATATGATGGTGTCATCATAATTACAAAGATGCCATGAATGTCATGAACCAAAAGCTTGCAACCAACATTCCTAACATTCAAATTGAGTTTATAACACTATAGTCATTGCATTCATTATGCATTTAAATATCAAGGCTAAATACATTAAGCATAGACATAACCAAATCAAACTCCAATGGATGCAATGTCATTTTTCCTTCAATAGAGTTCAAATAAATAGAGTACATAACAAATGAGATAAAGTAAATGCTCACCTAAGTTATTAAAGGCCTAAAGGCTCACAGATGAGCTTGGGCACTACAATGTGAAGCCTCAAAGGCATCCATGCTAATCTTATTTTTAATGGTGGTCACTTCATGATGTATGGAACCAATTTTACAGGGCTTCACTGTGTCAAAATTGCATCCCTTGCATATTGGTTTGAGTTTGGATTTATAGAACTTAGAAGCATCTTAGCGTAAGGGTGATGGGTGCACATCGGGTGTTGAGTTGGAGCCTTGGTTGATCATTCTATTGGCTCCATCACCTTGCACCCTTTACACTCCAATTACCATGTAAATATACTAATGAAGATACCTAAGAAAATTTGGGCACTAGTTAACCACCTGCCAACTAGCACAAAATAAGCATTGATTCTTCTAGATGGTACCAAAAGATACCATACTATCAAGCATTCCACATGATTACCTCACACTGAGATGTCTACTGAGTTGGCATGGGTCTAGACTTAGCCAAAAATGGGCCCAACATTTACCCCATACAAAATTATTAGTCTATTCTTAGAATAGTCTTTCAATGCCCTAGGTGTATAGAACTCTAACACGTTCTCCTTTAATTTAGCATTAAATTCCTCAAAGACCTTAATGGTAAGCTTGATTTCTTCAATGATGTTTTCAATTTTTATTGAGGTGGTGCTAAGTGTGAGCACATTAGTTTTCTCTAACTCTTTTCTAAAGGCCTCTAGCCTTTCCTTTACCCTCATCACTCCTCCATCTAAGATTGTCCCTTGATCATTGACCTTTGTTTGTACGGTATGAAAGATTTATTCTAGGTTCTGCTCTTGGTTCTTGATCTAAATACTCAAGGTATTGACCTTTTCCATGATCTATGCATGCTCAGTCCTACTAATATTGTGCCTTTGATATCATCTCTTCCCTCTCCCCCTTTGCCTGATTGAGGTGCACGTCAATGATCGATGTTTGGTTGGAGAAGCTCATGAAGATGTTGTCAGCTGCCTATGCACCTTCTTCTAGTTATGAAAAGAGGTCTTTCACCTCTTTGAACTTCTCTTCTAGCTCCTTTTATAGGACAATGCAAGGGTCTTTCTCCTGTTATTCCTACATTGGTTCTACTTTTAACCTTAGGTGCATATGATCAACTATCACGCAAACCTTATTGACCTCTGAAAGATTCAAAGTGTCAATGTCATCCAAGAGGGATGGATCAGCCTCCTCTATGCGCTCTACCAATTATTTTATTTTGAACTTTATGGCCTTTATTTTCTTTTCCACTTCTAGTGCGATCTTCTTCCACTTTAAATCCCTAACATCATTGACAATATTCTTCCATGCTACTTTAGAGGCCATCCGAATGAGTGCATTATCAGACCTAACTGGGTTCATTACGCAGGGTTTATGAGAAGGGAATCATGCCCTTCCTTCGATGTCTCTATGCCCAACATGGCCTTTTGCAGTACCTCAAAATAAGTTTCATCCATATAACTATAAAAAATAAATGACAATTATTGGTGCATCTTTGTTGTGGCAGTTGCAAAGGGTATGTACTCAAACATATAGTAATCTTCATCGGTTCACCCCTTCTGGACCTTTTCTCTTAAGCTCAACTTAGTGCTTTCCTCCTCAATGATGACCAGCTCTATTTTTTATTATTCCTCTTCATCGATGCTAGAACTTTATTCAATGGTTCTCTTTGATATTTCCTCTTCTTTCTCCTATAAGGGTTCTTCCTCGAACTTATCCCCTTGGTCTGTCTCTTCTTCTACCTTGGCACTATCTTCACCCCCTATTTCTATTTGGTTTTTTAGTGATCTTTGTTTGCTCTTTCAAGGTGCCAATATGACATTCCTTATCTTCAAGCACCTCTTCACTACTTGGAAGCACCTGCGGTGTAGCTTCTTTTGTTGTGCTAGTAGGGGCACTTGTTGTTTTCTCCTTCATTGGTTCCACGCTTGTGGTAACCTTTTTTTCTTCCTTTTCTTTCTTGGCCCTTTCCTCCTAGGCCTTATTTTCTCTACCTTCCTTCTATTTATTATTTTCACGGTCTTTTCTCCCTCAGCCCTTATTTCCTCGACCTTGACCTTATTAATTTCTTCTTATGTCATGTCGAATGCCTTCATAGCCACTCTTTTTTTCTCTAGATCTAGTGCCATCTCTATATGTTTGTTGTTGAGGCTTATTTTCTTCCATCGGCTTCTCTTTTCTTCCTCAGTTATTAGAGGCTATGTGGAGGGCTCTTTGGATGAGATGTTGGGTAGCTTTTTTGCCTCTCTAAGCATGGTGGTAGTGTCACCTTGGAGGGCCTCCTAAACTTCTTTGGTATTGGGCTCTTCTTCTATTACTTCTTTTTGGATGATGTAAAATTTTGTCCGTCCTTATTCCTCCTCCATCTCTTCATGCACCTCTTGTGTTTCCAATTCCTCATGCACCTCTTTCACCTCCATCTCCACTAAAGGTAGTATGGGCATTACAACTGGCCCCTATGACTTCTTTTTCTTCTCCCTTGGCTTGGGTAAAGTAATCCCTGATGTGAAGGCCATGTGCTTCTTCTTATTTGGTATAGAGGGAATGGCATCATTACTAGAGGCAATCTTCAATCTGATGTGCTCTTGTATCTCCTCAAGTGTCTCCCCCTTTTTAGTTTAGGGAGACTTTTTCTATGTTATCAGTGTCAACTTCCCTTCATCACTAATATAGAGGGGGAGGTCATTGTCCTTCTCAGTGATTGCAACGTTCTTTCTCAACTTCATCTCATAGTATAGCATGTGGATGTGCCCAAGTATGACATCTTTTTTGAGGGGATAGATGTTGATGTGATCCAAGTCATCCTCCTTATCCTTGGTCACTTTCCCTCTTAAGTACATGTATTAGTGTCACAACCTATTTCATTCTAAATCCATAATTTTCACTAGGATGTCTAGCTACTATGCATTAGGAGTTCTTCTAAGTACATCTCTGAAGTCTCTAGCTAAAAATACGTAGGGGAGCTTTAGCTAGTCAGATTAGTTATTGTCTATGAGTGCCAGGCACACTACACAGAAGTGATTCATAACAACAAAAATTTCCATTCCAAACATATTTTAGGGGAACTCCTCTAGGATGTGCCTTTCTTCCTTGAATTCTTTAATATATTGGGCATACCACCCCATTACTCTAGTCTTGTACTTCTGGAAGAAAGTAGAAGGGCATGTGAAGTTTTGATATTTCTATGTCAGGGAGTCCTGCTGTGTTGGGAAGACCCAAAGATTATCTTCATCACCATCAGGCATGTCAATCTCCTTCATAAAAATTAGAATTAACATAGATCCCCACCAGAAGGTCTCTCACATTGTATGACACTCAAGCACATTCTTCACCATCTCTTCTACAATGAACTTTGATATATTAAATTTAACCCTTATGTCATGTGATAGGCAATGCACAGGTAGGCCTTGGTGACATTTATCCATCAACCATTGAGGTAAAGTTTTGAACTCATGAGGCCTTTAGCTACCCTCATTCTAGAGTCCTTGATGTCTTTGATTAGGAATGCAAAACCTCCCTTATATTACCTCAAGAGTTTCTTGACCCTTTCAACTTCAACATCATCCACCATCATCTAGTGGATGTTTGCATCAGAATATGGGATCCTGGTAATTTTATCTAATAGGCACGCTAATATCTACATGTGCATTCCTGTAAAATAGATGTGATCTCCATAGAAGTGTAAGAAGAAGAATTGTATAAATTCCTCTAGCTTCTTGAAATATGGCAACTCACAGAGTTGAGTTGCGCTAGTGGTTATAAGTTTGTGTCAAATGGAGACATCAAATAAAGTCACACCTGCTTCACTCTTGGCCCTCGTATCAACCACCCAATCTTGTGCTAGATCTTATTCATTAATTGAGGTGTGATGGTTGTATTCTTTGAGCTAGTAGGTGTGCATGAATGATGCCCAACTCTCTCCTACCAATACCTCCTTAGGAAACTTCATCTCTTAGTAGGACATTTTTACAAGTGCCTCTAGATCAACCTCGATAATGTTATCTCCCTCTATCAGCTATGATTTCTTCTTCATCGTATTTACTTATTTTATCATCCATGCCCTTAGAGTGTCCTACTCATGTGGTAACCTGAAACTCATGCACCTCTTTCCCATTTAGAACCAACTGGTGTTAAAGCATAGTCTATTTACTTTGCCAAAGCCTATAATTTTTGTTGGTACTCCACATAGTTGTGAGATATGTGACTATGATTTCGGCTTTCAAGATTTGCTTGTTGTTAATGATAACCTTGATGTTGCTCTAGTTTTCTGCTACTTATTTCTTGCAAAATTTATGCTCCACACTTATCTATCAATCTTAAAGCGAATGCAATTCCTCTTTATTCAATCATTCACTTTTAGAGTCTATAGGTGCTCAAGGGTTCACTCTAGTAGTAGTTGTTTGCTTTGGCTTTGGTTTGATAGTCTACGTTTTTGGGTGCAAATTATCTTGAGGTTTATAACCTAAAGTAGTTGACCCTTTGATGTTTTATACCTTTGATTCAACTACCTTCTTTATTGTAGGTGATTAATGGTGTGGCAGATTCTAAATTTCTTAAAATTTGCTAAATCCCACAAAATTTATGAAAATCCATTGCCACCTACATAATTAATATAGATCTTTTGTACCTCCATCATCACCTCAATAAATCCTCTAATGGTATTTTTGGTGAAGTGACATATAGTTCAAACAATCACTTCCCACCTCACTTTGGGTGGATACCAGTGTGTCCTGATGATCTTTTTCCTACACTTTGTTCACTTGGTGGGACCTTCACCTTATTTATGGTAACCTAGGTGTAGCACCTCACATGCACGTGATTCGGCCTCCATGGTTCCATCTTCTTTTCCTGTTATGCTTTCATTTTAAGTGCACTTTCCTATCTTGGTTGATTTCTATGCACTTTCATCTCTTTGCCTTGCCTTGTCCTACACCATACAAATCATTTACGTTGGCTCTCCAACACTTCACTCTCTACTTTTGATCTCATACACATGATCATAGTGTGCATCTTCTTTCTACCTCTTACACATTTGTATCATATGTGTCTGTCTTTCATCTTATGTGCATGAGTACCCTTTGTGCCTCTCTTTTTCCCTTGGTGCTCATATGTTTAAAGTGTGGCAAATTTAATGTGCCCAAAAACTTAGGTGCCTAGACTCAAGTGCTTTGAAAATCATCTGTGCTCATATCACCTGACTGGAGTTATACATAGAAGTACCATAATGTTTTTTTGCAGGCCTAAAAGTACTGCTTATTCACTCTACAAGAACAACAATCACAAAATACAAGGAAATGTTTGGTTTGCACTAAATTTCATTCGAGTCAGCATAATACAATTGAATTATGACCAATAAGTTAGTGTCTAATGGCGTAAGCACCATCCTATTACCTATAAGGCTTAAGTCGATTGCCATTGAAATGCCAAGGGAGTATTTCACCAAATAATGTGCACAACTTGCATGTGTTAGTTTCCAATATACTATGGATGACATATGGGCCCATCCATCTTATCTATAGTTTTCCCAGGTGCTAAGGTACTTAGAGTCATAAAGAAAGACTAATGATCCTTCATTCAGTACCTTGTGCTTAATATGCTTGTCATGCCACAAATTCTGGCATGCCTTCTCTATTTATTGGCTTCACTTTCCTTGGGCATGCACTTCATCCAACCACTCTAAATCCTCCAGGCTTGCACTTAATGATTCTTGGTCATCCAAATAACCAATTCATGTTAGAAATCCATTGGTAGAATTGCACCAAGAACTCCATTAGTAGAATTGCCTTTACACCAAACACCAGTTGGAATGGTGTAGCCTTGTTTACACACTTGTAGGTTGTGTGGTATGCCCATAGGATTACTAATACTTGATCATCCCAATCTTTATGACCAATGTCACATATATTCATGAGGCATATCCCCCATATCTTTTTGAATGCCTCAGTAGTACCATTTTCTTGGGTATGATATGGAGTGGTCTTGTGGTGTGCCACCATGTACTCGACTAGCAGGATTTTCATGGTTTTATTAAGGAAGCATATTGCTTTGTTGCTAGTTTATCTGAGTAGGAACCCATAGTGACCTATGATGTTTTCCCATATGAATCATGCAGTAGTAGTGGTAGTGTAGTTTTGAGGAGGTGTGGCCTCAACCCACTTGGTGAAATAGTTGGTTATCATCATAATAAACCTTGCACCTATACACCTTGCTACAAGAGTAATTGGTCAAATGAAATCAATGGCCCATTTCTCGAATGATGCCTAGGAAAGAATGGGGATGAGAGGCATGTCATATAGTGGTTAGGCTTCCCTATGTGTTGGCATATGTCATATGCCTTAATGCAATATTTTGCATCTTGGAACATGCTTAGCTATCATAAGCCTAATTTTAGCACTTTGCATGTATCTCTGGCACAATGGCCTCCTACAATCCCCCCATGCACCTCACATATAATGAAGTCTATTTCATGTTCCAAAACACATCAGTGCATGAATTCATCTCTACTTAATTTATATAGCTCCCCACTAATGATCTGAAAGGGATCGGTGCAAACGATAAACTATTTCTTCTCTTTGGTGGTCATGGTCTAGGGTGCAAACCTAAATGTTATAAATGTGGTTATCTCTATCAAGTATTTAAGAACATGTTGGACTCTATAAAGTTACATGTTTGGTATGTCATCTTTAATGGGCACTATTGCATCACCAATCGATATAGGATAAATAGTTTAGTCTTGAGTTTTGCTTCCTAGGTTCTACCATAACTAAGAACTGGAATTCTTAAAATAGGACTATCCATATATAATTGTTCCCATAGAGAATGGGATTATTCACAAGGTACTTAAGTGCCTCATGATCAGTGAAAAAGATGAATGGGTTTGCCAACAAGTATTACCTAAATTTTTAGAGGGCGTAGACCATTATTAGTGCCTCACACTCAATAGTTGTGTAATTTTGCTCTATTGGGGTCACTTTGCGACTTGAGAAGGCGATAAGATGATCCATCTTACCTTCACTGGGCTATATTATAATGGTGCCAATTATAGAACTAGATGCGTTCACATGGATGTGGAATGGAGTCATCTAGTCAGGAAACTAAAGAATAGGCATTCTAGCCAACTTGAGCTTCAGAGTTTCAAAGGCATCTTCTTGTGTTGCACCCCAGTAGAATAGACCATATTTATGTAATAACTTCTCTAATGACACTATGATCCTTACATATCTCCTTATAAACTTTATATAATAGCCATAATGGCCAAAAAAGGTGCCAACATCTCTCTATGTGGAAGGAGACTGAAGCTGAATGTTAAGGGTAATCTTCATGAGATCGATAAGATCAATTTTGTAGATGATATGCTTGAGAAATGTACCAAAAGGTGTCACAAAGATGCACTTCTTAAGGTTCAAATATATATGTAGTTATCGGTACCTCTCAAACATGACATGCAAGTTGTCATAATGGTCTCTTATGAGCCCATACACAATCCAATCATCAAGGTACACATGGAGGAATTTATGAATAAAATCTTTAAATATGGAGATGAACACTCTAGAGAATATAGATGTTGCATTATTGAGCCCAAAGGGCATCATGTTATAGGCAAAATAACCCCATTCGGTCGTAAAGGTTATCTTAAGCTTGTCTTCCTCTTTAATTTAGATTTGATGGTATCCAAAGAAACCATCAGTGAAAGTATAATTTTTGCAGCCCATGACTCCATCCAAGACTTCATCAGTGAATGGAGTCAGGAAGGGATTAGTGACACAGGTGGTGTTTAACAATCGATAATCCATGTAAATATGGATGCACCTATCTTTCTTCATGTTAATAACCATGGAGCTCACCCATTCTGAATCTTACACTAGGTAGAACACTCCTGTGACCAGCATACCATCAATCTTCATTTTGACCTTAGCATAGAAAATGGGGTTCATTCTGTAAGGGCAATTTTTGATAGGTCATGCACCATCCACCAGCTTTATGCTCATTTTTCCAAGGGATGGGTGGGTGCCCTTCATGTTCCAGCATTTGCATGGAAAAAAATCTTGAAACTCTTTAAAGAGATCCATAATTCATGTCAACTCTATGTCGGATCAATATGTAACCAAAGTAGCCACCTTTGGTTCGCCTTCCATGCTAATATCAACTTGGGTGGTCTTGAGTAGTGGACGATAGGGCTTTTTTCTCTCCTAATGTATGTACTCAATTTGCCTACTCCCCTCACTTGTTGTGATGTGGAGATGAGTAGGGTCTTCCTCGTCAGGGGCACTATCATCCACTTGGTGCATGATCTTCTTTCCTATCAAGGACATCCAATTTCATGCTTTTCAGACATCTGTATCTTCATCACTTGAGTCATTATAAAGTGCCTGATCCTCAAGAAAGTTAGGAGTGTTAATCTTTTCTCCCCAAACATATATTGTTGGTACTCCTATAATATTATAGTGTCCTCAAACACTACCCTCAAATGATTTGCAATGGCTCGATCAATTCTAGGTTACATGAGGAAAAGGAAAAGGTGTGCACAAACTTCTCCTTCAAGATATCCCAATTGGATGTTTTGTAGCATGTTTGGTTGACCACATACCAAGCTCACCCACATCTTTAAGGTTTTGTTGAAGGTGTGATAAGTTCCTCGAGGCATTTGTACTATAGTCAATCCATGTTACTTTGCACAAGCGTATGTGCGTTATTGGGTCTGAATCACAAGAGTATGCAAAAATGTCTATGTCCTCATTGCTTTTTTTGAATCTAGTGCAGATGGCTACTTTTACATCTTTCCAAGTTGTCAAGCTAGACCTTTGCACTGCCCACTAATGAGTGGTAGTGTTTTTTAAAGTATACACTAGTGCACTCATCCTATATACTTCCTTTGGGATACAGGACTCTAGGTTACAAACATATTCCTCTACAAGGTTTCTCTTCTCATATCATGGGAGCACTACAATTTTACCTTTGCTCAGGAAAAACATTATGTATCCCTTCTTATTGTAAGGTACCCTTCTTATTGTAAGGGACCCTTCTTTATGAAGTGTGATCAATCTGGACCCAACAAGTCCTCATAGGTTTTGGCACCTTGATGCTTACCACATGATATATTTGACCAATGGTTTTATAATATTCTTCAACCCATCAGTCATAAGCTACATCAATATTGTCTAAAGTTGACTATCCATCCTCCCAAGAAAGCACTCCATAGTCAGTGGGGTTGATAGTTTTGGTGCCTTGCATTGTGATGTTGTAGATATGGTTGATCTCATATTTAAGATCAACATTTTCTACATAAGGGGGTCCTTGGTCACTTCAGATGGGGATCATGACCCTTTCCTTTCCATTTTCAAACGTCATATAGCGATTCTTAAAGTGCATGTTAGCATTATTTGCATAGCACCATGGCCTGCCTAGGAGTGCTAGATAATTATCTTGCTCAGCCAACTCGATCACTTTGAATTCAACACATAACTCTGCACCCATAATATCTATAACGATGCCTTTTATAATTTTGATTGGCTGCATCCTAGATTTTTTTGCCATGAAAAGCACATGAGGGGAAGGCCTCAAGGCTAGCCTACCCATCTTCTCCCATGCATTCCTTGTCAAAATATTGACCTCGGTGCCTATGTCCATAAGGACCTCACATATAAACCATCCATCAATGGTGTAATTCACCAGGAGCTCTTGATCATACTCTTGTTTTATGTATGCCTAACCTCTTGTGCCCTTTATATGCATGGCACACTAATTTCAACTGTGTGGGGCACGATAATTTCAACTAGATTCTACCTGGCATGTTTTAAAAGCAAATTCTTCAATAGGGGAAACATCCCTTCTATCTATAATAAGTACATGATCTTTGTTAACTCTTGTACATCATCCTCATGGTTATCTTGCTTTTTATGAGGTAACAACTTGCACCTCTAGATCTTATGCCAATTGGAGTTCTCCTTGCAGGTTATGAATAATGCTCATGGCTTGTTGTAAGACATCCTTCTAGCATGCAGGGTTAGGGTAAGGCATATCTTTGGGTTCTAACCATGTGATTTACTTAGTGTGACTTGGTTTCCAATATTCCAAGCACAACTCTAGTACTGGCAAAATTGGTAACTAAGGGGTGAATCGACTACAATTTGTTGCATGTACTTTGATTGGCTCTGAGCAGGTTAGTTACACATTTAGAATCCATTTCTTTACTTTTGGCTCATGTTGGATCATTCTTTCACCTTTGTCTATGCCAGGTTAGCCTTAGGTCAACTTTTTATACAACTCAGGGCATTCCTTGACTGGATGTGATCCTCGATAATACCCACACATTAGATACATTGGGCAGTCACATTGATAGTGCTTGATCAAGCCACACTTGTAACATGATTGCAGTGGGAATCTTCCTCCACCTCACTCTCTAATGCCTCTTTATATCCCATCACTGACATTCCATTGGCCATATCCCTCATTTCTTTGGTTTGCCTACCCTTTGGCTATTATAGTTGCTTGTCATGCACCTTTCTCCATGTTTTTGTGTATCTCATCAATTACTCGATAGTCATTGTGGCATGAGTATAGGTGTTGCACAACTTACAATAGAGGGTTGTGTTAACCTGACTGGTGCATTGAAATAACATGAAATTGTGAACATCATGTCCCTTATGGCAAACTTCATAATTTAGAAGCAATGTGCACACATTCTTTTGAGGGCAATTGTTTTTGTTATGGCCTTCCATCTCATATTCAGTGTACCATAATCTACTTTGAGCATCTTTTGATGAACTAGCAGTCAATTTTTGGAGTTGGTTGGCCATAAATGCAATCTATGCTTCCATAAATGGGTTGATCCTACTGTCATCGCTTTTGACTGCTTTCACTCTTAACATAACTTCAAGTACTTCTCAAGGATCTATGAATGTCTTCATAGAGAGCACACTTATAATGGTACTACTAATCCTCCAATGAACCATTACATGTGCTGGAAGGGGTGAATGTCATAAGGAAGATTAGAAATAAGGGTATTAAACCTAGCATCATATAAGCACATGTTGTTTGTTAGGCCTTAATTAATTTCCTTAAGCACGATGATGATTTGTTGTTTAAACTCAGGTATGTCAAATTCCTTCAAAAATGCTTCCTTCAAGGTGTCATAATCAATCATAGCATGTTTAGGATCACCTTTACTATACTAGGTATGAGAGTAATCAAGTAGAGTTATCATTAATAAGGTTGCCTTATGCTCCAATTAGGTTATACCCTAAGTGTGCCATTGAAGCTCACATTTTAACATGTGCTCCATGGTATTTTCCACACCATGATATTTTGGTAAGTGTATTACCATCTCATAATATATTTATTATGGGGGGGCACTAGCATTTGATGCACTTGTCCCCCTAGTAGTTACCCTAGCAGTGGTCTATTAACAACTCTAATCACTGGGTTGGGTGTCGACCCCATTGTTATGGTTGGAACCATTGAAGTGGATAGTGAAATGTTACTCACTTGTGGTGCCAAGCCACTTCCTATGGGCTGTTTCCCAGTCTACACAGTTGACATTTGTTGAACTAGAATTCTTGTGATCATGTTTGGTGTTGTCGAGCTAGAACCTAAAATTTTAGAGGTATCCTCACTTAGCTCCTCATAAGGGACAATTTATTCAATGAAAAAATCATACTCTAAATCTAAAAATCAATCAAAGTCAATGTGGACAATAGGGTTAGTTATCACTCTTTTTTATTTTCATGGTAAATCTAGCGCATGAACTAGCACATCAGGTTCAAAGGGGGTAGGCACTTCTAGCACATATTCAATGGTCAAATTATGTATGGATCCAATGCAATCTTCACCCATCAATAAGTGAGCTTGATTTATGGCTTCGTTATTCCTCTCCTCGTGCTACTCACTATGGGTTCTCTCGACACTTCCAAGTTATATATCTTTCATTAGCTTGCACCTTCTCTTATTATAATTTTGTCGCCCGAGCTCTCAGGTGTCAATCTACTCATCCCCTTCCATTGCACTTCACCTACACATCCCCTTCTTCCCCATTGCACTACTCATACATGAAAGGATTTTAGCCTTCCATTATTATAGTTTTAAAGCCGTAATCCACCATCAGTTTCTTAAGCTCTATGTTGAATTCTTTCATAAATGTGCCTTTGGTCTCATGCAAGAATTAATACTTTGCTTCTTCATGGCAAGAGTAAGTCGATACTATGAGTTCAAGCACATAATTATGTAGCACTCCTTACCACCATTTGTCTACAACTCTAGTCTAAGTAGCATCAAAGTTCTCAAGATTTTTTAGGTGCTCCTTCATGCACTCAAGGTGTTATCCATAGCTTCATCTTTTATGGGTCGTATAAGCATCCAACCATCGGTGTACATGCTCAAGTAGTTCATAAAAGAAGACCTCATATAAAGCATCATCTAGGTTGTTCTAAACCCACTTCCTCAGCTTTTGTTTCTTATAGGATGGATGCTTCAGCACAAAGCTATCTTCCACCTATTCTAGCCAACACTCGATGTTTTTAAGGGAGATTCACAACATTGTTTTATTGCACCATTATAACAACAAAATTCAACATGGGTCCTAGCAATAAAACTAAAATGTTGAATTGAAGTCAGTTGGTTGTTAAGTCATTTACTTTATCAGGTACTTATCTAGATATCCAAATCGATTCTAGACTAGTTACAACTTAGTGCAAACATAGAATAAACCCATGGTGCTCAACATTTGTCAATCTATTGTACCAACATCAATTCACATAAGGAGCAAACCTTATGCGCTCACCCAAAATGTAGCAAATAAATAATTAGGGCCCACATTGGGATAATCGTGCCATGATGTAACTCAATCTTCAAGGGGCTTGGTCATTTACAATAATGACATTTATAAGTTCATCGATGCAAGCAATTTCTAGGCTAGGCTGAAGGTCTATAGGTGTAAAGCCTATTTAGGTAGCTACTTCTGATCATATGGGTACAAATCTATATCAGGTTGCTCTATAGTCTCATGGGTTAAAGCCTATGTTTTATCATGCTTAGCATTCGTCAGGTGCTTGGAGGGTTCAACGGAATATCTTAGTTCAAGGGTTCATGTTGGGTTAGCACTTTAAGCACATGTATCATGGCTTGGCATGAGACCTTTCCTACGCTTCAATTATTTCCACATAATATGCTAACATCATCATAATTACAAAGATGCCATGAACTAAAAGCTTGAAACCAACATTCCTAGCATTTAGATTGAGTTTATAACATTACAGTCATCGCATTCATCATGTATTTAAATATTAAGGCTAAAGACATTAAACATAAACATAACCAAATCAAACTCCAATTGATGCAATGCCATTTTTCCTTAAATAGAGTTCAAATAAACAAAGTAAATAGCAAATGAGATAGAGTAAATGCTCACATAAGCTACTAAAGGCCCAGAGGATCACAAGTGAACTTGGGCACTACAATTCAGAGCCTTAAAAACATCCATGTTAATCCTAGTTTTAATGGTGGTCATTTCATGATGTCTAGAACCAATTCTACAAGGCTTCACTGTGGCAAAGTCACATCCCTTGCATACTAGTTTGAGTTTGGCTTTATAGAACTTATAAGCATCTTTGTGCTAGGGTGGCAGGCACATGCTGGGTGCTAAGTTGGATCCTTGGTTGATCATTCCGTTAGCTCTATCACCTTACACCATTTACACTTTGGTTTCCATGTGTAGATAGTAACGAAGATACACCACAAAATTTGGGCACCAGTTAACTACCTATCAGTTGACGTAAGATGAGCATTGATTCCTCCAACTGACGTAAAAGATACCAAACTAGAAATCATTCCACGTGATTGCCTCATGCTAAGATGTCTAATGAGTTGGTGTAGGTCTAGTCTTAGCCAAAAAAGGGCCCAACAATAGATATATATTGGTCGACAGTTCATAGATTTATAAATTTTGAATATAAATCATCTCTTGGTTGATTCACATATCCTCCTTATCGATCCACACATGAATTCAAAGTGGATGTGAAGAGTTAAAGAAAATAAATTGAATAAATACTTACAGGTTGATGCCCATGGGTTTGTTTAGAACTATAAAATATTTAAACTTTTATTTATTTGTCCATCAATTGGGCTTTGTCGAGCACCAATAGAGAATAAAGAAGACTAAGACCCAAAGCTGCTTAACTCTATTGGTAACAAATATCAATTTTTATTAATGTCATTATTATTCAATCAACCTATTCACTTTATCATGGGACACAAAAAGAATAATTTGTAATTTCCTCTATTCTTTTACTTGATCCAAATAGATCTCCATTGAATGATAAAATAGTACAAAATAATCAAATACTAGTTAGGCCTAAGTAAGTTGATTACCATTGGCTGGTGGTGACTAATCTTACCACAAAACTAATTAGAGCTTATTTCTATCGATTACCACTTGGAACGAGCTTAGTAACCCACCAAACATTTTACACAAGGCTTGACAATCTCAAAACTAGATGCCTTTATAATACAAAACAAAACAAAAAGACATCAATCTAGGCGAGTCTTGATTAACAACTTATTGTTATGCATTTTACCTTGGTTCAAACACATATTTCTACATATTTGGTCAAATTTTATTCCTTTGCAAATAACTTATTTTTCTGACAACTCAATTTCTTTACCCTGTCAATTATATTTCAATGCAAAAGTATAATATGGTATTTCTCACATCAGCCAAAACAAACTATGTAATTTCTACAGACTGACTTTCTTTTTAACACATATAATAACATTAAAGATCAATTAATACTTCATTATTTCACATCAATGAATACTGTCTTTACCAAATCTTGTCCAACAATATACCATCCTCTACATAGATCTGTAGCTTATCAACGTCGTTGGACAGTGCATCAAACCAATTTTATTTCTTGTTATACTGATCTAAATTCACTGAAAAGTCATTATTTCCATATATAACAAGACAAAAGACATGAATAAGTTCATATATATATATATATATATATATATATATATATATATATATATATATATATATATATATATATATATATATATATATATATATATAAAACATACCTTCATATCAAAATAATCCTCTTTCATTGATCCATCTTTACAAACATTACATAGTCCTATAGATTGGCATAGGTATCTACATGAGCCTAGAGGCTTTCTTTTTACTCCTCTCACTATTATCAAAATGATACATACTTATCTCTTTTATGCTTATTTATTTCCTTGTTTTTCTCCCTCATATTTGGTCTTAGTTTTATCTTCTTAACCACCGTACAAGATTAGTATTAAGCAAGGATTTCTCCTTCTTTTTAGACTTGTACTTATCTCTACCCCTTCTCCAACATAGTAAGGATTCTAGAGGGATGAGATTATGTTTACAAAGGATAAATATTGTTTTATATCCTTGTAGGTCCATTCATATAGGTTTGTACTTTTACAACTCTATCATGATCCTTAAAACTCATAAAACTACATTAAAATATTCAAATTCTCCTTTTGGAGGGAAACTTCAAACTAAGACTACTATGAGACTATATCTACTCAAAAACCTCTAAATGACCAAAATAAGATTCTACTCAAGTTATCCTATGACCTATTTAGACACAATAAAACAAATTTTCATGATATTTGCATATGTACAAGAGATGCTCTTTTGATGCTCTTGCATAAGGATGCCATGAAGACATAATATTTGATCCAAGAAAACTTGTGTGACCATGGAGGTTGTCTAAGGATGGTTGAGGGCACAAAAAATACTATATTTGGAGAGGCGGTATACCACAACCAAGATCATTGTTTTTCCTCCAGTTTTAGGGAGATCCTTAATGAAATCCATAGAAATATCTATCCAGATCCTTGTAGGAATGGGCAAGGGCTCAAGAAAACTAAGAATCATTGTTGTTTCACCTTTGTTGCATTGATAGGTATCACATTCAGCCATTATTTATTTAATTTTCCCTTTCATCCCCTTCCAAAATAAGTTTTGATGTGCTCGCTCACATGTTTTGAGAAATCTTGAGTGTCGTGCTAATGAAGAATCATGGATTTCATAGAATATGGCATGATAAAGGTATGTGCTATGGGGAAGCACTAGACGACCCTTGTATCACAGATAAGTACCATCCCATGAATAATGTGGTACTATAGAGGGGTTAGTGGCCAATTATTGAATGAGGCAGTGTAAGGAGTGATCATTTGCATACCCTTGGTGTACAGATTCCAACTAGTTTGGAATGGGCATGGAGATGGTAAAAAGGGAATTCTGATCCTCGAATGTGAGTGAGAGAATCTACCACGACATTATCTTTAACCTTCTTGTAAGTGATCTCATAATCATAGCCCATGAGTTTGTTGACCCATTTTTGTTGTGTCAGTAATGAGACCTATTATTCTAGAAAATATTTAAAACCTTGGAGATCAGTTTTGATGCAAAAATGATTCCCAAGTAAGTATGGTCACCATTTTTTTACTGCATGCAGAATTGCCATCATTTCCCTTTTATAGGTAGACAAAGCTAAATTTCATCCAAAAGGGGCTTTGCTAGTGAAAGAAATGAGATGACTCTATTGGAAAAGAATAACATCTAGGTCATTGTGAAAGGCATCACTTTCTATGGTGAAAGTTTTGTTGAAGTCTAGCATGGCCAAAACTGGTGTGCTACACATAGCCTGTTTGAGTGCCACTAATGCCTAATCAGCTACGACATCCCATGTGAATTAATCCTTCTTTAATAAGGAAGTCAAGGGAGATTTGATCTTTTCATAATCCTTGATGAACTTGTGGTAGTATCATATAAGGCTTAGGAATCCACGAAGGCTGTTGAGGGTTGTTGATTGAAGCTAATGTTGAATGACACTAATTTTTTTTGATTCCATGTGGACCCCATCAGCTAAAATAATGTGCCCTAGATATTCAACTTCCTCTTGATCAAAAGAACACTCGAACTGTTTGGCACATAATTGATTATATGCTAGAAGTTGTAATTCCTTGTCATTATATTGGAGATGTTCAGCCCATCTATGATTGTAGATCAAAATATCATCAAAGAAAACTAAATCAAATTGATGGAGGACAAGCTGAAAGATTTTATTCATTGGTCCCTGAAATGTTGAAGGGGCATTTGTAAGTCCAAATGACATGACCAAGAATTCATAGTGACCATCACGAGTATGGAAGGTTATCTTTGGGATGTCATCATCATGTATGCATATCTAATGATAGCCTGAATGAAGATTTAGTTTGGAGAAAAATTTTGCCCCATGGAGCTCATCAAGAAGCTCATCAATGACCAGAATTGGGAATTTATCTTTGACAGTGAGGTTGTTAAGGGCACAAAAGTCAATGCAGAGGTGTCATGACCCATCCTTTTTATGGATAAGAAGCACTGGGGAGGAGTATGGGTTGGTACTAGGGAAAATAACTTTGGACTTAAGGAGTTCTTGTAATAGCTGTTCAATCTCAATCTTTTGTAGATGGGGATAGCGGTATGGCCAAATGTTAGGTGGGATGCTTCCTAGAAGGAGAAAAATGTGATGATATTAAAGATGTGAAGGGGACAAACCCACTATCTCTATAAAAATGTTTTCATGCTTGTTGAGGATGGATTATAAATCAATAAGGTAGGTAGTAGTAGTGGGGAGCTAGACTCTGATGTAGTTTGGAAATGACCCCATATGAGCCTATCTTCAGAAGCTTTCCCATGTAATAGGAATTGATGATGTGAAAAATTCTAAGTAATAACCCCTTTTAAATTGTGCTTTTGGCCACTATCTATGAACTGCATCCAAAGCTTAAAGAAGTTCTATAGAATAGGTCCCAATGTGCGAAGCCACTGCACCCTTAAGACCACATCACATCCTCCTGAGGGTAGGATAAACATATCCAAAAAAAGAGTGTAATCACCTATCATAATACACACATTTTGAAACTTCCATTTACATGGCAATGTTCCCATATTAGCAATCATGACTTCAAATCTAGAATAAGGGTGTACAAAGAAGATTGCCTACTTGGCAATGTGGGGATCGATGAAATTGTGTGTGTTGCCAGGGTCAATGAGGATCATGAGAGGGATATTTTTAAAGAACCCCTTGACCTTCATGGTTTGATGGGTGGTAATACCTACTAGTGCATGTAAAGAGATATTGGGTTGAGTTTCTTAATCCATTGAGTCCTTTGAGGGGATTTATTCAACTTGAGAATCCTAGAATTCCTGGATATCAGGCTCATTATCTTACTCCAGCGGTGATTCTACATCTAGCAAGTAGAGCTTTTGCGTGATACACTTATGACCCTTAACCCATTTGTCATCACAATTATAAAATAATCATTTTTCCTTACAAGCCCACATCTCTACCTTAGTAAGATGCTTGATCGGTGTGGTTGTGGTTGGCCAATGGTTTTTTATGTTCTTTATGGGTAAGAATGTGGGAGGTTGACACTAAACTGAGAGTTTATCTTCTACTAACTTAGTCATACCCAAGGCATACATCATGTTGCTGGGCCAAAATATTTTCACCTTTGAGTGGATTGGGTCTTTGAGGCCACTAATAAAACAACTCTTGAAGAAGTCATTTGATAACCCTTCAGTGTGATTATCTAGTTTCTCAAATTCAATATGATAATCACAAGTAGTGCATGTTTGGGAGAGTTTGATGAGAGCTTCTATAAATTCCTCAAATGTCGAGAGACCAAACTTGCCCAAAAGTAAGGATTCAAAGGTTTTCCAATCAAGTTCATCATTTGGCTTGAGATATCAAATGTACCATTGAAGCATTTCTTATTCTAAGTGGAAGGAAGCAATTGGAACTTTATTGACAAAATAAGTGTCGTGAAGGTTGAAGAATTGCTTATCTCAATATATGCATACTATAGGATCTATACCATTGAACCTTGAAAAGTTTATTTTGGGTCCATGTGATGTGTGGGGAGAAGAGAAACTATTCTTTGAAGAAGACTCCTACAGTTTTTTTAGCACAAGGCTATTCTATTGATTCATTCCACGCATCATATCGGTTAAATTAGTGACCTGAGATTTTAATGTTGTGATTTATTCCTCCATAATATTTGTGTTTTCATGGGTGATTACCATAACCAACATTTTTTTTTGTAAGGGATAGAAAAATGTGTTGTAAGACATTGTCAACAAGGAAAGTTTTTATTTGGGCTCAATTAGAAGGGGTAAATGTACTTTTAGTAGTTTTTTGGCACCTCTTGGTTAAGATTGATGAAAGAAAGGGGAATTTTTGATATAATCTTGATATGATTCAAATATTCAATATATACAAAAACACCCTTAAGGGAGGGCAACACCATATAATACTCCTTTAGAAATGAATAACTCCACAATGTCTCTTTGAGGGGACAACCTCCAATATCCTCTTACAATAGAAGACTCAATGCTTACTTGATAACTTTACCATGATAATCATATCCTTTATATAGACATCTATCTAACCAATGGATGGGTAACCTCCTAATCTCAATGTAGGCCGACCATTACCCAATGTACTAATTCCACAAGTTACTCCATTATCCTAATATATTATACCCATATAACTAACTAAGGGGATGTGTGCCACATATCAGCATCTCTATCAACCCATATACATTAATATATCATATCCCTAAGTACATAGCATTACTTCCCTCCTTGACATGTTTCATCTCTGAAACATAGGAAGAAACCAAATAATGAGTGTGCTTCAAATCATTGCACACTTGTCTCCAATCTTGATCATTTAGCCATCCATATGTGATTTTGGTAGGTGATAGCTCTCCAAGCTTGTTTCCAAATTCCATTATGCTCCTCTAATTTTTTTCATGATCATAATTATATTTTTTTGGTGTCCAAGCATAATTATTCCTCTTTTTATTCCATGTGCCATATTCTGATGTGCTACTCTGATTCCAACCATGACCATAGTAGGTATTCTTCCATGCATAATCATAGTGATTTCACTATTCATTCCATGTGCCATAATATTTTTTCTTTGGATTCCATTCATATCCATAATGATTAAAATTTTATTTCCTTTATAGACACAATGATTGTTGTTATGACACTTCCTCACCTGGTTCCATGATTGTTTCCTCTCATGATGATGTGGGTGTCTATATACCTCAACTTTTTCCAATATTTTGACCTTATCCACCTTTGCTTCTACTTTTTCCATATTTTCCTTCTCTGTCTCTTTAGTAGATGAAGTATTCATTTCTAGTTATAGTGTGTCTTTATCTATATCATCTGAATCTTTATCAAGCTCTTCATCACCTGTTTCAATTTCATCCTCATGATCTACCTAGATTGTTATTGGTGCCTTTTTCACTATGGTATCTTGTAAAGTGATCTTATTTTTCCTATGCCAAAACTTCATGAACTTTTTCTAAACATTGATATTCATTGTTCCCAAAGTCTCTAACCATGTATATCCAAGAACTATATCCACATCATCCATATCCAAAGCATAAAAATCTGAATGCAAAACATATTTTTCCATAATGAGCTTCAAATCTTCAAACATTGAAATATTATTACCATCTACTTGAACCTTGATATTATTTGCTTGAACATGTATATGCTTGGCCACATTCATGTTAATGAAGTTATACTTGCTAGTAGGGTTTATGGACAAACTACCTTCTTCTTTTGAATACATCCATGAAATCAAAAAATTGACTCAGATGTCTTTGGAGCCAAATTATTTGAACCCTTCTTCTTCTTCTTCTTCTTTATCATCATTATTTTCTTCCTCTTCTACATCCTCTTTTTCTTTTATATCCCATCGATCTAGGAAGATTTGTTCCATTGCTTCCCATGAATAATACTTTTGCGCAAAGCTCAATTGATTAAACCACCAATGTTGTGCAGGCCTAGACAAAGAAAGAGATACTTCTATTTTTCATAAAATTGTTTTAGTATTATTCTCCTTAAAAATGAGCCACCATTCTCTAGCATCAACATCATCTTCCCCTAAATTTTTTTGCAACTTCATGATCCACAAAAAAAATTAGGGTTCATGAAACCCTAAAATGTCAATAACTCATAAAAAAATGATCCAAAAAGTCCCAAATTTTTACTGTATCTTCCTCTTATGATGTTGGAACTTCAGTCAAAATTTTGTGAAAAAATGTCACAAATTTTGACCTATAGATTGAATATACGAAAAACCATAAAATCGTAACAAATCACTCAAAACAACTCTAAAAATTATGAAATTTTGAATGTGATTCTCTTATATCTTATTACAAATCCAATAAAAAATTTGAATAAAAATTCTCTATATTTTGAAAGATATAGCGAAATTAGTATAGACCCTAAAATAGCAATAACTCCCTCAAAACTAATAAAAAAATCTAGATTTTTTTAATGTGACTTATTTAAAATATTCTCCATATCTAGTTAAAAAAATGTAAAAAAAATCACAACCAATCAAAATATATTGATGATTAAAAAAACTAGGGTTTCGCTCCACACAAATTGCCCAAATCAAAGTTCTGATACCACTTGATATGATCTTGATATGATTCAAATGTTCAATATATGCATAAATACCCTTAAGGTAGGGCAACACCATATAATACTCCTTTAAGAAGGAATAACTCCACAATGTCTTTTCGAGGGGACAACCTCCAATATCCTCTTACAATAGAAGACTCAATACTTACTTGATATCTTTACCATGATAATCATCTCCTTTATATAGACATCTATCTAACCAATGCATGGGTAACCTCCTAATCTCAATGTAGGCTGATCATTACTTAATGTACTAATTCCACAAGTTACTCTATTATCTTAATATATTGTACCCATATAACTAACTAAGGGGATGTGTGCCACATGTTGGCATCTCCATCAACCCATATACATTAATATATCATATCCCTAGGTACATAGCAATTTGAGAATTGTAATAGAGAAACTAGAAAATTTGTCCAAAAGGGATAGAGGAGCAGAAAAGGGAAAGGAACACTGTGGGAAATTTTTGAAGCAAGAGGGAAAAAACTAAAGAAGTTATGGCTAAACCCAAAAAAATAAAAAAATTGAGATTTATGGCAAATAAAAGTGGAATTTGGATATGGACCCTCAAGGAAAAAATGTGTAGAATGGAATTTTAGGTGTTTTAAGAATTTTTGAGAGTCAATAGAACTATAATGGGAGAGATATGGTGAAAAGTAGAATTTTTTTGCTTTTTTTTAAAAAACTAATTACTACTTTGTTGTTCCTACCAAAAGCCTATCTGTAAGTGCGCAGTTACCAATTGTTCTCAATTGTGATCACTTTGTAGTTGGTCTTCTAAAATTGTTATGTTGAATATGGCCCCCAAGTATGTTTAGTTACCTAAGGGTTTTAAGGAGTCTCTGGCCACCAATGTTGTCTAAATGATTACCGCTCTCTAGAAAGTTTTGGCCATGGACTTACCCCTAAGTGATAGCTCTTAGTTTATCTCATAGGTAGAAACTAGTTAATTGAGATGGGGTCGCTTCCCTTTTTGATGGTAGGTCCTCTTAATGGGCCAACTACTTCAGGGTTCTTGTGGTATTCCTCACAATGAGTTTTAGGGCTTATGTCTAAGTACTTTCTATAATTATGCAGAGAGGTATTTACCCTTATCCAAACTTGTAGTGAATATGTAGAAAACAAAGGCAAAGAAAAATATTTTTGTAAATGGCACAACTCCTGGAAAGCCACAACTAAAAAAAAAATTCTAAAATCTACCCACAAGCTGAGAAAGTGCTTTGATAATAGATGTGAGGATCCTCTCACACAAATTTACGAACTACAAAAAATAAATGAATAATGAAATGAACTGTAAAAAATAACCTAAAATAACATTTAGATCACAGGCCACTTTGAGGGGGCAACCTCTTTTGAGCAAACTCAATACAATAATATTCGTGGATGCTTTCATTGGGCCTCAACACTTACTTAAATACTAAATCTATTCTAATAACTACTACTTCCCATGTATGTGAGATAATTCAAATATGTTCAAGAGATGACTTATAAAGTACGTGCATCCATAACGATTAATACACTAATAATGCAAAGAGAAGGGTAGGACACGAGTTCTTAACAAGCTTAAGGTTGATTATCCATCTCCTTTGGTTGATGCTACCTCATATTGACAACTTATTGATAGTCTCATCTATCTTATGTACACTGGACCTGATATTTCATATGTAATGGGCATGGTCTCCAAATTCATGTAAGAACCACATGAGTTGCACTAGAAAGAAGCTAAGCAAATTCTCTACTACATTCAAGGTACTCATAGTTTTGGGATTCACTATAGATTAGGCATTGACATTGACTTAATTAGTTATACAGATTCAGATTGGGTTGATGATACTTATAACCGTAAGTCTACTTCATGCTATAGTTTCTCCCTTGATTTAGGTACAATTAGTTGGTCAAGCAAAAAACAAAATGTTATTACTTTATCTTCTATAGAAGTAGAATATATAAGAGCTATTAATGCTACCATTGAGGCTATTTGGCTTCAGGGGATTCTCATTAAGTTTAGCATCTAGTTTCGATGAACAACAATCATATTTTATGATAACTAAAGCACAATCTAAATCTGTAGGAATTCGATCCTCCATCAATGGACCAAACATATCGATATTCACATGCATTTCATTAAGGAACTCATCCATGAGCAAGTCATTGATTTCTTCTACATGTAGGCAACAAAGCATATTGTTGATATCTTCACCAAACCCTTCACTAAGAACAAGTATTTTTATATGTGGGCTCTTCTTGGGGTTCGAGCAACTCTAGCATCCTCTTATAGGGGGAATTTATTATACTTGGGTACCTCATCAGGCCTTTATGCTAGGACCCAATTCTACTACCCACCTAAACTATGCTTAAAGGGGCTTATTAATGTAGGTTTTTATTCCATTTAACAATTTTTACCTACACATATTTAGTTAGTTTGCTGAAGTATCTTTTTAGGTCATTGTGAAAGATAATCCCACATTCATGAGGAAGTGACGACATGTTTATCTTTCACTTATATAATGTACCTTCCTAAATATTTTAG
This sequence comes from Torreya grandis, assembly GCA_037957365.1. Taxonomy (NCBI): domain Eukaryota; kingdom Viridiplantae; phylum Streptophyta; class Pinopsida; order Cupressales; family Taxaceae; genus Torreya; species Torreya grandis. Next base: position 2,497,275 of record JARHVA010000049.1, read on the forward strand.
GGCTAATTATGTTAATGCTAATATTGTAATCTTTCGATTGTTGAGCAATTACTTATTTTTTGTTCATATTTGATTTCACTACTACATACATGTAATTTCTTCGTGCATTTCACTCTATCCAATAGATCCTCGATTGTAGCCCACTTTGAGACATAGAAGATGGTCAAAGTGCATTATTTTAGCATAAAATGTTAATTTTAGTGACTACATCTTCAAGAGTATTACACCAACACAATATAAATAGTAAAATGCATATGTATGTTCAATTTGGTAGCATATAACTATTTTTAATCTATTTGTTTTATACCTGGTAAATCTTTCAACTGTATATAATAAGGGCTCATATTTTAGTAAAAAGGACCTATGCTGCTAAACTTTGGTAAATATGACCAATTAAGATATATTGTAAGTGCAAGGCTTATATCTTATAGAATGTTTTCAATAGGTAGAGTTATTTTTTAAGAACATGGTTCAACTAATATTGTTGGGAAAAGTAAAAGCATCAGCATTACCAGTCAAGAGAGAAGAGGGGTTTGGAGGGCATGATGTGTTTCTGCTTGTGACTTTATAGCATTGTGAATGCTTTAATGAAGGCATATGATTTTTTTGTTTCTTTGAATCATCAATCTCAGTAGAGCCAAGCCTGAGTTCCACCACCTTCCCATTTTTCTTCTTCTGAACGTGAGGGACTTCATAAACAAGGCAATGTAAAATCAGTTTTCATTAGTGCAACATACAAAGATAGATATTTGGTCATGTGGATGAGAAACTAGACCATGTTGCATGCTATAGAATATGCATTGCCCTTGCCCTTGCACTCCCCCCTTCTCTTTATTATGCACTATGCATCTTAATAACACCCTAACATTATTTTTCTCTTGCTATCACTCTGCCTTAATACACAACTGTGGTCCACCATTGCCCTCCCACAACTTTACATATCAATTATTCTAATGTTATAAATACTATTCAGAAATTAAATGGGTATCATTGCACATTATATTGGATTACATATTTTATAATAACAATTGAAAATCCAGTAGAGAAATCAAATGGGTATAAGTTTACATTAGATTAGATATAATATTGAAACTGTTGCAAATTCAACAAAGAAATCAAACAAGTATTAGTGTACACTACATTGTATTAAATACACTATTATACATACTTGCTAAAAGTTCAGTTGAAAATAAAATAGGTACATGGCAATGGAATGGAATGGTACCAATGCATTATTGATTATGAAGAAAAATAAAACACAAATGGCTAACAACATAACATACAAAACACACAAAGAGATGACCTAGGAAGAAGATTAAAATAACACTTATTCATTAACCATGGGCGACTACCACCTCCTCATCCCTATGCTACATGTTATCAACCTCCACCAACTTGCCCATCTTTCTTTCAACTGTGAATTGCCTCGTCTCATACGATTACTCGCTTTCCCCTTAAATTTTAATTATGCGTTGCTTCCCTCAATCATTGCCTCATTTCATTTGTTAATTTTTTATAATATAATATGATATGATATGATATGATTTATAATTTACATATAATAATATACTATATTATATATAATACTACATTATATTATATATAGATATACTTTAGCAAATATTATTATATATAATATACAATTGGAAACTATATTAATATTATATAATATAAAAATATAATGTAATATGTATATATATAATATATTATAATTTTATACCGATGAGATGGGGGTGCATTGGTAAAGTAACTTGGTTGTTATATGCACCACCTAGGTTCAAATCTCAAACGTATTAAAAGATTGGTTGTGGTCGTTTCGCTGGTATTGATCTGTTGTGGCTGTCTTGGTGGTATTTCACCAGTTGTGTCAGGGTTGTGCGTAATGTTGGTATTCACCAGTTGTGATGGTATTAAATGTAATGATGGAATATGTTAGTTGTGGTCGTGAATGTATCTGATTTGTTGCTTTGAGTAAAAGCTCTGTAATGATCTAATATATTAAAATTTTATATAATATTATATAACTTATAATATAATATATCAATAATATAATATATTACATATATAACATGCGATATAAATATTAGTTTAGTAAAATAATACATTTTATGATATTTGTTTTCTTATATATTAGTAGTATTACCTATATAATATTAATAATTAATTACAAATATACAATATAAAGACTTTTAATATGTTACAATATTATATTATAAAATTAGATCAATGGTTATGATTATATAAGCATGCTTTAATTATTTATTGTTTATTTTTTTATAGTCAAACACAATCTTAAGTTAGACGTGATGGAATAAATAGTCAAATTTAATTTTTACTACAATCACTACTTTTATTGTTATGTTCAAAGATAAAAGCAAAAAAAACTTATTTAAAAACACACATGAACCAATCAAACATAATCCCAAATTAAATAGAGTCAAGAACTACACTAAGACCACCCTTGAGACTATCGAGAGAAATTTTATTCCTTGAAGTCAATGAGACCTTTGTCAACTTGTTAATCACACATTTCCAAACATTTTACATATCTGTGAATAATGGTAGGTACCCATACACAACACAATCCTTGTTTGTTTAGTTTTAACATTTTGTTTACTCTATAGGTCTTTGCAACAATGCCATCAAATCTTCTAGGTTGAAGGATATTGTTGAAATAATTGATTTCTTGCCAATTTTAGTCGTGGAATTCGACGTGCTTCACTCAATGCTTAGATTTAAAAGGGGACGAACTGTGAACTCTCTTTTAGGTACACGCTGATCGTGGATAAGTCACTCCCAATCGAGAAAAACCTTACAAAAACCATGTCTTGAAGAAAATAATTATGTAATCAAAAAGTTTTGAGTTTCAAGGTTTGGATCCATCTTAGATCAGAAGATGGTTCCAGAGAGAGTAAATATTGAAAGAAACAACAATTAAGAAAAAGAACAAGATTTAATTAAGATACAAAATTCCAGAAGGTGGGAATACATTAATGTACAACCAATTGTTGTAGCATCATATATATAGACATTGTAAAATACTGGAGACAAAAAAATTAACAATAGCAGTAGCAAGGCCAAGAAGCTTTGTTGAAATCAAAGCTATGTAACTTGAACCTTGATAATAGATGTAAAATGCACCTCCCTCTATCATATACAGATAGTAAATCCAAAGCAATGGAAGTGAATTACACATCTAAAAAATGAACACAACAAAATGCAATGTAAATGGGATAAATCATAAATATATAATCAGACACGAGGGAAAGTGAAACGTGTCTGACGAAGTCGTTATAAACTTGTCACACTATGCACACATTTATATATAGTGTGTCTTGCCCTTGCTTTGCAACTAACTTTAGAGACATTCCTTTATACTTGGAGGTACCATTTATACACATTTAAAACACCTTGGATCTGAATTGACAGAGGCCGATTGTATTAAATTGCCATTTCTAACAGTGGTGGGTATAATAATGTGTCGGGTATTGTCTATGTGGTAGGAGTGCCTCCATTAATTTTTCATATGGCATTAGCAACTTATCAGATTTCCACTAGATTCAATGGGATTAGAGGAGTAAATACCGGCTAAAAAATGTGGCCAGTTTTGTGATATTTATTAAACAATAATCTTATAATATTTAATAACTATATAATATAACGCACACCAACATTAGATTATTTGGATTTATATGCCTCACACCCATAACAAAGGGGTATATATATTTATTATTATAATATATATATATATATATATATATATATATATATATATATATATATATATATATATAATTTTTTGGATTGATACGATTTTGGTGGGATCTTTACCCTATATATTTTTGACTGGAGTTTCAATCGGTCTGGGACACAATAGAGGGCCCAGATCTCCAAGTACACAAGTTCAAAATTACCAACAATGACCACAACCAGCTCGAAAATACCAATGAATACCAACAAACGGCCAATGGCCATAAGCACCCTGAGAATACCAACGAACGACCATAATTGGCTCGAGAATATCAACGAATGACCATAATCAGCGCAAGAATATCATCAACGGCCACAACGACCCAATACTAATGATCGGCGACAACTGACTTCCAATACCATCTGAAATTTGAACTTAGGTAGTGCTTGTAGCAACCAAGTCACTTTACCAACTCACCCATATCTCATTGGTATAATATATATTATTAACATACTATATATATTATAAATAATAAAATGTTATATTAATATAATATAATTTAAATATTACAAAATTCTACTCTACCAAAACCAAAAAAATTACATGTCTTTTGAGGTAACTTATACTTTGGAGCAACTCCTAATATTAACTTGCAAGTATAATCTAATCTAATCTAATAGCTCCTAGCTTTTCTAGGAATAATACAAGCACGATAGTCTAAAGTTAAAGTTGTAGATGTTAAATTTAATCTACCAAACGAATGGACCGTATAAGTTCCAATAGAATTGGAGAAGGGTTCGTCCATTGGATGGATGAAACTGAACCTTCGAGGAAAAGTAAAAGCAATCTTCCTCTAGAAGAAAGAAAAGAAAAATAAAATAAAATAAAAAATTAAAAATTAAAAAACACAAACCCTAAAAATATGAATGGAATATCTTTCCGAAATCCCTACGTCGGCCAAGAAGTCTCTAGAAGCCCTACATCTCTCGCTACAAAACTTTATCTGTTCACAATTTGTTTTTCAATCTCACAACTCGGATTGCTTTTATTTTCGTTTGCTGGATTTAAGTGTTTTTCGCATCTCTGCTTAAGCTATAAGAGCACCTGCGATCTGATATATTATTCGATCGGAAAAGATGGCCGCAGAGACGGAGACTTTTGCTTTCCAGGCAGAGATCAACCAGTTGCTGAGTTTGATCATCAATACGTTTTACAGCAACAAGGAGATTTTTCTGAGAGAACTCATCAGCAATTCTTCAGATGTAAGTGAAAAAATAATACTTTATTCTTTGTTTAATTTTCAGCAGTGGGATTTGGAAAAAATTAGTGGGTCTTCGATTGTTTTTTGTTGTTAGGGTTTGAGAAAAAATATTGTGTTTGGGTACTGATTTTAGTAACGGGGTTGGGAAAAATTTAGCGTGTTCATAATGGTTTTAGTAATGGAACTTTTTATACTCTTCTTGAAAATAATAGTTGGTAGTTGGTATTTAGTGTGTCTGTCTTCATTTTTGTGTACTATTTGATAGTGGGGCTTGAAAAACTTAGTGATTTTGCGGGTTTATAATGGCTGTAGTAATAGGCTTGGAAAGTATAGTGGTTATTAAATGGTTGTAGAAATGGGGGTTTACATGCCCTGGTGTTTTAGAAGAGTTTTATGAAAAGTGTCGAGGGTTTTTATTTTTATTTTCAGATTTCTTACATGTTTTTATTTTTAAAATCCGGGAGAATTTCTACGAAGATTTTAGATCTGTTCTGATTATTTAGGGCGGAGTGGGAGATATAACAGGGTTTAAGCTTTTTGTTTATTTCATTGAGGGTTATCCTTGTAGGGTTTGAAGACTTGTAAGTGTTTCAGCAATCCTGTTACACGGTCGAGCGGTTCGTAATTTTTTTTAGTTTTTGAAGTGTGTTTTAAGGCCGTGGTTTGATGTCTGTTTGCTAAATGTTTGGGGGATTTTCGCAGGATTATTTAATGCATAATCGCAACGATGTAGGGGATTTTTCAAGGGGTCTGATGTATGTTTAAAGATTTTGTCGACATTTGAGCGAGGATATTATGATTTTCTGTAATTGTTTGGTGGTATTTGGAGGGGGTTTATACGCTATTTATCTGCTTGGGTTGTCTTGTGGATTTTATATTTTTGTTTAAGTGACTAGTGAATTGTTTTGCAGGCTTTGGATAAGATTCGGTTCGAGGCCCTCACAGATAAGAGCAAGCTGGATGCGCAGCCGGAGCTTTTTATTCATATTATTCCGGACAAGACGAACAATACAATAACCATCGTGGACAGTGGGATTGGAATGACCAAATCGGGTAAGAACCTTCAAAATAATATCGTCGATCTCTTTATTGTTAGAGGTTTCTTTACTTGTCTGATACGCAGTTTGATATAGTGATTTATTTTGTTCGTCTCTGTTGCATTATTTATATGTTTTTGACGTCATTATTTTGATTTTTGTTTCTAGATAACACGAGCTGCACTTTTTATGTTAATTAATTTGGGTTTGAATTTGTCACAGATGTTAAGTTATTTTTTTTGAGTTTAACGGGATTAGATATGGGAATTCATTTGGTTTTATTTTTGGGATGCAGATCTTGTCAATAATCTTGGAACTATTGCTCGATCCGGCACCAAGGAGTTCATGGAGGCCCTTGCTGCAGGTGCTGATGTGAGCATGATTGGGCAGTTTGGTGTGGGGTTTTATTCGGCTTATTTGGTTGCAGAGAAGGTGATTGTCACTTCAAAGCACAATGATGATGAACAGTATGTCTGGGAATCTCAGGCGGGTGGATCGTTCACTGTAACCAGAGATGTTTCAGGTGAAAGCCTGGGCCGGGGTACAAAGATGACTCTTTATCTTAAGGAGGATCAGGTTGGTGTTTTACGATTCCGAGTAATGTACTTGAGTTTGAATACTGTATAAATATAACGTAATTGAGTTTGAAAAGGTAGTATATATTGTTTCTTTTTGCATGAAGCCTTAAGCAGTTGCATGTTTTTAGCCGGAGTATCATATACCCTAGTATTTGGAATTTAGGCATAGATTCTTTTGGAGTTATCTTCTGTATATTTTGTATGTTGGGGGTTTTCTTTCTGTTTTTTGAGTGGTTTGCTGGGGTTCCAATCCTCAAAGGAAGAAATATGTGCTGTTGCACTGAATTATTTTTTTTGTTCCTGCAATTTATATGTTTAACATTGTGCCATCATAATTTATCTTGTCATTGTGATGTGATTTTGGATTATCTTGGGATTTTGGTATTTGGAGGCTACGGTAGTGTGTTTTATGGGTCGTGTTAATAGTTTAAATTGTTTATAGGATTTTGATATAATCGGATGCCAGGGTTAACGAGCTCTATGGCCGTTGCTAGTTTTGATTAAATAACTGGGTTGTAACGAGTTTAATGATGTAACAGGGAAGTATGTGGCAATGCATCTTTGTCATTTAAAAGTAGCTGTATTTCCTTTTTTTGGGCTGTGACAGCTTTAGCAATTTAATCAAATCAGCTAGCTGTATGAAAGAGCTTGGTACCTATCGTGTGATTTATGTATCTGTTAGATTGAGTGTTATTTGGGATTCACGGATTTATATCGGAATTATGATTTTCATGGTTGTGAACCTTAATTATGCTGTAAACATGTGTATCTTGGTGCTAGAACATTGGGAAGTGACGTCTGTAACTCAAAATTTTGTTGGACTCATTTTATATTGTTGAGCTTTTATTGAACTCGTTTTTATCTGGTGATTTTGTGCAGCTTGAGTATTTAGAAGAGAGGCGTCTTAAGGATTTGGTTAAGAAGCATTCTGAGTTCATCAGTTACCCCATATCACTGTGGGTTGAGAAAACAACAGAGAAAGAGGTCTCTGATGATGAAGAGGAGGAAGAGAAAAAGGAACAGGAGGGAGAGGTTGAAGAAGTAGATGAAGAGAAGGATGAGAAAAAGAAGAAGAAGAAGGTGAAGGAAGTATCCCATGAGTGGTCTCTGGTTAACAAGCAGAAACCCATCTGGATGCGAAAGCCTGAGGAGATCACCAAGGACGAATATTCAGCTTTTTACAAGTCCCTCACGAATGACTGGGAAGAGCACTTGGCTGTAAAGCATTTTTCTGTAGAAGGCCAGCTAGAGTTCAAGGCCATACTTTTTGTCCCCAAGAGGGCACCCTTCGATCTGTTTGATACAAGGAAGAAGCTCAACAACATCAAGTTGTATGTGAGAAGGGTATTTATCATGGATAACTGTGAAGAGCTTATCCCAGAATATTTGGGATTTGTGAAAGGTGTCGTAGACTCCGAGGATTTACCTCTGAACATATCTCGAGAGACTTTACAGCAGAACAAGATTTTGAAGGTCATAAGGAAGAACTTGGTTAAAAAATGCATGGAGTTATTCACTGAAATTGCAGAGAATAAAGAGGATTATAACAAGTTCTACGAGTCCTTCGCCAAAAACATAAAGCTGGGTGTGCATGAAGACAGCCAGAACCGTGCCAAATTGGCAGATTTGCTGAGGTATCACTCCACTAAAAGTGGTGATGAAATGACCAGCCTGAAAGATTATGTTACCCGCATGAAGGAGGGGCAGAAGGATATATATTATATTACTGGGGAGAGTAAAAAGGCTGTGGAGAACTCACCATTTTTAGAAAGGCTCAAGAAGAAGGGCTATGAAGTGCTGTACATGGTAGACGCTATTGATGAATATGCTATTGGGCAATTGAAGGAATATGATGGGAAGAAGTTGGTTAGTGCTACTAAAGAGGGGCTGAAGTTGGAGGAGACCGAGGATGAGAAGAAAAAGAGGGAGGAATTGAAGGCCAAATTTGAGCCCCTTTGTAAATCTGTGAAAGAGATATTGGGTGACCGGGTGGAGAAGGTGGTCGTGTCTGACAGGGTGGTGGATTCTCCCTGTTGTCTTGTTACTGGTGAATATGGGTGGACCGCCAACATGGAGCGCATCATGAAGGCCCAGGCACTAAGGGACAGCAGCATGGCTGGTTACATGTCGAGCAAGAAGACCATGGAGATCAATCCCGAGAATTCTATCATGGAGGAGCTCCGCAAGAGGAACGATGCTGATAAAGGCGACAAGTCTGTTAAGGATTTGGTCATGTTGCTGTTTGAGACTGCCCTGCTGACCTCTGGCTTCAGCTTAGATGATCCCAACATGTTTGGCAACAGGATTCACAGGATGCTCAAGCTGGGTCTTAGCATTGATGATGTGGAGGGGCCTGCACCAGCTGATGTGGACGACATGCCCCCACTTGAGGACAATGATGCAGACGTCTCCAAGATGGAGGAAGTGGACTAATTTACTTTGTTGCTTTTCACTTTCAGTTGCTACTGACATTTATTTACACGGACTAAAAATTGCTAAGGATTTTGAAGGAAGGCGGATAAATTTGCTGCCTTGTAGATTAGTAAACTAGTTAACTTTTCTGTACTATTTTCTGATTTTTGGTAGTATTTTAAATCTAAAAGCTTGATTTTTTAATCGTCTTTTGTTATGGCTTTAATCGTTTTTATTGAACGATCAAAGTCCTTGAATTTTTAAATATTTGATCAAATGCATATGCTTTTTCAAGATTAGTGCGGTGTTTTGTTCGAGTCTAATCGGCTTATTCTGAAAGGTTATGTAACATTTACGTGCCGAAAGTCTGCTAAGTTATGATTGTGTGATTATTCTATTGAGTATGTTGAGAGCACAATAAAAATGGTTTTGGGGATATTGATATTTTATGCATGATTTTTTAAAAATATTTTTCTGCTTTCTGTGCGATTTGTAATGTATATTTGATTGTAAATTTTTTTTTGGTAATTTTTCGTGATTTGTAACGCGTATTCCCCTCCTCTAGGATGATTTGAAATCTATATTTGACTGCATTTAATCTGACTGCATTTAATGTGAGATCTGAAACGAATTATTTGACTGTATTTTTGGATTGTTGTTGATTTTTGATTTGTAATCTACATTTCTGGCAATGCAATGCAAAGAGTGTTTATTACATTAAAACGCTTTAAATGCATGAAACTCAAAACAATGACTTTGAATGTTGAAGGTTTTGCGTCTAATAATATAGCAATTATGTTAATGCGGGAGTTTTACGTCTACCATGTGTGAGGTCATTGACGGTGGTTAATTCTCATACAGGATATGATCTGGAATTTAATGTGCGATGAAATTTAATTGTAGCATTATAGTGTCCATACTTATGGTGAGAGGTCTAATTATGGTGGTAACATAATGGGATTAGATATTTTGGTTTCTGAAATATAAAATGCAATGATTTATTTTACTTCCTATTATTTTAGGTTGTAGCATTATTTTAGAACATATATTTCCGTTAAAAAGGCCTGATCATTTAAAATATGTTGTCGGATTGGTGTTAACGAGTAAAGTGCAATGCTACACGATCTGTCAAGGTACAAGTGTCAGAGGAGGATAGCAAAAGCCTGGATAGGTTAGACATAATAATACTTTTAAGAACTTGCTGCTAAACCTGTACCAGAGGATGGTAAAAAGTGATAAGGTTGGGAATAAATAATTCTCCTAAATTTTTGTCACTAAATCAAACGTAAATTTAGTAGTGCTTTTGTCAAAGTGTTTGTATTTTTTCCTAATTTTGACTGTTGTTTTCCTAATTATAGCTATAGGGAGGAGGATGGTTATTTACCGGAGGATGGTAAACTAGAGGATTATGAATTCATGGTTAATTTGCTTCTTTGTTGTCCATGCTCCCTAGTCTGGGATATATAACATTTGTTGACAATCTTGGAAATTATATTGTCACCACTTTCTCAAAGTTTATATAAACTCTCCATGACTAGTTCAAAGTTTTGAGTGCACTTTAATTTAGTTTTTAATCTACAAATTCGTAGAAAATTATTTTGTCATCACTTTCTCAAAGTTTATCTAAACTCTTCATCACTAGTTCAAAGTTTGGAGTGCACTTTAATTTAGTTTTTTATCTACAAATTTGTAAAAAAATATGAATTAAAGAGATTTATAGTAAGTAAAAGGTTTTATGAGTTTGAAATATATAAAAATTGGATTTAAAACATATATATATATATATATATATATATATATGTATTATTTTTTTTTGTTTTTTTGTAAGTTTTCAAAATTGAATTAAAATATAAAATCATAATGAGCATAAGTAACAGTCAAATATGAAATTATAATTAATTATATGTTGCACTAAAACATAAATTTAAATTAATTTTATAATGCAAAACAAGAGTGGTAAAATGCTATATATGGTTAGAACTTCAAAGTAAATTTTATACCAACATTAAAATAAATAATTTTAAAGGAATATAAGGTAGAACTAAATTTAAATTAATTTTATACAAGCACCCAAAATAATCATAGAAAAACATGTTATGACACACTTAAAAAAGTTCATAGTGAATTATTGTAAACAGAGTCATGTTGCTTTTATATAAAGAAAATAATGAAAGTTAAAGTTAGCATAGAAGATGGTATGAGTTAGTACTTATTACTAAGTCGAATATAAGTTCAAAAGTTTCTCTCAATTATTTTATTTTTCTTAATTATAATAGGGAAGGGCCCTATACTCCAAAAAAAAAAAAAAAAAAAGAAGTGCCCAAACTTGGAAAGTCTAATTTTAATTAAGGGAAGAAAAAAGGAAAGCCAAATAGCCTCTCTTAAGAAGAAGACATAAAGACACTCGTCACAAGAAACTAAAGTCCACTTTAACAAAAGAGAAATAAACATATTCTTATTTTATTTTGTCATACAAAATAATATTGTATGATCGATTTCAAATTGTTAGGGGCACCAATCGCTAGCCACATAAAAAGTGTTGTCAAAACAAGTTTTTATGACCTAGATGATATAAATAATACCATGTAGCCTTGTTGTGCCACAAGCAAGAGAAAAGAAGCAACCACATAATCCAAACCCCAAAGACTCTTGAAGAACAACTATTTGCAATGGAAAGTTAACACTCGTAGTTCTTTTTGAAGGGCATTGCCAACATGAGACCAATTATGGAGCCAAAAAATTCATCATGTGTGCAGGGTAGGGAAGGATTACGATCATGAGCCTACCAAAAATGCAAGAACAATCAATATGTGAGATTATATTTTTTGACTAGGAGAACCACCACTAATGAAATAGGCGATGGACAAACAAACATCATGGGTGCTCCTTTTAAAGTTTACCATAAAGGAAAGTTTGATAGAACAAACTACCCCACTACTTACTAAATATCTATCACTCTTCTCACATTGAATCAACTGGTGAATAGGGAAACGACCACCCAAACTCTTAGCAAAGCCTTAATTCTCATAGTGAGTGCCAAGGTCGACCCATGAAATTAATTTGTAGAATATTTATTAATTTGAAGCCAAATAATATAAAAGACTATTTTTCTTGCTTTATATTTATTAGCTTTGAAATTGAAAGTTTTTCCTAATTACAATTGTCTTCATCTTGCATGGTTACTTCAAAAAAGTCAACACAACAAAATCACAGTCTTTACCAATATACTAGCAAGGGGCAAATTACACAGACCCCTTGATCATGCCAAAAAAACAATACAACTTAGCTTATGGATAGAACAAAAGGAAAACAACCATCAAACACTTAATCCACCACAATCACATCATTATGGGCAACATTCAAGGCTTTAGTGCCATCATCCTTTGAATGTGGGTAGCTGGGAGGGACATCAATTTTTTAATTTAGAGATATAGTCCCTAATCCTTTGGCTATTTACACCTATCTTGTGCTTAGATTCCTTAGCCCTTCGAACATCAAGTGTTAATGATGACAGAGATGAAGTCTTGTCTCGTTGAGTCTCGTCTCGTTCATATATAGTTTAGTTTATAGAGGCACTCTCCTCTCCTCTATAAACTACTAGATATATAGATAGATATATATTAATTGGCCCATCCCCATCCTATAGCTCTGATCTATCTGGCTATCGAGAGGAGGGGGGGAGGCCTGAACGGCTCTGTGGGATTCACAACTGCACGGAGTACGGTAGAATCCCCCGGTACAATCAAGGTCACAATGATCTTCACGTAGTGGAAAATGTTCCAGAAGTGTTGGACAAAAGATTTGCACAACTGAGAGACTTAGCGAAATCCAACACATTATGTGCCCAATGAATTGCCTAAGACCCACCATCATATTCTTCAACAACTTACGAATGTCATCCCCCTCCACTTCATCAATTTATTTTGCTACCTCCCATATTTTGTGAATCCAAATTTGCATGTATGAGCTGCAAATTTATTGACTAACATACTCGAAAAATTGATCACCTAGACATTCCATTGTCAAAATTTTGGCTATTTGCTTCTTTTCCCTCTACCAGACCCAAAGGCTTCAAGCATCCCATCCCCGTTTTCCTTCTTGACGGTTTTCTTCATATATGCACAAAACACAAATTATTGCAAAATCGAGGCTTAGACAAACCCACCCCAAGGGATTACGTTAAGCGCAGAAAACCCATCTCTCATCCAGTTACTAATCGCATGATAACTTGCATTCAAAAGCCAAGATGGAAGATTTCAAAACCCACAACTTAACAAACCATTGTGAAAACGATTTCCACCATACAAAGTAGGACAGCTCTTATCACAAATTTAACCAATATGCCCATAAAATAGAGGGGAAATCAAACACTTAAAGAGTCCCATAGGATAAGTGATTATTGGAGAGGACTAGTATCCACCAAAAAATTGAAATTAGTCATCCATCCTCATTTCTCAGAAGAAGCATATATCCCAATTCCTTCAAAGATTCAACAGTTAAATCGATATAACACCCCTTCCCATTCAAATCTTCTACAAAGTAGAGATTTAGCAATTGCAATACACATAGCAAGAGGACCACATACTTAGCTTTACCTCCACTGATTCACAATTAAATGATCAATCATAGCAAGACACTGGTTGCATGCCACCTTGCCACTTTCTTTGTCATGTCTGTGCCTAGGATTTATAAAAAAGGCAAAATGATGAAAGGGCAAGGTTCTCGCCCTCCGATGTGATTGCAAATCTACTTCATTGGGAGTAATAAGTAGGAAACTAATAATGCTTAATAAAACCAACTTTAATGCCCTAATCCACATCTTTCAATGTCGTGTTTATCCCTTTTCTTTGAAATTCCAACTTTCTTCATTCCACATGAGCAATGTCTTGGCACAATATGTACTATAATCCATAAGGAAAAGGTGGATTCTAGGTTTATTAGGGCTTCCAATCACAATATGAAAGCTAAGTCCACCATTAGTAACCCAATCCACAATATGAATTCCCAATCTTTTAATGTGCTTGAACTCCACTTATTTAGTTTATCACAAAGCCCTCTAATCTCCTCTACGATACCTCTAATTCCCCAAGCTTTAACGCTGCCCCCTTTACTGCAATGAGGTTAACTTGGGAGTCTCAAATTATGAACTCCTTACACCCTCTCAATACTTTCATTTGAACTCTCTTCACTAGAGTCCTTGCCTTTGCCATGTTATTGGCACCACTCCCAATCTCTAGAGAAAACATTAATAAACGTTTATCAAAGGGGTCTCTGAAAATACTACCACATACAACAGGGTCTTAATTTTCTTTGGCAACCGTATCAAAGATGAACTTTATCCATCATGGTTAAGAAAGAATCCATACAAACTTTTCAATCTTCCTACTTGACCTACTAAACCATTTATCGAGGAATGGAATGTTGCCCAAAATTTGACCAAACTACGTTTTTCCTCTTTCCAATCCAACTTCTTTAAGACTTGAATCACCACAAGCTCCGAGACTAAAGTTTCAATCCTTTTCCAAAACCATTCTTCTAAGTGCTTTGATTCTTTAAAGATCCACTTATTCCTTTTCAACCATAATTTTTATCAAATAATTGAAGCGCTGATTTCCCAAATCATTGAGTGATCAGGGGATTTGAATCTAGAATTCTACCCTTTTATCAATTCCACCAAATTGGCTTGGAAGACCCAACACTGATGAAATTTCTCAAAAAAGAAACCTCAATCTTTCCACGCAAAAGGGAAGTGTAGTTGTAAATGATCACATGTTTCCTCATGATTTTTACAAAGAGAGAATATAGTGGGGCCTAAAAAACCCCTCTGCATTAATTAGTCATATGTTAGAATCCTTTTATTGGCAACGACCCACAAAAAATATTGGCTTTAGGAAGGCCCTTATTATTCCATATTAACTATGTAGGAGATTCCCTATTTAACATCCCTTCACTTTTCAAAATCTAATTATACTCATTTTTCCCTGACCTCAGCCATAGGATCACCTTCGCAAATTAGCCTATCCTCCACCTCTTGTGAGGGTAAGTGGAGATCCTATATTTACATGACAATCTTCTATAGTTATTTTTTTTGTTTAGGTTGTCCAATCATATTAAATGCTTTCACTACCTTCCATCCTCATTTTGAAGGATACAATCAGTGACCTTTAACATTAAGAGGAATTTGCCTCAGCCAAGCATCATGCTAAAAAATAATATTCGATCCTCTATCCACCTACGATCTCAGAGGAGAAAGAATCCAATTGTGACAACTTCTGAGAAAGGTCCACACAATTGATCCTCTTGGAAGAGAGAATAGAATGAAGAGTCTCATAATGTGTTACGTGTCTAGATATTTGTGATGCATTATTCTAGTCCACACCCTTCCTTTCTCATTGTAGATTCTCCAACATTGCTTAGATCCCAAATCCCATTATATCTAGTTTCATTAGACCTAACCTCCCTCCCATCCCCCTTCCCCATCTCTTTGGGGTGCACACCTTATCCCAAGAAATCAGATTTATTTTCCTCTTTCCTTCGGAGCCACTCCACAAGAAATTCATTTGAAGCTTTTTTATGCCCACCACAATTTTCCTTGGTACTTTAAATATTGGGAACAAATATGTTGGCATAACTTGTAAAGAGCACTGAATGAACTGAGCTTTGCCTACCAAAGAGAGCCACTTGCCTTTCCAGGTTGTTAACATACTTTGCATCCTTTTTACTACTGTTTTCTAAGAATCACATGTGATCCTTCTTGCAAATAAAGATATACCCAACTATTCACTAGGGAAAACACCTCTTCAAAACCCAATACATCCCTTATCTTGACCCTCATAAGGGCGAAACATTGATGAAGTATATATGGGATTTGGATGGACTAACGATCCACCCTTCTACTTTTTCATATCTGTCCAAAATTATCTTCAATTCTCGAGCTTATTTCTTTGTCAGTCCCCCAAGTAACATTGTGCCATCCACAAATTGTAGATGCAAGATCTTTTTCAAATTGGAACTGATTGCTAATCCATCTACACTACCTCAACCAACTACAACTTTGATTGCTCAACCTAAAGTTTCAATGATAATAATGAATAAATAAGGAGACAACAAATCACCTTGCCTTAATCCCCTTGAAGACTTGAAAAACCCAACCCAATTTTCATGCACCAATATTGAGAAAGATGGAGTGGTTACACAATTCCACATCCATCGTCTCCAATCCTCTTTAAAACTAAAATTTCTAAGCGTCGGAGCCAATAACTTCCAATTGACACACCATGATAAGCCTTTAACCACTTCACTCTTGAATTTTTCTTCCAACACACCTCCTATCTTAGAATTCTCTGGTGTTCCACCATTAAACATTTTTCTATGTTCACTAAATCACCATCCCAATCCCCTTAGTCTATTGATTTTTTCAGAACCTGTAACTCAATGCCAATATGATCCTCTTTACAAAAATATATTGACAAATTTCTCCTTATTCCATTCCTTAACCTTCTATTTCAAAACCTTTAAATTTTACATCCAAATAAAACATTTATATCTTTTGAATGAGGTGCTCCACCACTTCTTTAAATTGTGTTTGAAAGAGGATCTTATAACTACATAAATTCAAACTTATATACATACATACAATATATATACACATAAATTCGAACTTAATCTATGAGGTCCTAGCATCCCCCTCAATAGAGAGTGTAATGGACCAATGATATGATCAACCAAAGTGGAGGCTTTCTATTGCAAAATTGATCACTTTAGCAATCAAATTTGAGTTGACTCAAAATCTCTCGAGACCCTCTAGAATCAACTCATCTCCACTTCTTATGTTGTTCCCAGTGACGTCGGATCCTTGAGGCTCAAAATTAGTTAGACATGCCTTTTGGCAGTAATCATGAAAATCACACATTCCCTGTGAGATACAACACGATCCACCCTTTTAATCTAACAATTTTAATATAGATTTGAAATTCCCCCAAGAACTCATTCAACAACATCCAGCGAAACGTTTAGTCTACCAAGGTCTCTCCAACATGCCTCTTTCTGGTGATTTGAAAAGAACCCTTTGTCAGAAAGACAATCTCCAGCCTAGCACAAAACTTCCAATTCATTCCCATCCATTGCTTAAGCGATTCCATACTTGCCCAGGGACTAATGAACTAAAAAATAAGTGTCTGCTCTACATAGCCCTGGGTTATTTTCTCTATAACTGCCTCTAGGATATTGCAAATCGGGATTTCATTTGCCACCATGAAACTTTGCCCTTTATCCATTACCATCCTTCTGGGCTATAATGAGGCCCCTGTTTCCTTCGGCCTCTCCCGCAAAGCCTTCACCTGTTTCTACAAAGAAAAGTGAAGATTTGGCCATGGGTGTAGCATTTTTTACATTATAATATTAATAAATAGATTTACATTAAATTATAACATAAATATTTAATTATTTATAATTAAATTAAATAATATATAAAAATAGTAAACAAGTTTAATTAAATAATTTCAAATATATTAATATAAAAAAAACAAAAGATTTAGGTTTATCTGATTTTATTTTACAGTATAATGGCAGTTGTCTGAAGGTCACTGTACAAATGCTTGCTTAGAAGTGATAAAAACCTAAGGCAGAAATTTGATGATGATCGAAGAAGTCTCTAAGACCGTCCTCTCCTCTCCAGGAAATGTTCAAAGCATCTCGCCTCTCCAGAAAAAAATGCAGGCAAACTAAATCTGACTTGATGACTCTATTCATCTAGCTCTGATCTCCAGAAACATTATTCATTTTTTTGTTTTTTGGTTTTAATTATTTATAAAAACAATTCTTTAAATTTTAATTAGAAAATAAGTTATGAAAATTTAATGAAAATAAAATATGTTTTAAGGTTACTTTAAATTAGAGAATAATCAAAATTAATTTTATATTTGTCGTGCCTCTAAACAGTAATAATAATACTCAATATTTGAAGTAGCTCCAATAATATGTAAACTATTTTTTTTAAAAATGTGTCTAAATTTGAATTTTGTATGATATTATTCTTGGAGCATTTTTTTTAAAAATTTAATGAAATTAATAAAAAAGGTGAGGGACCCCATAATTCTCTTTTACCGATTAAAATAAATAATTATTGAAAACAACAAACCTTTATAATTAAAGTAGTTGTAAAACATACAAACTATTATTTTGTGGTGTGTATCTAAACATAAACATGTGCACTTCAATAAATGTTCTACATATTACTTGATTTTTTATAGAATGATGCAGACGCTCAACAAGTTTTCTATAAAATTCTTGATGTATTTATTGATTACTTATTCATAACTGATTTGTGATCCCTATGTATCTTTAAACAAATTGAATTCCAATTACGACCTTACTGGCACAAAAACCAACATCAAACTATCGCAAGGAAAAAAAGGTGGTGCAAAGAAAGTAAGTGCACTCTATCCAAATAGGTCTCACAAAGGACCCATTACCGTTTGTACACTCCGGACATTCCCCAAGAATGTTAGATGCTTTGGATAGTCCTAAAAAATGTCTACATAATTTAGATAGGGAGCTCAAAATAACAAGAAATCAAAAGAAAGAATATGATACCTAGAGAGGGTTGAGAGTAGGGTCAAAGACCATCACAAGTTGACAAAATGCATCAATAACACGTAATTTGGACCAATAATAAAAAAGAACACAAACAACTTAAAATCATGTAATTTAACAAATAATAAATGTTTATGAGCCATTTTTAGGTGTCAACAATTTTCCCACTTTGATGTGTGTGTGCATACATATCAAGATAAAAAATAAGACATGGATACAAAATTTTGTGTGGCTGACATTGTAGAACCAAAGCCCATGCTCTTAAGAATCTGCAAAAACATCATTTCTTTTTCTACACACGCAATATTCCTCATTTTACTAGTAGAAAGGTAGGATAACTATTGCTCCCCAAATCAGTATGAAATCCTAAACACAATTTAGAATATAATCTTTAGTGGCATTTTAAATAATGCTAAACACCATTCTTCGTACCATCTAAAACAATGCTAAATAACATATTGAATATATCCTTTTATGGGAGTAGCTAAAACATCTTGAGTACATCCCCTATAGGAGTAGTTGACATATCTTGAGTACATAAATTTTGAATACTATTTGTGTACCTCCCCTTTTAGGAGTAAGTTTGATTCGAGTTACTAAAATTTCATTGTAGTACTATATAGTCACCATAAACATATTTCTTAATAAGAAGAGTGGGATATATGCCTCCTTTTGAGATTTGAGATAAACATATGAAACTCACATCTCAAAAGAAAGAGAATAAATTTATTATTTCCAACCCTTGATATGTAGCATATAAAGATGTATTAATTAGAACATATATATGCAATAGAATTTACCTCATATGGACTCGTGATATGAAAAATATAGTATAAATGATAACCGATCAAAATTTCTTTGCGATAATCAATTGGTCTAATCAATTGGATTTAAATTTGATTTTTTCTTTTTTGTATTGGGTTTTTTCTAATTTTCTTTGAATACATTATCACCAACGTTAAATTCTATTGATCTATTTTTTCTATTATATGTATTTTTAGGTGATTCCAATAAACTTTGAGGTGCTCAATAATATTAATCCACCTCTTATCTAAAATTTATAATTAATGCAATCTTTTTTCTTTATAACTTTTATCACCAATAATATATTTTAGTGATACTCACAAAAATAGAATATTAAATTTTGAGGAAAATACTATTTTTGTTATATATTAATGAGTAAGGAGTTTTTTTCGTAGATATTCTAATACTTCTTCTACATACCCATGATACTAATTGTATTTGCTTGTGAAAATAACTACAATATTTATTCACTATATTTTAATAAAATGTTGACAATTCTATCCAGATATTTGATAAGGGAATATATTTCCATTATCAGCGTCCATGAGTCCATCGTACTTTTGCACCATCCCATCTGGTATTCTCCATTCAAAAGTACATGTGGCCCCTCCTGAGTACATTTGTGATGATTAAGAATTATCCAGAGTGCATGTTTCAAGGCACGTATGTGATGGAATGCTTTGCATTCTTACATTTGTAGGGGTACACACACCATCATCTTCCCATCCACCCATGCTCGCTCCTTTTCTAAGCTATCAGCCACTAGGTCCCAACGCTTATAATTTCCCTATCGTGCACCCCTTTTCCACGCCGGATCTTTCCATTCTGTATGCACAAATTATCTTTTTTATTTTATTTTATTTTATGCTTTTGATTTCCATACGTATCCATCTTTCCTTGTTGATACATTATCTCCTCAGGGCGCAAAAATGCTTCCTACGTGCCTATATGCGTGCAAACCTTTATTTATAACTGAAAGTAGTCATTCCTTTCACTTGAATCTGTGTCACCATCCATCATGTTTGTAATTATTTTCCTACATCACGATGCATGAAGGCACCCTCTCCATCCGACGGTCGTTCTAATTTTTATTTTCCCTGTTGTTGAGCACATTTTCAGTATATACAATGCACATTTGCACAGAGCTACTCCTCCCAGGCACTTATACTTCTGGAATAATAATTTAAAATTACCCATACCCTGACTTCCCTGACTAGATTTATAGGGTTGACCATAGAGAAAAACTTCCCATGTGCTTACACATCTAGCATAAGTTTATTTTAAGATATCCCTTGCTCAACTTGCCTAAGTGGGCTTATGGAATACCATGTGCTTATTTACACAAAGCAAACTTTCACATTAGCGAAAACAAACAACAAAAAATAGAAAATATTTTTTTATTACAATTTTCACAAGGCCAATGGCCTTCTCCTAATAGTGTTTTGAGTGATAATACATTCATCCGCCCATTAGGTAGGTCATTCAAAAGTGTAGTTTTTGTGAACCTTCCTTTAAAAAAATACAAAATGTCTCAATATATTGCATGAGTTCCTCATGTAATTTGCTTTACATTGCACATCATACAATCATTTGTGTAAAATGAGAACTTTCTTCTTGGGAATGATTTTTCTTTACATTTTTTTTTGTCTGGTTCGTTTTCTAGACTATATTCACATATTCATTCACCAATTTTTTAATGGGCATACTCATGTTATGACATCCATCCCTTATTCTAGTTGGTTGACTTTTTCTTGTTACATGTGTGGTTTCCAAGTCTTGCATATAAGTCATCCTGTGATGTTGTTAACAGAGGTTCCTAAAGCATCAGAACATGCTAAGGACGATAATAGTTAGGATATACTTTAGTGCACATAATAGTATATTGTATTCATACAAGAGGTTAGATAACAAAAACATAGCAAGTGGGAACTATCGTGCGTTAAGTAGGAAGTAAGAACAACCACTGATTCATTAATATAAATAGAGTATTCAGATTAAATTACACTGAAAGTAATCAAACATTATACATGAGAACACACACAAGGAACAAAGTAAGAAATCACATAGGTAACCATAACCAAATAAGTCTCTATTGATCTCTTCAAAAGCAAAACTCTATTCTTCTTACAATCAAAAGTATATATAGACATTTTTAGTCTGTGACTATTCATCTTCTTCTCGTACTTGGTGCCAAAAATGGACCTGTTCATATTCTAACCTATTACAAGTCATGGAGATAAGACAAAATAGACTTGTACACGACAAAATGAGTACATAACACATAAATATTAGATAAATACCCTGCACAACTTTACAATCAGAATTCTTCTCCCAACACTTTCTCGGACTTAAAATGTTGTCTTGTCTCGAGACAACGTCAATGGATCTCTGAAATTGCATAAATGAGCAGAGGATGAAGAAGTGGTTAGACCAATAAGAGTCGCATTAATCACTCATGGCACCATTTCTAGTTTTTACCTCTTGCACACTACTTAGCCACCCCTTTGGGTTTTCAATTAAGTAGCATATCAACCTACCACCTTTTACGGGTTTTTAATAGGCCAACGTAGCTAGGTGGCGACCCTTTACGGGTTTTGAATCAACATGACCCTGCTTGTCTTACTAAATCATACCCACTACAAAATGTTAATATAAAATTATTCAAAATTTGTACTCTGTACAGTACTTAACTTGATGGAGGTGGCATAGATGTAGATGATGATTGACCATAAGAGTCTTTGGATTTAGACTGTGCAGCCTTACACCGAGTGATGATCTGATCTGAAGGTGAATTGTGAGCAGGTGTGTTGATAATCTGGGCAACTTCACTAGAAAAGGGAGTCAGATTGGTCTTATAGGCATGCCAGTACAACATGACTTCTTGGATCATCCGAAGTATGGTGCACAATAGAGCATGGTAACCAATGATCTACTTGAGATCTATGTCATAAGTTATGCTCATGGCTGCCTTGGTGTTGGTGACCCTTATCAAAATCTCACCACTCAACTTCTCCATCTTGTCTGCATGATGTTGAGTTTGGAAGATGGCAAAGGAAATGCACAAAAGCTAACTCTACCAATTGAGGAGGTTGTTGCGCATGTTGTCCCTGACATTGAGCGACTCTTAGAGTGATCCATCCTTCTCTTCCCCAGTGGTAGTGTGGTTGACTGTGGTTGCTTTGGTGGTGGTGGCCGTGGCAAAGTTTACACTGGAACTGGCTAGATAATTATCCAATTGCTACTTACAATCTAACACGCTGCATGTGACCTGTTGTGCTTGCAGTGCAACAGTGTCCAACATGCCTTGATACTCCTCTAACAAAGTGATGAGAGTTGTAGCCTTGGTTTTAACATCTTGTCCCAATGTACCAACTATGCAGATTTTTTGGGCTATGCATCACTCCTTGGTTAACTCAGAGACCAGAGTCTTGATTCTATGATGGACAGACATGATTTGGTCCTCAATTGCTCGAGTGACCAAATTAGGATAGACATCCTAGATAAGCTTGAA
Organism: Torreya grandis; assembly: GCA_037957365.1. Classification (NCBI taxonomy): domain Eukaryota; kingdom Viridiplantae; phylum Streptophyta; class Pinopsida; order Cupressales; family Taxaceae; genus Torreya; species Torreya grandis. The sequence continues at coordinate 2,520,163 of JARHVA010000049.1, forward strand.
ATATTCATGGAGGCGAGCCTTCAACTTAATATTCTCAACCTTGGATGGATCCATTTCTTGCTCTAGAGAGGTGTCCTTCTGCGCAATGAACTCCTAAAATACTGCTGCACCCTTTAGCTATTTCTTTAATGGTAGTCTAGAGACATCTAATGATACTTCTTACTAGAGAGGGAGTGCTGTCAATGTGATTGAAGTCATTAAAGGATCAGGTCATGGCATGGTCACAAGTGGGAGAGAGAATATAGTGCATTGATCACCCACAGTCAGGATGTCCTAGAGCTAAACTCTTCATAAGGGAAATTTTGGGAGCTATGGCCCTGTTTGAGCTGTAACTAGTTCTTCTTCTTGTTCTAGCTACTCTGCTTCAGCTTGTTGTTACTCAGGTACATACTATTTTTGTGCCATGGCCTTTGCTATAAGCTTGAGCTACTACACAACATCTTCAACCTATTTTCATTTGACCTCTTCCTCTACTTTCCTACTCAGCTCTTCTTGTGAAGCTTTTTATTTCACTTGTTCTTCTCTACTTGAAACTTTTATGCATGTTCTTCTTCTTTCTTTTCTTTTGTTAGAGTAGTAGCCTTGGCTTGTTCATTTGTAGCCTATGATTGCACTTGTGCCTGTGCTTGTGCTTGTGCCTTAACCGTACTTTCTTATTGTGCTTATGTTTGGGCCTACTATTTACATGGGGCTTCATCTTATTCTTCTTTCTTCTTTGCAGCTTCCTCGATTTGCTGTTGTGTGCACTTGGCATCTTCCCTGGCCTATTTTGCCTATGCTATTGTGTCTTATTTTGGTTTTTCTTCTTTTGTCTTAGCCTTTTCAATGAGCTCAACTTCTTTGTTCTTATGATTTTGTGCCTCTTATGCTTGCTTAACTACATCAACAACTTATTGTGCCTTTTTAGCCACCTCAAGAGCCTTCTGCTGGTCAAGCTCTATGTCCTAGGTCTTTTGTGCAACCTTGGCTTCTTCAACTTGCTGGCTTACTTATTGAGCTTGATCCTTGTGGTGTTTCTTCTCCTCCTTTCTGTCTCACCATTATGCTATGCGAGTTGCTTCTTCTCTTGAAGCTTATTCTTCTATTGTAGGTTGCTCAAGTGTGAGCTCTTCAACCTCCTAGGCTTGTGGTGAAGGTGGTGAATCACTTAGCTAGACCACAGAGCTGGAAACCTATGCTTTTTTATGTCCCACGGTAACCAACCTATGTTTAGGTGGTGGTGAAGTGGAAGATGGAACATGCTATGCTTCTAGTGTGGTGGCTGGTTGATTAAATGTGCGTTATTTAAGAGAAGGCAAGATCCTTACTCACAGCTAGTTCGTGGTCTATGCACAAGGGACTTTGGTGAGCTTCTTGGTAGTGGCACAAAGACATATTCAGCTACGAAAGTGGTAGAAGGTTGCTACTGGAAGAAGTCAACCCTTTGTTGTATCTACTCCACTACTTCCACACAATGTCAATGATGATGAATGTAGGACACGGTGGTAGGTCCACCCATAGATTTAGAGGAACCTTTTTATGCACTTGTATTATGCGCATTGCCTTCCAAAAGAAGAATGCCTTCTCCTCTCTATCATAGAAGTCTCTAGCCATATCATGACCCTTAGCATGCCTATTTTAGCTGAAAACCACCCAAATTTGCTCTGTCTTCTTTAATATACATGATTCTTCATATCTTTTTAACTTTCCCCTTGGATATTCACATATTCCCTTATTGATCAAACTGGACTAATTCACTTACTCCTCAATTGTTCATGCCTTTGCTGAATTAGTTCTTATGCTTCATCAATTAGTGTTACACCTAGATTGACCATCACTCTCTTGCTTATTCCTACCTGACTCTCTTTATTGGATCGGTAGTATTGGATTAGATAGAGCTCTACATCACTATTCAATATTCATCTACTCAAGATCAAACTTGGACTTTCAGTTGATGGTTTTATTGTATGTTTGAATGAGCACGATCTGTGGGAAATTTACTTGCAAAGTGGCATCATTATCTATAGTATTATTACTAGGGTTAGAGATTACATACTAGGGGTAGCTCTATTTTGATAAGCATTTAACATAGGTTCTAAAATGCATTCACATTCCCTTTTGCATACTTATGAATCCTCATTTCTCTTTGAAATTGCTTGCTTGTTTAGTTAGTTTTTCTACCCCATCTGAATTACACTGTTTATTTAATTTCATTGCTTACATTTCTATGGTCATATTATTTAGAGATACCTACTCTTATGTGAGCTTGATTGTGCTATCCATAACTTGGTTTTGCAAATTGGATAATTACCATAGATCCCTAGTGGCTTCCACTATCCCTCAACCCAGTAGGGCTTTTCTTCTTACCCCTATGCTAAACCCTAGTGGCTCATTTGGATTCTTGGAGCTACACATAGTACAATTCATATATATGGATATATATAGTCATAATTAATATTCTTGTAGTGACCTTTCTGACACACCCACATAATGGATATTACTTTACATTTATTACATGATCAAATGATTACTCTTTGAATTTTACATAGATATTTACAAAAGATAATATATTTTGTTCACAAATATATATTTTAAATTTAAATATTTTTAACACCACTAAAGTTATAAAATTCATCACTTAAAACTGCCATCAAACAAGAGATTTGGTAGAGAAGAGGAGGGAGGATGAGGTAGAATTTTCAAAACCCATAAAAAGTTATCCAAGAGAAGAAAAACTAATACAATTTTTAGAGCTAAGGAGTAGCAGTGGGAACATTTATACATTTGAAACCTCCTATGATATTGAATTGCTTAGTTTTGTAATTTAATTTTTGAATTAGATTTAAAATAACATATATTTTAATAATTTTACAATTGCTTCACATCAAATCTAATTTTAACACTAGAAATGAATTAGATTTTTTGTTTAGTGCTTCAAAACTTAATAATAATTTTTAATATTTGCTATAAGTTAGACTCTAAATTTATTGACAAAAAATGTAGATGGAAGCTGAGTTTTTTGAAAAAAATCATTGTTTAATGACATGCGATACACTTTCCATAATTTGTCATAAGTATGACTAAGGAATGCAACATGATATTTCAAGGGGAAATTCAACATATACGTGCGATATTGGGCATGATCACCAAATAAGTTTTTTACATCTTGCATCTATAATGAATCCATGTGCACCTACAACAACTCCACCTAATGCATGTTTATCGACTCCACCTCATACTCCTAAAATATTGAATTGCCCCCTACCACCTACATCGAATTGACCTCCTTACATTAAATACATTATTGATACTTAAAATTTAACCCACAAAGTATACATTAGAAAAACCATGGACATGTTTTGATCATTATTGAAACATGTAGGAGAACTTATGGGACCTTTGTTGGTAGGATTATTCAACATATTTATAAGAGAAAAAATATACATTGCAGAGGCTAAAATCAAAATACATTACTCTGCAAAGGGAAAAATCATACCAAAATGAAAATGCAATATCATACGGAGTTTCACCACATGTTCTATAACACAAATGAAGAATATATAATAGTTTATTTAATAAAAATGCATATATACTATGGTATATATATAAATATCTTCTAATTTGTAGTTAAGAAGGTAAATAAATGTACACCAATGTATAAAAAAAGTAACTATGAGTGAAGAGATGTAACCTTTGGCTTTTAAAGGCTATATAATGATGTAAAATGGTGTGGAAGAAAATATAACATTCAATAAAGAATAATAATCACACTATTAATAAGTGAAATAAAATAAGAGAGACTAAAAAGAAGAATAAGGTGGAATATAGAATAAGATAAGAGTACAAAGGTATATAGTAAAGAGATATGTGGAATGTATCAATTTTTTTATAAGTATATATATGAATAAAGAGAGTTATATTAGGAAATATCTATGCATTGTGTATCGTGTATGTGAATGAATGTATAAATAATGCACATATTTAATTAAGGATTAACCCCACATTATTAACTTTTGCAATGAATTAGCTTTAATTGAATTCATCTTGAACCACATAATTATCTATAACCAAGTTGTAAATTGTATGTTAACATTTGGTGGCGCCCGTCAAACTTTGGTTATCTAATGTATAGAGGATAGTAATTCATATTAAGGAGACTAGAATATTTTGAGAAGACAATTGTTGATTTTTTTTTTCCCCATATGCATTTCAAAGAGAGGAAGATATTAAAAATGTCCAATCTAAGGGGCTAGGCACCTAAGGGATTGTTTGTGAGAAGGGGGTGATCCTTGAAAGGATGTAACTTATAGAGAAATGAAGTATGATGGTTGTGGGGAATAAATAAAAACAAATATAAAGTATGATAATGTAAGAGGACCATTATTTTTTGTAAAAAATCAAAAGATTAAAAATAGGAAAAATTAAAATAGAAGAGAAAAGAGAAAAATAGAAAAGAAAGAAAGAAGATAAGAAGATAGAATAAGACATAGTAGATACTGAAGATACGAGTTTAGAAGATAATATAGATAAGAAAAAAAAGATGAAGTGGAAGAAGAAGAAGAAATTCATTATGAGGAAGAAAAAATAAAATAGATTAGTTATAAGGAGGAAGAAGTTAAAGTAGAAGGAGTATAAGAAAATGATAAGGTAGAAAATAAAAATTATATTCCAAAAGACACCTAATTTCGAACTCCCAACTAGAAGATACTGCTTAAGGAGATGAACCCCTTGAATCAAGCACCATCCCCCATGTCGTCGGTAGGAATGAGGAAAAACTTGAGAAAAATTGAAAAAGTGCAAAACAATTACATAGAGTATAATGAGGACATAGAAGGAAAAAGAAAAGCTATCCAACAGAGAGAAGTTTTAGATATATTCAACTAATAATGGGACAAAACAAGATGAAAATACCACCTTTTGAGAAAGATACAAAAGATGCAAAAGAAATATTATTTATGATGGATAGTTACTAGAGAAGTCATGGGATAAATGATCCTCAGATAATTACTTTTGATTTAATGGGTACATTAAGGGATGAAAGATTGAAATGGTTTATGAATAAAAACCCAAACCATAATATGTTATAGGATGAAGTACAAAAGACATTTAAGAATGAATTTCACTACCCTGATGTACCAACAAAGAGTGTTACTAAGCCGAGATACATTATACAAAAGAAGAATGAGATGGTGAAGGATTATGACCAATAATTTAAATAAGTAGTGTATAAGTTAGAAGAATCGTTAAATGAAAAATAAAGGATATAATGGTTTATCTCAGGGTTAGTGCCATACATACGAGATTCCATGGATGGAATGAAGTTTAAGACAATCACAGAGACATTAGAAATGGTGTCAAGATTAGAAGCATAGTCATGGAGAAGGGAGAATAATTTTACGATGAAATGAGAGTTATAAAACTTGAAGAAAGAGTTAGTGTTGTTAAGTTTGAAACAATAAATTTTGACGAAAGGAGAAGCAAGATATTCTACCTCTTCATAGATTTCCACAAGTCCAAAAAGATTGTGTTGTATGTGGTAATAAGGGACACATGGAAACAAAGTGCCTATATTATGGGATACCAATAAGAGTATCAAAATTGGAAACACTATCACCAAAACCATATAAAGAAAGGATATGGTGTGGGTTTTGTAGAAGTTGGGACTAACATCATCAAAAGATGTGTCTGTTAGTAGAAGATATTATATACACTAACCACTACGAAGAGAGGGATACTACAAATTAATGAAATGAGTATAGAGGGAGAGCAAAAATTACTCACCACACACTGTGAATGGATCAAAGTTATACTGAAACCCCAATGGTACATGGCTATCAACCTGAAATGAATTATCAAATACCACCTCTACTAGAACCATGTTTAGGATCACAAGGTCTACACAATCAATATTATAATGGGTACCAAGGTGGGTACTAGGGAGGAAACTAAGGAGGATACTTTGGATAACATCACAAAGATAATAGAGGTGAATACATAAGATTATACCAAGGAGGAAGAGAATATAAACAAGATAGGATAATGATCACTTGTTTTGAGTACAATAAGAAAAGGCACATCATGAGAAATTTTACAGGAGGAAATCATATACATTATGGATTTTGCCAAGAAAGGGGTACACACGATTCATTTAATTGCTCCACAATTTATAAACACTATAGAAATGGGAAATTGAACATTGAAGAGCTTGTTGGATTGATATCGTGCAAAGGTACACATCATCTCAAAGGAGTACCACTGTCCCCGAAAACGATGTAGAGATATAGTGAAATACATAGACTAAACCCCACCGATGCTCAACATGAAAGTGAAGAGGAAGAAGCAAGGCAAAAAATGCAAATAATAATATTTGAGAAACTACAAAAACATAAAGAAGTGGTGCTGGGTTGGGAAGGGTTACCGAAAAGTGAAATACTAGGAAATCTACTTGGAGATTTAGATGTAGAAAATTAGAAAAGGAGAAAGGGAAGATGATACAACATGTTAATAAAATTGAGAACTTGAAAACAAAAAATGTTTTCAAAACAATCCAAGAATGGAAGAAGAATTTTTTTTGTTAGATGTGAAAGTAAATGGGCATGATTTTGAGAATGGATTATTGAATTTAGGAGCAAAGATCAACACGATTCCGTGAAGTACTTGGTAAAATTTAAAAAAACTATCATTACATGCGGTAACATATGATATTTCTTTAGAATATGAGACAACAAGATCTCCCATTGGTGTACTCAAAGATGAGGGAGTATATTTCATGGGGATTAAGAAAAAGATTGATTTTGAAGTCATGAAAATATACAAATGCTTCATATCTAATTTTATTAAATTTTGAATGATCTTTAGATTTTAATGGGATACTAGATTCAAATGGTGAAGAAATCATAATGGAATGGGATGGAGTGATAGTCCACTTAAATAATATATAATTTTATGATGTTTATAATTTTAATATAATTTTATGATGTTTAGAATTTTATTATAAGTAAAATGATAGGACAATATATTCATTTAGAATTTTATCATAGTGAAAATTGATTAAATGTAGAGATTTTAGTTTGGACATATGTTGAAGGATATTTTTATGTAATTAAATAATTTTTTTTCCCAGGTATTTTGAAAAAACAATCTACCCTTCACGTGTTAGTATATAAGTAATTTTCTGATAATTTTTTTTTTTCTAATTTTATAATTGAAACATTATAGAAATCATAAATATTCAACGATGCTTTTAATATTATGGTTAATTTTTACAATGCTCTAAAATGTGTTTTAAAAAATATTTTAATTTTTAATTATGTGTAAAATATCGAGGCTGATTTCTCTCTCTCTCTCTCTATATATATATATATATATATATATAAATATAAATTTACTTAAAATTGAATAAAAAATATAGAAATTTAATAAAAATCATAGACTTATTTGTCAATTAAAGATATTGATGAATTGAAATTTATATTATTTGATAAGTTTCAAATGATAAATTAGATATTAGTTTTATTTTAAACCAAGAATTATAATTAAAAATTACTCCATTAATAATTATTTCCTTACATAATTTAAAATGCTAATATGTTTGTTATAAAAATAAATATTTTATCGAATAAATTATATAATAATAATTAAAACTTTAATTTAAGAGTTTTGAGAAGTCAAATATAAGATCAAATATTTGAATAATACAAAAGGCCATCTCATAACACAAACATTGACATAATATATATTAATATAAACAATCTTATTAAATTTTAATTTTTTTTTTAATTAAAATTTCTTTTGTAATATTTTTTGAAACATTATTATCATCAATAAAAATTTGATAACACTAACCTACATCATAAAAATTCGAAAAAGTGACACTAAAAAGCATCACTATTACATTAAAATCTACTTTACTAACAAGTCAAAGGAAAAATTCAAACTAAAAGTCAAATTGAAATGTTATGTAAAAAAGCGAAACAAAATGAGAAAGACTATATAATAGTCAACTAAATGTCATGGAATAAGGCGGTCACACTAAAATATGTACTATTCAAATCACTCACTCAGAGGATATGAACAAACCATTCAAGGATTCCATTTAATGAAGGGTATGACAAACATAATAACATTTAATTAATTTGTAGAACATTACATTTCAGAAACTCATTAATTGCTAATAAATTAGTGTGGAGATACAATATTAGATTTTAAAGTATTAAAGTTACACGATTGGAGATGTATAGTAGGTAGAAAGGAGTTAAAATGAAATATAAGTGTTTATATTAAATGTTTATATAATATAAAAAATAAAATATAATAAATAAAGAATAAATTTAATGTTAAAGATATCATTGGGTTGTAGAGAGTTTTAAATAAAGTAAGTATAAAAGTTTAATATACATAAAATTCGAAATAATCAAATTAAATAATAAATATTAAATTTCATTTTTTCATATTTTTATTGATAGTACAGATTCAAGATTAGATATGAGTCAAAGAACGATATTTAATAAATGATATATTTATAATGAATGTTAGGTACATTTCAAAATTCAGATTCATATATTAAAGAGTGTTAGAGTATATTTTAAAGATCAGATTCATGTATTTTTTGTAAACACATTTTATTTACATTCAAATTAATCACCATAGCAATATTTTAAAATTCTAAAACCACACATCTAATCCTCAACATATTTGAGTTATATACAAGAACGCTTAGAATCTTTGATCTTGAACACTTAAGAAATGAAGAGAGACACCTACAAAAGGCTCTAAATAAATATGGTTATCAAGAATAACATATTAAAAAAAAATTCAACAAAATCAAAAAATGCCAAGGTTATCTTAGTATTAACATACAATCAAAATGTAATGTACTTCAAAGAAATTAACAAGAATTATTAAAAAAATTGACATCAAAACGTACTTCAAACCCATCAAAACCATTAGGAGTTCCCTAATAAGTGCGAAGGATCCACAAAAATCTAGGCTTAACAAATGAATTTATGAGATACAATAATCATAAAGTATTTCTTATATTGAAGAGACAAATAGATCCTTTCAAATAAAATTCAAGGAACGTACTCAAACCACACCTCAAATAAATAATAAGAAATCGAAATTGACAAAGCACTAATAAAATACAAAACATTCCACACTTTTGAATAATACTAAAATATTAACCTTAAAAAAACATTAAAAAATATAAAAATTAGAAAAACAATTAAAATTGAAAAATGGACTCATAACCTTAATAGATATGACAACTTCAAATTGAGTCCTTGAAAACTTATAAAATGTAAGCTCATCCCATCCTATATCTTAATGTTAGCATGTTCCCTTTTCCTCCCATTTTCTCTTGTCTATCTGGGCTTTCGTGTGTTTAATCCAAGTTTTCATCCCTCCTTTCTCTTTCTTTTTTCCTTTTCTTTTTATTTTTCTTTTTTCCTTATTATTTTATTTTTATTATATATATAATATTAGTTTTATATATTTTCATAATAATTGATTTTATAATTTGTTTTATTTTAATTATTTATAATAATTGATTTTATTATTTGTTTTATTGTAATTATTTATTTTTTGATTTCATTTTATAAATTTATTTAATTTTAATTTATTATAATTTTTTAAATTTAATTTAATTTAATTTAATTTAATCATTATTTTATTTTATTTTTATTATTATTTAATTTAATTTAATTTTTTAATATTTATATTTTATACTAATTAATATTACATTTTATTTCATTTTAATTATTTATTTACGTTAATTTTGGACTTTATTTTATTAGTATATTTTATTTTAAATAAAAACTTAATTTAATCTAGTTTAATTTTAGTTCTTTTTTTTGATAGGTCAAAAAAGAGGCAATGCTCATCTATTATAATATTTTCAAAAACTTCATTGAAATATAGAAGTATAGTAGTAAGCTAATATGACCAATAGTGCTATGGAACAAAATACAAAACATACTATCCAGAATATAAAAAGACATTTTTAAAAATACATAAAAAGAACAAGAACATGTCATGAAAAACTAGACATCCTTAGAGGAGCTGAAAACCATCACTGTTGGTCCTTCTGTGTGAGCGTCTTCTTCTATGATCAGCATTGCTAGAGACTCTACAAGCTTGAAATCTTCCTTATCACTTGGAATACCCAACCTATCACAGATAACATGAATATTGTGGCTTTAATTGATGTTGTCCATTAACTAGGCCTTCAAAAGAACCCAAAATTGATCCAACTTGGTATCCACAACATTTTTGAAGTGCTCAACATCCTTGTGAACCACAAATGAGTTGCTGGCACTAAACAAGACTGTTTGGATGCCTATGCACTGTGCAACTTTGAGAGTATCCATCCTGGGGTTGGATTGCCCTAGATCTTCCATGGCTTGGATGACAAAGTCGACAGAGGTAACAAAAGCATCCTCACCAAGCTTGGATGATAATTGCACATGCAATAATTCATGGCCATCTAGTTTAATAGTTCCTCATCCTTCACCCCATCGACAAGAGCCATCTGTAAAAATTCAAAGCTTCCTTGGCAGTTAACCTCATTTTTTTATCTAGTAGATTTCCAAAATTTAATAGATGTAGTAGCTTTAGATCATTGACTGGTCCTAGAAAGGAGTGATGCACATCATCCAGGGAGTATTTATGAAGCAAATTCTACTTCATCTCCTTAATAATGTTGATTTTTGTGTCCTTACTCAAGCTTTGTCTGGTTTGTTTAGAGGGACTCAAGCTACCCAAAGGGATTTCCATTTCACAAATCCTTCTTCACTTTCCACAAACCTATTTCTCAATACACATAATGCTCGTTGTAATCTTGACGGGTGGGCGATGACATAAATAACAGTGGCTAATACATGCTAGATGCCACACAGAATGAATGCCCATTCCATTTCATCATTCCTTCAAGCTACCAAAATAAAATATGAGTGCTTCGAGATGTGTCATGGTAGGAAGAGCTTCATTTAATCATTGGTAGCATTAATTGTGCAATGATGGTTATCTATCTCATCTAGAGTTTTGGATTTTATGTCCATATTGCGTGCGGGAGTTATCTCCAAAATTTATCCATTTTTATCATTATTATTTTATTTTATTATGGTTAATGCTTTTATACATATTTTTTATTATTTTATTTTTCTTCTTCTCTTTATATGTCGATTGACTTAACGCCCATTTAAGTTTTTGTTTATATCACAATTACTATTTAGGACCTTAGTGTATCTTCTTCCTACATAAACATTGGCTTCAATCTTCTCTTCCCTAAAGATAAATCTAAAAGCAAAATCTGAAACGTTAGAAAATAACTTTTTTACACAATTGATTCCAAAAGAACCCTATTTAATTTGTATTATGTTATGAGCTAAAGCTTAAGAAAAAGTACATCTCATGAACTATGTGTGAGATTTTCCACTAGTTTTTTGTACTTGTAAATATTATATGCCCTTGTACAAGTTAGATCTATAGTTGCTTTGTCCTTTAACTTAAATAAATACTGTTTATACTCGCTGCCTCTTTTTCTCTTGATAATTATGGAATTCATCACCACTGGTATCTCCTCCCTTTCCTTATCAATAAAATGTTGTCTAAAATATAAAATTAAAGAGTATGAACTTAAATCTTCATTACTCCCTTTTCCCTCATGGTAAGAATACATATCCTCTACATTGAAGATAAGCAAATTATAAATCCCATATAGTATCTCTATCTCATACAGGTTCACTACAAATATTTTCAAAATTAACATGACCCAATCTTCTTCCACTTGAGCTTGTTATATGTTCCTTTTTGGTGCAATCACTAAAGATGGGGCAACCTTAAGGATTACATTTATCTCTATGTTGCTTAGGCCGGATACTCACTCATGGACACACATTAACACATTACCTAGACTTGACACATTTGATGCAACATCTATATTGCACTCAACAACATTTTACAAAGAACATAATGCACACTCACACTTATACTCACACTCTCACACATGCTTATTACTATGCATGAAGAAGATCTAGGTTCTCATATAACCTCTCCTAGATTGAAATAATTTTCTATTTTTCTCTTAGATAGTTTTGCTCTTCTCCAACTTGATCTCTCCTAAAAAACTTTCTCTCTCTTTTTTCAGTATCCCCTAACAACCCTAGCTTCATGAGTGTCTCTTCAACATCCTTGATCTCAACATAACGTACAATATTTTGATAATTTTATGTTTTCAGGATTAAATGCCAAACTATTAACAACAACTCCTTCCACATATCACAAAATGAAGACATTCACATGTAAGTGTCAAACAATAATGTTGTACCTAATCACAATGAGAAACTTGAGACATAGGTTGAATAATAAAACACCAAACACCAAACACCTCCAAAAATATATGATACCCATATGCTACTACATTTAAGAGCTAATCTGGAAGCTCCTATATGCTCAAGTGACATTTTAGACCTACCAACAATTGTCAAAACTCTCATAACATTAGTGTTGTAACTCTAAATGATTTTAAATCTAATGCACAACTTTTACTTGTCAGGTACTATGACCTCACCAAATCTCTCCTTGTAAATTTTTACTATTTTGAAGAACCATATTTCCAAGTGTTATAGACCAATATAAGCATACATGAGATCTTTGCTCTACCACACATTAATGGAATAATTTTACATCATTATTAGAGGTTCACAAGCTTACCCAAACAAGGCCATGGACAACACACAAAACAAAAACCTAAGCTAACATATTTTTGGTTGATGTGAGATTATCTAAACCCTTAGATGCTCCTACATTAGATAATTCAGGTCTTAAAATGTGAACTCCTACTCACATAAATGAAATAAGTAGTAAAACTACTATTTTGACCATGAAGTATAATGGCTATGGTGTTCCTATCTAACACACCAAGTACTTCACCTATTTTTCACTCTCTCTTCCCTTTCTATATTTATCTTGTTGGTTTCAATTTTGTCCTTTTATTTTTAACTCTTTTTACTCCTCCTTTTGTGGGATTAGGCCCATCATAGTCTCCTTACTATATGGGATTAGACCCACCATAAACTCCTTCTTTTGTGGGCTTATACCCACCATAGTCCATCCTCCTTTGACAAAGGGTTATCCTCTTTTCTCACCAACCTCTTGTGGGATGAAACCCACCTTCATCTGACCACCTCCACCAAGATGCTTATTCTTGCATCTAACTCTCCCTTATGGGCTTAAACCCACTACTGACCCACCACCTCCTCCTAAATTCATCTTGGCTTTTTTTACTCACTATCCAACCTACTATTGGATTCTTCCTTTTGTCACACTTCACTATTTATAGCTCCTCTTCTCCCATGGATTCCATCTCCTTTATTTTCATCATCATCTTGCCTTGGCTTCTTCATTCATAAGAGTTTTGAAAGACTCTTATTTTTGCTTCACTTCTTCACATGCTTATGTTAATATGCAAATTAACTGATCCTCTTCACATCTTGTGAACTCAATAAATTGAATATCTTCACATTAGAAGGCCTCTTTGAATGCCTCATTTCTCTTTAACTCTACACCTGCACATTGACTATAGTAAAAAATTAGTTTAAAAACATGAGACTTAATAGTCATCATAGGTGTCTCCTTCATATTCACACTATTAGCTTGATTTTCATCAAGTTTGGGTTCGTTAAAGCCTCCTCCATTATACTTTCTCCTTAGAACAATACTCAGTTGTTCTTGTGGCAACTCTTTTTCACTTCTTATCCTCTTTATATCAACTCTAGGTTGCTTGCTATCTCCTTCTTTCATATCCTCAATGTCATTATAAAGAACCTTGTGCTCTCCTTTTCCATATGAGGATAATGCATACCTTGACTCATAAAAATATCTCCTCAAACATTTATATGGGTTACTCCCACATATGCAATACTACTTTCATCATTCATTCCTTTTGGTAGAAAAATGTCCATCATCTCCATTTACATCTCCTTTGTTGGACCTCCACATTGTACAAACACATTAAGGAAATCAAGAGTTCCCACAAACACTTTTTTCAACTCTTTATAATCCCTCAAGGACATGTTTTGCAACTCCTCTTTGCTTCTCACATTATCCTTGCATATTTATTTCTCATGATGGAATCCCAAATGCCCATTTTCAACAACCTCCATGGTTGTTATCTCCTCATTTTTCTTTCTATTTTATTCTCCACATGGATGGTCTAAAACTATACACTTTGTAATCACCTAAAAGTGGTATTTAGATGCTAATAGTGTTGTTTGAGTTATCCTATTCCTAGCTCATCCCTAGACCTATCTTAGAGCCTTAGACACACTTTTTGTTACATCTTGATTTTACCTTATGATTTTACCTTTAAATCTGTGGATTTGAAATTGTTAATAACTGATTCTTTATTGCTTTGATTTGAGAATTATGACATATACTATTGGGAATGATGATATTGATGATTCATATACTTAATGTGACATATATATTTGATTATTATATACATTATAGATGTATAATTGTTAGTCTTACATCATTGGTTTATATATTATGATGACTCACACTGACTACATATTTATTACGATGTGGATGCAAGATTGGTCTTACCCTCAGAGCATGACGAGGGGGAGCATCATTAGAGAGGATGGTGTAGATCAGATGATTACATGATGACAAAATGTAAATGCTAATAATATAAATTCACACACCACCGTAGATTGACTTGTTAAACACTTTACATTGATCTAGTTTGCTAGAATTATGCTTGTTGATGCTAGAGTAGTTGCATTGAATATGTTTTAGTTGTGCATTAAAAGGAATGAATTTATTATCAGGTAGTATTAGAACAAACTCTAAAGGTTATAATGATCATTGAGATTTTAAGATACTTTATTATGTGTTTTATTAAACTACATTATTTAATTGCATCTTTCATTAGTAAATGAGGATAGTAACTAATATTACATTTTTATCTTAAAAAAAAGAATAATGAATTATTATTATTGCAGTAGACAATTACTTAATTATAGTATTTAACTTATCTTAATGTAAAATATAGCATGTGAACATCCAATTTGTAACCTATTCGCTAAAATATTAGTATAATGATAAATCAAGTGGACTTGAACACTTAGTTTTGGAATAGTTGCATGAAAACCTTCAAGGGCTTTGTTCAAAGCATGGATATTATGGAAGATTTGAATAAAGATCTAAGTTAATTAAAATTTGTGAGTAACTTGAGTGTTAATTTATAATTAAGCTAGAATGATTAATTATTTTGGGAAAAAAGCTATTTTTAGACTTCGAGTCTTTTATCATTAAACAATGGAGTTAACTCAGGATTTCTGCCATGCTTTGCATGGAAGATATTGAATAGAAAAGAAGAGGAGAAAAGGGTTTTTAAGAGGGAATAAAGAAGGATTTTAGAAGAAAAAAACTAACGGACGTACATGAAGAAAGGAGGAAATTGGAAGGAGATAGAGGTTGGAATCTCAAGGAGGGAAGTTTCCAAAGCTTAGTATCAGATCCAAGTTCTTTATTTCATGATAAGCTAATTTACATCCATGAGTATTTTTTTGATGGTTCTATTTAGTATGTCCCATAAGAGAGTAGTTAATATATCTTCCTATTAATACATGGCATACTTCAATGAAAGAGGAATGCTGATAGATAGAACTTTTCCCATTTTTCATGATCTCAATGGTCTCTTGGATGTCAACATAGGAATTGGATAATTTTCTCAACTCTTGATCTTTGAAATCTTATACTGAATGTTTCAGTGACCCATTGAATGCCCTTTATTTTGGATTGATTATGGCCTTCCTCAAAAAACTTTAACCCTTCAAAAATATAGGATGTCAATAGGAAATTATTACCTGATTAATAAGAATGAGACTATATCATTAATGATATATTCACATAACAACTCATAAGTTGTTATTGTAGAAGCTGGTTTTGACATAAAAAATTAATTCAAATTATAAAACCAAATATTAATTATTATCTCCAAATCATGTACAAGTCAGACTTGGATAAATTCATTCCTAATAAATGTGAATCTAAACTATTATACAAAAATAAGAGTATTTGAGATAACTTACAAATATATGAGAAAACAATATACAGATAAATCTTACAATAATTCATTTATGTTAATTGGAATAATATAGACATAAGTTGATATTAAAGCTATTACTTGATAGGGAAAACTCGATACAATAGCAATGCTCACACACACACACACACACACACACACACACACACACACACACACACACACACACACACACACACACACACACACACACACACACACACACACATGTTGCAGTTGTGTAGAATAGCATATTTCTCCATCTGGAAAATTTAAAACAAAGAGAAAGAGAAAACTAGTAATATAAATCTAATCTATCAGAGTTGGTCGCAATTCTTTTTCCTCCCTGGTCATTATGGCCACAATATAAATTATCTTTGAGCTAGAAATAACTTTTAGAGGGTCACCATTTTATCCTAACTACCAAAAACTATTAAATAACTATCAAAAAATGATATTTTACTTATCCATGAAATCAAATCTTAGTATTGTACCTGCCCAAATTAGGTGATTTAGTAGTGTGGCACAGTACTTTGGAAGTTTACTATATGTGAAGCCCAAACAAATTAAAACCAGCTTGTTGTTTCCAGCTATGTCATCTTAGTTTGATCTTCTACGCCCTTTGTATATTTTCTCTTTTATGCTGGTCGATATGGTTTAGGAATAATATCAGACTTATTTTAGTGTGGTGATAATTCCTAGGAGAAACTATTGGTTCCCTTCTGTTTGTACTTATAACCTTGCCAATGCCACGTGTCCAGAAAGTCTATTTGGGCTATTGCATAGCTATTCCAAGAAAATATTTTATTTAAAACAAAATGCCAAAAAAAAACAAAAACAAAGCTTCTTATTTATTTGGTTATGATGCCATTCATAGGTATACAATTAAACCAAATAAAACATCCCAACTGTAAACCCATATCTTCGTAGAGATAAAATGAAGCAAACTAATAAAAGAATATTAAAAATATCAATAGAAAAAAAGTATATTAAGGGATAGATGTAGACAATAAAGCAAATTAATAAGGGATAATAATATATAACTATGTGAAGGTGTAAGTGAAGTGTACATTTATGTTTTTGTTAATATGTATTTGATTACATTAAAGTCATTGAGTTAAATTCAACATGGCCATAGATTAGGATAAGTCAAATTGTATATTGAAAACCTATATCCAAAATTATAAAATTAAAGGCCTATATGGTTGTTAATTGGACTAAGTTAATTATTGTTTTGGGTACTTGACTTATTACTTAGTGATTACATATTTAAACTTAGTTGTGTTTTTTTTTTAAATTAAGAAAAATTATTCATTAGAGCCTTGCTAAATTTGTTAGTGTTTTTTGAAACCAAATTCAATCACTTTGGAAATGTAATAAAGGTCTTTTAAAAGTACTTGTTTTGTACGAACAAATTAAATTATGCTTTAAAAATATTTATTATAATTAAGTTAATATAGAATTATTGCATACAAGTAGTTATGATCCTTCGTTTAGCATATCAGATGGTATGATAATGATATGGATTATTTATTTGTTATGTATATTATGGAGCCCACATTGACAATACTACCCAAGTAGCGAGACACATTTCTCAATCCTAGTTAACATCACTAATGCTGGGTATGGATAACCCGATCAAGTGATGTTTTATGAATTTGACTGATCCGGTTGATCATACGTTATTTAAAACTTTGGCCAAAGTAATGTTAGATTAACATTGTCAATTCATATGTTTGATTTACATGTTGTGTGATATTATAGTTGAAACATATTTTTATTTATGATACACATCATGTAGTATAAATCTTATAGCACATGGGGTTCTAACATGTCTCATTCTAGATTCTTGCACCATTCTATCTACCTATCCATGAAGGGAGGGCCATTCCCTAATAGGGGATTGTAGGAGGATTATTGATTTGTGGTTAGAGTGGAAAAGAGATTGGATGATGCTCTCCCTCTCCACTATAGTACATTCCTGGAGACAACACTTGAGGTTATCAGAGATATGCAAGTTGGTACAATTCGAGCTCCAGAAAGACAATTATATTTATATTTTATATAAGGATAAATGCCTATTAAATTTGTAAATGTAATATTATTATACATAAATAACCATTGTTGTATTGTGAGACTAACCGTGGCTGTTGTATTATGTATTTAATTTCATAAAGTTGTAATACTTTATGTTGCAGTGGGAATTAAAGTTGAAATTTTAATGTTATTTATTGTGATAATATATTTTGATTTTAGATTATATGAATTTAATTGAATACTTGTCAAGTACGTTTTTAAAAAAAAAATTACTACATTTTGTTTAAGTATAATTGGGTAGGTTGTAACATGTGGTATCAGAGCTTAGGTTCAAACTCTAGGACTTAATGTGTCTATTAACTCTTTTGTATTCTTCTTTTCAGTAAGAAGGAAGAATGGTGTAAATAAGAGTATCAAGTGAGGGTATTTAATATGTCAATGACAACAACCCTTTGTTTGATCCCTATCTAATTGCCACTAAGCATTTAGCTAAGCTAGATCAGATCCTCACAATGATAAATGATACTAGGGATCAAATCACAACCCTAAAACAAGAATTTTATAGCCAAGGTGAGGAAGAATGTTAGGAAGTACCTATTGAGCTCCTCACTGAATAGGAGAATCAACAGGATATGAGAGCTCAAGTAGTTGTAGAGCTGTCTAGGGACATAAAGAAGGTGAGTCTACCTAAGTTTGATTGAACTATTCTAAGTGATGGAGATGAATCATGGATGACTAAGATGGAGAAGTATATCAAGATCCAAAACTACTTTGAGGTCACTAAGGCAGTTTGGGGAGCTTACTAGTTTGCTAGCGAGACAAGTAATTGGTGGGCTAACAAGAAGATGGAGATGAACCTTAAATCAAACACCCTAAATTTGGGAGTATTTTATGATGTTGTTTAGGTCATGGTGGTTTCCATAGCTTTACTTTTATCGTAATCTTACATATTTTTAGAATTTGAAGCAAGGAGAGTTGTCAGTGAATGAGTACTGGGAGTAGTTTACCAAACTCATAAAGTATGTACCTTAGTACTAAGCTGATAAAAGGTTCAAAATCAAAATTTTTATCATGGGATTGAAACCCCATATTGGAGGTGAGGTAGATGTTTATGGGCCTTCTATTATGGACTAGGTTTATGAGAAAGTGGTAAAATATGAGCAAAAGTTGAAGTTTGTAGATCAGGTCAGCGAAAAGTTTAAGAAAAAGTTTGGTGGTTCTAAGCCAACCTTAAAGAATAAGAACCAAAATAAAAGGAGTGGAGACTATAAGGGATAGCCCAAGAATAAGAATGAAAAATTTAACAATGGATCCAATAACAAGAAACTAGGCAATGACTCCAAAGGTAGTTTTCAAGGAAACTCTCAAACTAACAAGAAAGGTCCACCAGGTGGTCTTTTTAATTATGGAAGAAACCACTATACTCATGAATGTCCTCAAGACAATTCAAAGAATAAAGGTCCAAACCCTCAGCATACCAATTTTTAACAACGTATTCATGTAGAAATTGTTAATTGATAAGCAAAATTTCAAGCAACACCCATAGAACTGTCAGTTATTTTGTTTGGATATTCAGTTTCTATTTTAATTGATACAGGGGCTACTAAATATTTTATAGCTCCTATAATGCTTATAAAATTTCCTAGGAAAGCTAGATATATGGAAAATGCATGGTCGGTAAAATATGGGAATGACTTAAAAGTCATGGTTAATCAGTGTCTAGTTGAAGCAGAAATTGAATTGTCTGAATTTTCAACTATAGTGGATTTGTATGTAGCACCACTAGGGTCATATGACATGATCCTAAGAATCAAATGGATTTTTAAACATAAGGCTAAGGTTGACTATTAATTAGAGAAGGTTGAGTGTCTCGATGATTTTGGAAATTAGACACAACTACAGGGTGAAAAGAGAGAGTTATGGATTAGATAGATTTCTGCCATGCAACTCAGAAGGGCTCAAGAAAAATAGTGCCAAGTATTTATCATCAAGATAAATGAAATGGAGAAAAATAATGAACCATCTCTTGAGTACTTCCCTTTTCTTAAAGATTTCCATGATGTGTTCCTTGAAGAATTACTAGGTTTGCCTCCCAAGCACGAGTTTGATTTCTCTATCGATATCATACCTGGATCAAAACCACAGTCTAAGGTACCATATAGGATGATGACCACTGAATTAGTTGAATTAAATGCACAACTCCAAGAACTATTGGCAAAGGGGTTGATTAGGCCTAATGTGTCACCATAAGTTGCACCAATTATTTTTGTGAAGAAGAGGGATGGTACTCTTTGACTCTGCATCGATTATAAAATGCTAAATAAGGAAACTATCAAGAACAAGGATTCAATGCCTCGTATATATGATATTTTTGATCAAATGCATGGTGCAATGGTATTTTTATAAAATACATATTAGAGCAGGATATCATCAATTGAGGATTTACGATGAGGATATTTTAAAAATAGCTTTCAGGACTCGTTATAGGCATTATGAGTTCACGGTGTTACCTTTCAGGTTAACCAATGCACCATCAACATTCATGAATCTCATGAATAGTGTATCCATAGACTACATAGATCACTTTGTTTTAGTCTTTTTGGATGACATTATTATCTATTCTAAGAATGAAGAGGAACACCTACATCAACTGGAATTGGTTTTACAATGGTTGTGGAAGCACAAGCTGTATGACAAGTTGTCTAAATGTGTTTTCTTCTAGGAGAGAGTGAAATATCTAGGGTATATTATTTTTGTAGATGACATCTTTATAGATCAATCCAAGATATGGACCATTATGGAGTGGCTAACACCTAGAAATGTGCACAAGGTAAGAAGTTTCATGGGGTTAGCAGGCTATTACAGGAAGTTCATTCCAAACTTTTCCAAGATAGCTAATCCAATTACCTCCTTACAAACGAAGAACCAAAAATTTGACTGATCATAAAAATGTGAAAAGGCTTTTTAAGAGTTGAAAAGAAGACTTACATCAGCACCAGTGTTGAGAGTTCTTGATCCTAATGGATAATTTTTAGTGATCACATATGCATCAGGAGAAGGTTTAGGTGGAGTCCTCGTGTAGGATAGTATAATGGTGTATTTTGAATTGAGAAAGCTGAAAACTCATGATTTTAAACTTACAGTGATTATTCATGCTTTGCAAGTTTGGCAACATTATTTGTTGGGAAAACCATTTGAGCTCAAGACAATTAACTTATGACTTAAATATATCTTCACCCAACAAAGTTTAAATGCTCGTTAGAGACGTTGGTTAGAGTTTTTTTTTGACTATGATTTTGATATCAATTACATCAAGGGTAAAGAGAATAGAGTAGCTGATGCTTTGAGTCGTAAAAGGTACATAGAATCCATAACCACTATCAAGAGTACTTTTAGAGATCAAGTGGTTAAGTTCTCACCAAGAGATGATTACTATAAGCAAGTTAGAGAAGCATTATCTAATAATGTCCAAGGTTATACGTATAAAGGATTTAGTTTTGAGAGTGACGATCTTCTGCATTTTCATGGAAGGATGTATGTGCCAGATCGAGAGAATCTGTGAAGCATAGTGTTGAAAGAGTTACATAATTCCCCATATTTGGGACATCTAGGATTAACCAAACTCATGGTAGAGTTTAGACCTTTATATTTTTGGAAGGGAATCAAGAAAGATGTGGCAGATTTTGTGTCACATTGTTTGGAATGTCAACAAGTGAAAGCTGAACATGTGCACCCAGCTGGATTGCTATATCCATATGATATACCAAAATAGAAGTGGAAGATGATCAATATAAACTTTGTCCAAGATTTACCGATGTCATGGAGTAGGCATGATATGATCTTGGTAGTTTTTGAAAAACTAACCAAGGTGGCTCATTTCATACGAGACAACTTGATAGATGATGCACCTACCCTTACGAGGAGGTTCACAAAATAAGTGTATAGGTTGCATGGAATATCAAAGAAGATCATTTTAGATCATGATCTAAAGATAACTTCTAGGTTTTGGGTTACTCTAAACTCAACTTTAGGCACACAACTTAATTTTAGCATCGCATATCATCCATAGATTGATGGATAGACTGAGTTAATAAATTAGGTTCTTGAAGATATTTTGCATATGTATTGCATGGATAAATAATAAAAATGGGAAGATTATTTCACATTGGTTGAGTTTGCATACAACAATTCATATCATTCAGCTTTGAAGATGACACCTTTTGAGGCACTGTACAGTAGGAGGTGTAGGACACCAATCAATTAGGATAGGTTAGAGGATAGGGTAGTCTTTGGGCTTGATACACTTACTAAAAATGGAAGAGCAAGTAAATTTAGTTAGATAGAGATTGGCTGAGGCCAATGATAGATATAAGAGTTACACTAATTTAAAGAGGATAAATAAGTGGTTTTCTTTTGGTGATAAAGTGTTTTTACAAGTTAAGTTGTAAAAGATCTTGATTAAGTTTAGGAAGTTAGTGAAACTGTCACCCAGATATATATGATCCTTCAAAGTGTTAGAAGTGGTCAATCCTGTTGTGTATAGGCTTGCATTGCCACCAAACCTAGCTTTTTTACATAATGTTTTTTATGTATCATATCTTAAGAAGTATATAGCTGATCTTTCACATGTTTTGGATTGGAATGCTTTGCAGGTTCTAGATCCCGAGGTGGTCATGTTAGATTCAATCAGGGTCATTTATACTCATGAACTTCATTTGTGTAATAGATAAGTGTCATAGTGCAAGGTCTTATAGGACCAATACTCTGAGGATAGTACTACTTGGTAAGACTATGATGAGTTTATCAAGCTATTTACATATTTCTTTGCATGATTGATAATGTTGATTATTCAGTTAAAACTCTTTTAATATTCTAAAACTATTGTTTAAATAAGTGTCATCAGGATGATGACCAATTTTAGGGGGGAGGATATTGCATCTTGATTTCACCCTATGATTTTACCTTTAAATATGTGGATTTAAAATGGTTAATAACTGATTCTTCATTTCTTTGATTTGATCATTATGACATATACTATTGGGAATGATGATATTGATGTTTTGTATACTTGATGTGACAACTATATTTGATTATTCTATACATTGTAGATGTATACTTGTTCGTCTTACATCATTGGTTTATATATTATGATGAATCACACTAAATACATATTTATTGTGAGGTGGATGCAGGATTAGTCTTACCCTCAGAGCATGATGAGTGAGAGTAGTATCGGAGAGGATGGTTTAGAACAGATGATTGCATGATGATATAATGAAAATTTTAGTAACGCAAATTCACACACCACCATAGATTGACTTGTTAAACACTTTACATTGATCTGGTTTACTAGAATTATGCTTGTTGATGCTAGAATAGTTGCATTGAATATGTTTCAGTTGTGCATTAAATGGAATGAATTTATTATCAAGTAGTATTGGAATAAATTCTAATAGTTATAATGATCATTGAGCTTATAAGATGCTTTATTATGTGTTTTATTAAACTGCATTATTTAATTACATCTTTCATTAGTAAATGAGGATAGTTATTAATACTAAATTTTTATCTTAAAAAAAAATAATGAATTATTATTATTGTATTAGATAATTACTTAATTATAGTATTTACCTTATCTTAATGTAAAATATAGCATGTGAACATCCAACTTTCAACCTATTTGCTAAAATATTAATATTGTGATAAATCAAGTGGACTTGAACACTTAGTTTTGGAATAGTTGCATGAAAACCTTCAAAGGCTTTGTTTAAAGCATGGATATTATAGAAGATTCAAATAAAGAGCTAAGCTAAGTTAAATTAGTGAGTAGCTTAAGGGTTAATTTATAATTAAGTTGGAATGATTAATTATTTTGGGAAAAATCTATTTTTGGACTTCGAGTCTTTTATCATTAAACAATGGAGTTAACTCGAGATTTCTGCCATGCTTGGCATGGAAGATATTGAATGGCAAAGAAGAGGAGAAAGGGGTTTTTAAGAGGGAGTAAGAAAGGATTTTATAAGAAAAAAAACTAATGGACATACACAAAGAAAGGAGGAAATTAGGAGATAGAGGTCCAAATTTCAAGGAGGGAAGTTTGCAAAGCGTAGCATTAGATCCAAGTTCATTATTTCATGAGAAGCTAATTTACATCTATGAGTATTTTTTTGATGGTTTTGTTTGTTATGTCCCATAAGAGAGTAGTTAATATATCTCCCTATCAATACATAGAATACTTCAATGAAAGAGGAATGCTGATAGATAGAACTTTCCCCATTTTTGTGATATCAATGGTCTCCTGGATGTCAACATAAGAATTGGATAATTTTCTCAACTCTTGATCTTTGAAATCTTATATTGAATGTTTTAGTGACCCCTTGAACATCCTTTCTTTTAGTTTTATTATGGCCTTCCTTAAAATGGTTTAACATATCAAAAATATAGGATGTCAGTAGGAAATTATTTCTTGATTAATAAGAATGATACTATATCATTAATGATAAATTCACATAGAAATTCATAAGTCATTATTGTAGAAGCTAGTTTTGACATAGAGAATTAATTCAAATTATAAAACCAAAGCTGAATTATTATCTCCAAATTATGTAAAGGTCAGACTTGGATAAATTCATTCCTAATAAATATGAACCTAAGATATTATGAAAAAATAAGAGTATTCGAGACAACTTATAGATATACAGGAAAATAATATACAGATAAATCTTAAAATAATTCCTTTATGTTAACTAAAATAATATAGACATAAGTTGATATTAAATTTGTTACTTGATAAGGAAAACTCAATGCATTAGCAATGCTAATATATATATACTCAAACCTGTTGCAGTTGTGTAGAATAGCGTAATTCTCCATCTGGTAAATTTAAAACAAAGAAGAAGAGAAAACCAGTAACATAAATCTAATATATCATAGCTGGGCGCAATTCCTTTTCCTCCTTGGTCATTATTAATTGATTCTTGGCCATAATATAAATTACCTTTGAGCTAGAAATAACCTGTAGAGGGTCTCCATTTTCTCCTTACTACCAACAACTATTAAATAACTCTCAGAAGATGATATTTTGCTTATCCATGAAATCAAATTTTAGTATTAAACCTACCCAAATTAGGCGATTTAGTAGTGTGGCATAGTACTTTGGAAGTTTACTATATGTGAAGCCCAAACAAATTAAAACCAGCTTGCTGTTTCTAGCTATGGCATCCCAGTTTGATCTTCTATGCCCTTTGCATATTTTCTCTTCTCTACTGATCGATATGGTTTGAGAAGAATATCAGACTTGTTTTAGTGTGGTGACAATTCTTAGGAATAACTATTAGTTCCCTTCTATTTGTACCTGTAACTTTGCTAGCACCATGTGTCCAAAAAGTCTATTTGGGCTATTGCATAGCTATTTCGAGCAAATATTTTCTTAAAACAAACAAACAAACAAAACTTCTTATTAATTTGGTTATGATGCCATTCATAGGGATACAATTAAACCAAATAAAACATCCCAGCTGTAAACCCATATCTCTGTAGAGATAAAATAGAGCAAATTAATAAAAGAATATTATAAATAAAAATATAACAAAATGAATATATTAAGGGCCAGATGTAGACAATAAAGAAAATTAATAAGGGATAATAATATATAACTATATGAAGGTGTAAGAGAAGTATATGTTTATATTTCTGTTAATATGTATTTGATTACATTAAAGTCATTGAGTTAAATTCAACATTGCCATAGATTAGGATAAGTCAAACAGTTTATTGAAAACTTGTATTCAGAATTATAAAATTAAAGGCCTATATGGTTGTTAATTGGATTAAGCTAATTATTATTTTGGGTACTTGACTTATTACTTGGTGATTATATATTTAAATTTAGTTTTTTTTAAAAACCAAGAAAAAATATTCTTTAAAACCTTGCTAAATTTGTTGGTGTTTTTTGAAACCAAATCCAATCACATTGGAAATGTAAGAAAGGTCATTTTAAAGTACTTGTTTTGTACAAACAAATTGAATTATGCTTTAATAATATCTATTATAATTAATTTAATATAGACTTTTATTATTATACTTGGTTGGTATGATTTATTAAAGTGTACTTATTTATATCAGATATTACATGCAACTAGTTATTATCCTTAGTTTAGCATATTTAGATGGTATGCTTATAATATGGATTATTTATCTATTATGTATATTATGGGGCCCACATTGACGATACCACCCAGGTAGCAAGACAAATTTCTTAAGCTTAGTTAGCACCACCAATGCTGTGTATGGATAACCTGATCAAGTGATATGTTATGAATTTGACTGATCCAGGTGATCATATGTTATTTAAAACTTTGGTCAAAGTAATGTCAGATTAACATTGTCAATTCATATGTTTGATTTACATGTTATGTGATATCACAATAGAAATATATTTTTATTTATGATACACGTCATATAATAGAAATCTTACAACGCATAGGGTACTAGCATGTCTCATTTTGGATTCTTGTACCGTTCTATCTGCCTATCCATGAAGGGAGGGCTATTCCCTGATAGGGGATTATGCGGGGGATTGTTGGTCTATTGTTGCAGTGGAAAAGTACTCGAATGATGGTCTCCCTCCCCATTGTAGTACATTCTTGGAGACAACACTTGAGGTTATTAGAGATATATGAGTTGGTGCAACTTGAACTTTGGAGAGCTGGTTATCTTTATAATGTATATAAGGCTAAATGCCCATTGAATTTATAAATGTAATATTATTTTACATAAATAGTCATTGTTGTATTGTGAGACCAGTCATGGTTGTGTCATTATGTATTTACTTTCATTAATTTGTAATACTTTATGTTGCATTGGGAATTAAAGTTCAAATTTTAATGTTATCTATTGTGATAATATATTTTGATTTTAGATTCTATGATTTTAATTAAATACTTGTCAAGTAAGTTTTAAAAAAAAAATTACTACATTTTGTTTAAATACAACTGGGTAGGTTGTAACAATTTTCCAGTCATTATGCAGACCACATACATCTATAGTCAAATCAAACATAGTTTAGAATAGCTTTCTTATATCCCAACCCAGTTTACCTAGTAGTCGGCTAGGTGGACATTAGTGCCACATTTGGGACACTACATCCATATGATGCTATTGTCCCTAACTGGGTGCTACTGTCATTTTCCCTAACTCTCCTAAACATATAATTTTTCAAATGTGTGTCCCTCTTAAGGTTGGCCTAATCACATTTTATTATCTACACAAGCTATAAATTTCTATAAATACAAGTCTATTTGACTTTTATTCACTAGATGGAAATTAAATGCAAAAGCCTATTCAAACAAAAGACAATTTGAACAAAATTAAGGTATTTGATCCCTAATCTACCCTACTTATGTATAATACCATCTAAAAAAACCCTAAACCCATATTTTAAATATTTCAAAGCTCAAGCATATTCAAGGTATCCAAGTCGACTCTCATTCTATCATTCACTTGCACTTACACCAATCACTAGTTGGGATAACTACATCAGGTTTGATCCCTCTTCAGAGTATTGGTATGTAGTAAACTATCTTTACAATGGGGTGTTGGGGATATCCAACCTATCTTATTAATGAACACACATTTTCAGCTCATGCCATACTTTCAAGGAGGATTAGGGTTTGCACACTAAATCAAGTTTTCCTAACACAACATAGAGTTCTAAAATTCATGCACATAGGAACAAGACCTAAAAACATAGGTGCAAGTGCTCCTAAAAAATAAGAATAATCCTACAAAATGGATATGAGTGCCACTTTGAGACACTACAATAATATGGTGATACTATCCAGGTGGTGTGCTATTGTCTAGTGAACAAACATATCCTAGAATCCTATTGATGATACTCAGAACTGTCCAAAACCCAATTTTTAGAACTTAGATCATCCATGACAGTCATTTTATAGATAAGTCTATATTTATGCATATTTATTACTATTTTTATAAAGTTAAAAAAGTTAAAAATCTATAACAAATCAGTTTTTAATTATTGCATATCATTTGACTAATTTAAACATCTCAACCCTTTAATCTAAACATATGATTTGCATAGCCAAACATTAAAATGTTGAATAACTCTCCTTATGGTTATTAACTTTAACTTCATCTATCTCCATTTTCTCCTTCATGAAAACCTGAAACTCCTCATGATTGTTCTCTTATTTCACCTCTATTGTTTCCTTCAAGGAAACATATAGCTTCCCATGGTTGTCATCAACTTTTCTAACTTGTAAAAGAAAAAAGATAAATGCATTACCTTCCTTCACCAATGAAAATTTAGAATCTTCTCACTTATGGGATACCATAAATTCCTTCCCATTATCAAATAATGGGTCTACTTGTTCTAGTTCCACAATTATCACGTCTACATCTTATTTCATGAGGAATCCTTACCCTATGGGCTAATCACAAACATCTTCCTCTTTTTTGTTCTTAAAATCACATTTGGGCTTCTCATATATAAACCTCACTCTCTTGTTTATTTCAAAACAACCTCATTTCCTCATTCATATCATTCTCCTTGTTACTTCTCAAAGTAGACTTGAGCTACTCACATGACAACTTCTCTCACCTATTGCATTTCATGGAAATGGTTTTATTCTCTTATCTTTTAAGCCTTAACACAAGAATATTATTAATCCATTATACTTGCCTTCTTGGGTGGACAACATGACCCATCATCTTGGAAACTATATGTTCCCAGCTCTGCATCTTATTCTTT
The DNA here is from genome assembly GCA_037957365.1 of Torreya grandis. Lineage (NCBI taxonomy): Eukaryota > Viridiplantae > Streptophyta > Pinopsida > Cupressales > Taxaceae > Torreya > Torreya grandis. The sequence continues at coordinate 2,549,040 of JARHVA010000049.1, forward strand.
ACTTTTTCTTGTCTCCTCTCTTAGAGAACTCTCCAAGACTTAGATTGAAATCCACATAATCTCTTACTTGAAACCCTTACCCTCATGGATTCATCAATATTATCTTCCTAAAAATACATTTATAACTCCACTATCCATTTTATGAGATCATTTGGGCTCTCTTTACCATAAAACAAAATAACATTGCTAGTCGGCTTACCTCTCTTCTTCACCAAGACCTTTGCTAGTCTCTTTTCCTGGTTAAAATATATTCTTTCAATTGATTGGAATATATCAAAAACATATAACCTTCCTTGTGGGGACAAAAACCCATCATCATATCATTTTTATCATCTTCACTCATAACTACAACATATCCACTTTGTGCAGTCTCCATCATTTGCAATCTTGCTTGGAATTCCTCCTTTTATATGCCATCTCTCCTTAACAAGCATGACTATATTTAAAATTTTGAAAAATACTCAAACAATATCATCTCACACTTCCTCAATACTTGTAGGGATTATCTCACACCTACAAAAACTTATACTCTTCCTATGCAATCTTATTTTTGACTAATTTTAAGTAACTCAAGTAGAAATCTCTTATATAAACTAAAATTAACTCATGAAATAGCCTTAAAAACTAAATCCAAAAAATAAATACCTTTATTTGATACCAATTGGTGTAATCACTAGAGAAGGGGTCCACTTAAGGATTACGATTATCTCTATATTGCTTGGGTAGGACACTCACTCATGGAAAAACATTAACACGTTACTGAGACTTGACACATTTAACACAACATATTTATTGAATTCAAATACATGTTACAAATAATATAGTTCAAACTCACAATCACACTTTCACACATGCCCAGACAGGATTATTACAATGTATAAAGAAGATCTATACTCTCATACAATCTCTCTTGGATAGAAATAATTTTCTTTTCTACTCTTGGAGAGTTCTGCACTTCTCCAACTTGCTCTCTCGTCAAAAATCCATTTGAGGTCCCTAGATTCATGTGGTGTCTCTTCAACTTCCATAATCTCAACATAATGTATAAGAGTTTGGAAGCTTTCAGTTTTCCAATCTATTAACAAAAACTACTTCCATGTGTCACAAAACAAAGACAATCACACGTAAATATAAAAAATAACATTATACCTCCTCATAATGATAAAATTGACACATAGTTTAAATAATAAAACACCAATCAACTCCTAAAATCTTTCCTACCAATGTGCTACTACATTGAAGAACCAATTTATAGGCCCCTGGATGCTCAAGTGACATTTCTAGCTGAATGATAGTTGTCAAAACTTTCATAACATTTAACATTGTAAATCCAAATTATCTAAAATATAATGTGCAACTTGTATATACTTATTAGGTATTATAACCTCACTAAATCTTTCCTTCAAGTTTTTTATTGCATTAAAAATCCATCTTGCCAATTATCACATACTAAAGAGATGACATAGACTGGCAAAAGTGTACATAATATTTACACTCTAGGACACAATAATAGAATACTTCTACAACATCATTCTTAGAGGTTCATAATACTAATAAAACAAGCCACAAGCACCAAAAAAATAAAAACCTAAGTTAACATTTTTTTGGTTGATGAAAGATTGCCCAAATCTTTTGATGCTCTTGCATCTCTTTTAGAAACCTTTCTTTTCTAAAATGAGCTAAAATAAAGTCACCCTCTTAAAAAAAATTATTATATTATCTTCATATCACCATGCAATTTATATCTCATGACAATGATATTCTACTTATCTATTACCTCTTGATGTACTTTGTGTAGATATGTTGCATTGTCTTCTACTTTAGTAGTTATTCTTCTCATACCAACTCTATATCTTAATTCAGTCATGAATATAGGGCTAAAACTGTACAAAATTTTAAAATGACTCTTTTTTGTATTTATATTGACTGATTAATTGTAATAAAATTCATCTTGTTCTAAAATTATATCCCATTGTTTAAGCTTTTTCCCTACCAAACATCTCAATAAATTCTCAAGGTTTGTATTCACTACCTCTATTATCCCATTTATATTTTTGATGATTGAATGAATTGAAACTCAACCTTATTCTCAATGTTTATAAATAATTTATCCACAAATAAAAACCAAATTTGGTATCTTTATCTTAATCTATTCTCTTAGATAGTCCATGCAAAATTACAACTTATTTGAAAAGCAAGTATGCAATGTTTTTGGCATTGCTCATATTCTTACATGTTGTGAAGCGTGGCATATTGGGAAAAAAAAAAAAAAACATACATAGATTCATTACATTTTTATGTTCTTTGCAATCGAATAACTCAATCCATACTTATTTATTCCCATGGTCTTTATGATGTAGGTAATGGCTGATACAAACTTGCATTCTGATTTTTACCCTTTGAATTCTACAACCTTACATTTCTGATTTCTACAAACTTTCACAAAATTATTCACATCCCTTATTCATATTAGGCCAATAATAATTTTCATTTCATTGTGTCAATGTTTTATCCACACCATAATGAGCATCTAATCCTTCAATATGCTTTTCTCTTATCAAAGTATCCCTTATTGATCCTTGAGGTATACATAATTATTTCCTTTGAAAAACTGATCCATATTGAAAAAATAAATCTAACCATGGAGTTATATACAATCTATTTGGGATCTTTGAAAATTCATAAACATATATAAAAGTAAAATATTCTCCATAAAAATCATTCATTGATTCAAACCCAACAACCTCTATTCTTGTCGCATTCAACACAAAACATACTATAATTAAAACATCCACAACTCTATTTGACTTTCCACATCTATGTTTCAAATCAAATGAATAAATTTAAAGAAATTAAATGCACTTCATATGCTTTTGGTTCAACTTATGTTGTTTTTTTATGAATTGTAGTGCTTGATGATCTATATAAAAAATGAATTTCTTTAGAAGAAAGCAATGTCTCCATTTATTGAGAACTTGCACCATGGCATAAAAATATTGATCATAAATCGATTACTTCCTCTTGACTTCATTAAAATTCCCACTAAATTAAGCAATGGGATTGGCTTATTGACTCAAGATCGCACCTACCATCATCCCACTAGTATCATAACTAACTTGAAATATTTTGTTGAAATCTAACAATGCTAACAATGGGGTTTCGTTACCTTCCTCTTCAAAATATGAAATTTGTTATTTGATGTAATGATCCATGTGAAATATTATTCCATTATGGGACCATTACTCCTCAAAGAGGTGATTAATCTAGAAGGATATATTACTTTGAGTGACTTGTGGTATAATGGTAGTACCATATGCCATTTTTCGTCTTCATTGTCAGCTTCAAGTCCATCCAAAGCACATGTGGTCATGTCATAGATTCCTAACTCCTCCCCCTTAATTTCACACAAATTCAAAAATTACAATATTGTTATGTGTAGTTACAAAACTATGTTTATATAAAATTAGAAAATGTAAGATCTAAATTATCATGAAGTGAGCAATTACCAATATAGTAATAGTTTAACCATCCCTCCATCTTCCATGCCTACATATATTAGTGTATTATTCCATTATTTTAATAGGTAGAGATATAATAGGAATTATTTTAGTTGTTATAAATCTCACAACACATACAACCTTAGAGAACATTGTACAAAACTACTTCATAAAATAATATTGAAACTTATAGTTATATCACAATTTCTATTGTCCTCTTGTTTATCCTTGTCACACAACACTATGATTATATATTTTAGAATTTATAATTTAATATATGCTTCCTCCATAACACATTTAATACATTAAGTGTGTCTATCCCTAGATTATATTTTGGGCCTTGGATCATAATTAGTTGACACTATCCATCTAAACCTCGGGTTCCTTCTTATGGAAAATTGTTTACAAAAGTGCAAGTTTCTAACAATTTTCCAAATATTCTTTATCAACTACATGCAATGAGGAACATTTATATTCTAGGAGGGGTGGTTATTCTAAGAGGATATGAGACTTTGAGTGACTCATGGCATAATAATAGTACTCTGTGCCATGTATCATCTTCACTATCAACTTTAAGACCATTCAAAGCACAATGGTCCTATCGTAGATTCCTAACTCATCTTTGTTGATGTTTCACAACTCAGACAGTTTCAATATTTTTATGTATAATTGTGTAACTGAATTAAAATAGAATGAAAAAATAGAGGATCCTAATATTTATGAAGTGATTAGTTACAATTATATTAAAGGGTTCAACCATCCCTTCTTTTTCCATGCTTGTATATTACTATATTATTCCATTCATTGAACAAGTAGAGATAGAAAAGAAATCATTGTAGTGGTTATACTTCTTGTAACACATCTGATTTCATGGAACATTGCATATAACTATTCCATAAAATAATCTTGTAACTTGTAGTTCTAACACGATGTTATTTTTCTCTTATTTATCCTTGTCCCTTAACACTTTGATTATAACTTTTGTAATTTATCATTCGATATAAATTTCCTCCATATCACATTTTAACTATTAAGTGTGTCTATCCCATGAGAACCTCATGGGCCTCACATCATAGTTAGTTGACATTAGCCATCCAAACTGTTAGGTTGTGGAGCTAAAAGCTTCACTAGGATGCGAACAGGAGGAGTTGCAGAGGTTGCAGAGTTGCAGAACAAGTTACAGGGCAACTGACGTTGCTCTGATCAAATGACGTCGGTCATATTAGAGTATAGAAGCAACTGACATCGGTTATAAGTCGGCTGACATCGGTCAAGAAGGAGCCGACGTTGACAACCTGTGTGTGCATGCGGTTCGAGAACTGGTCTATTTTTGGACAGTCAGTTTGCATGTAAAGACTATTTTTGGTCTTGAGTTGCGTGTCTAATTATTGTAATTAAGAATGTCTAATTATTGTATGCATGAGATCTATATAATAGACTCATGGGCTGTATTGTAAAGTGTGCTAGATAGCCATTGTGCTTGTAGAGAGAGCAAGAGTAGCTCCTCCTAGTTCCAAAGGGGTGCTGAGTGTGTATGATCAGGGAGAGTTGCAGGTTGTGCAAGTTCTGGTAGAAGATCCACCGGGTTACTGGTTGAAGAATCATAAGGACTTGGTGAGGCAAGGACAAGGGTTCTTCAGGGTGTAGAGATATCTACATGGTAAGTTAGGTCTGTTGATTTGCAGGTTGTTGCAAGAGAAGGGAGATCTACTTGGAGTATGGTTGTGTACTTGGTGTACTGGCAGCGTTGTTACTAACTGGTGGAAGTGAACAACAACTCTGTGTTTGAGTTGATTGTTGTGACCGTAATTGAGAGAGTAAAGTGTTGAAGGAGAATTATTGGTGAGCCCTAGAAGTGTGGGAGCTCTAGAGGTGTGGGAAGAAGAAGTGTGGCATCTTCTTTATTGTATTTTCTTCTGGATAAGTATTAATATAATTGGGTATTGTCTCTCATATTCTGTGTTGTTTCATATTTCTAGTTACTTATCATTCTGGTTAAATTTTGTGTTTAGTTGCTTCTACAAAGGTAATCAAGTGTGCCCTTAGTGGGCAGTAGATCCTGATAGTTGGTATCAGAGATTTTGGTTGGGTTCACTAACAGGGGGTTTTAGATCTGGTTAGTGTTTTGTTGATTATAGGTCACTCTCAGGGGTTTCAGATTGAGTGGGAGTATAAAAATGGCAGAAGAAAGTAAGCTACGAATGGAGAAATTGAATAGCACAAATGGTCCATTACAGATTGATGGAAAGAAAGAGCAAGTAAAGAAAGATTGCTGGTTGGTAGAAGGTCAATATGAAGAGATTGAAGAAGCAGATGTTGTAGGTGTTGTTACACAGGATGCTCTGGATAAAGTAGAATCTTGGTTTACAGATTCTGTTGCCTCTTTCCATGCAGCCCAAAATAGAGTATCTTTTCATGATGATGTCCAGGGAGACTTTGGAGAGATTTATTTAGGCACTGGTGAGCCTTGTCAAATTATTGGCAAAGGGGAAGTGAAGCTGAAATTGCAGACATGTAACACACAAGTGTTGAATGAGGTCATGTAGGTACCAGTCTTGGAGATGAGTCTAATTTCTTCAGGAAAGTTGGGTGATGAGAGATGCATAGTAACTCTCACAGCGGATGCACTTGAATTAGACGATGGTAAGAAAGTAGGTATCCTTTATCTATCTACTTATATTACTGATTCACCTTCTGTTGCAGAGATGTGGCTTTGTAGGCTTGGTCACATGTGTAAGAAGGGAATGCATGTTCTTAAGCGAAAGACAGATGTTTTTAACAAACTTAAGAACTGGAAAGCCTTGGTGTTCATGGAGGAGATGACAGACAGAGATCAGCTGAGGGGACTAGATTATTTTGAGCAGGGCTGTGGTAATTTGGACAGGGTTTTGATCCAAGGTGAGCTTGCAGGTAAAAAGTCATCACTCACAGGAGAACATAGTTACCAGCATCGGTCAGGAAAAATTGACGTCGAACAGACAGGTACCAACGTCGGTCATGTGCAGACCAACAGAGTCGGTGGTGTCAGGTAGGTGGAGACCGACGTCGATCAGGGGAAACCGATGTCAGTAGTCAGGGTCAGTCACAGGGAACCGATGTCGATCGGTTGCAGATTGGGAGATGGCTGAGATCGGTCACTGGAATGGATGTTGGGCAGACAACAAGCTGTCAAGGAGTCTCAAGTGCCCATGTGGAGGATTGAAAGGGTAAGTGAACCTCATATTCATTGTTCACCTTCTTTATATTACTTGCTGCTCACTGATGGTCAAGAACCAGGAAGATGTGAAGAGGCAATGCAGGTAGAATCTAGGAAATAGTGGGAGCATGGCATGAATTCTTTGGAAGAGAACCAAGCAAGAGTTTTGGTAGAGTTTCCAGCTGGGATGAAAGCACTGATAGATGAATGGATTCCTAGGTTAGAGAAGAGAGTGGATGGACACATGAGACAGAAGGCCAGGGTTTATGGTCTTGAGCAGGCAGTAGGACAGTGGTACAGGTTTGACAGGTGTATGACAAAGTATGGCTTTGGTCAAGGTCAATGTAACCATTGTGTTTTCTTTACCAGGTTGGATAATGGTCACAACATTATCCTGTTACTGTATGTGGTGTGGTTGCTTGATGTAGGGTTACACATGTAGGGAGTTTCTGAGCTAAAGGTAAAGTTAGTTCAGAGGTATGTCATGAAGAATTTGGGAGCAACGAAATTCTTTGGCATAAGAGACATGGAAGATCAGAGGTTGATTTTGTCTCCAGTGGGAGCTAATGTGAAGAAGGTGTTGGCAGGGTTTAATTTGCAGGATGCAAAATTGGTAAGCACACCAAGGGCTGGACAGTTCAAGTAGAGCTTAGAACAGTGTCTGAAATCACATGAGGTCTGGTGTAGACCTGAGTTTTCTCAAGCAGTGGGAGTTGTCAGAGAGTTTGGAGCCAATTCAGGGAAGAAGCACTAGAAAATGTTTTAGTGGGTTCTCAGGTATTTGAGAGGGACCAACATCAAGGATTCATGCTATGCAGGGTCAGGGACTTCACTACATGGGTTTGTAGGTTCGAATGTGGCAGGGGACTTGGATGACAGGTGTAGCACCACAGGTTGTGTGGTGGTTGGTCTTCAGGATTGAGCTTGAAGAGGGATACAAGCAAGGAAAGAATTTAGATGGTGTATAGGTACAGGTATAGGTGCAGCTATTTATCTCCAAGTGGGAGATTGTTAGTTTGTGGAGCTAAAAGCTTCACCAAGATATGAACAGGAGGAGTTGCGAAGGTTGCAGAGTTGCAGGGAAACCGATGTCAGTCTGATCAACCGACGTTGGTCATATTATAGTGTAAAAGCAACTGACGTCGGTTATAAGTCAGCTGACATCGGTCAGGAAGGAGCCGACATCGACAACCTGTGTGTGCATGCGTTTACATGTAGTTTGAGAACTGGTCTATTTTTGGACAGTTAGTTTACATGTAAATACTATTTTTGGTCTTGAGTTGCGTGTCTAATTATTGTAATTAAGAATGTCTAATTATTGTATGCATGAGATCTATATAATAGACTCATGGGCTCTATTGTAAAATATGCTAGATAGCCATTGTGCTTGTAGAGAGAGCAAGAGTAGCTCCTCCTAGTTCCAAAGGGGTGCTGAGTGTGTATGATCAGGGAGAGTTGTAGGTTGTGCAAATTCTGGTAGAAGATCCACTGGGGTACTGGTTGAAGAATCATAAGGACTTGGTGAGGCAAGGACAAGGGTTCTTCAGGGTGTAGAGATATCTACATGGTAAGTTAGGTCTGTTGATTTGCAGGTTGTTGCAAGAGAAGGGAGATCTACTTGGAGTATGGTTGTGTACTTGGTGTACTGGCAATGTTGTTACTGATTGGTGGAGGTAAACAACAACTCTGTGTTTGAGTTGATTGTTGTGACCATAATTGAGAGAGTGAAGTGTTGAAGGAGAATTACTGGTGAGCCCTAGAAGTGTGGGAGCTCTAGAGGTGTGGGAAGAAGAAGTGTGGCATCTTCTTTATTGTATTTTCTTTTGGATAAGTATTAATACAATTGGGTATTGTCTCTCATATTCTGTGTTGTTTCATATTTCTAGTTACTTATCATTCTAGTTAAATTCTGTGTTTGGTTGCTTCTACAAAGGTAATCAAGTGTGCCCTTAGTGGGCAGTAGATCCTGACACAAACCCATTATTCCTCCCCTTGGAAAATGGTTTACAAAAGTGCAAGTTTTTATTTGATCAAATTTATAATTAAGAGAGTTTTGATCTTAATTGGACAAATTGCTAAGTAAAATTAGATTGTAAGACATATGGCATAAAAAACACAAGCTGATTTTTAACATACTATAATTAGAAATATGTTAAAATGGAAAGTACCAAAATAAATAATTTAGTTAGAAATCAAGCATGTAGGACTGTGACTGTGATTGTGAAACTAATTGTATGAATATGTGAGGTCACTGTGAATTAGGTATAAGGATTCAAATCTATTTGAGACAAGGCCACACTATTTGGATGAGGTTGGCCTATGCTGACATCTGTAGGGAGCACCAACTTCTGGTAGGGTTTTACCTTTTTGTGTAAAAATAGATAGGTGTGCCTTCACTTGTAGGTCTTATGTGCATGATAAAATTTGTGTAATTCATTATGGAAGCTGTTGTATGCTTTCTTCACGTGAAACCCTACCTCAATAGATAATATAGGATAAACATAATAAATAAGAAAAAGGGGTTAGTGGATGAAGTTGTGCTTGACCTCAACATCCCTTGTGTTGAGTGCTACTTACATACCAATACCTCAAAGAGGGATCAAACTCCATGTAGTTCTCCCATGCTATGGTGGTGTGTGTGAAAAACTAGTGTAATGCTATATGCTAGTGCAATCTTGATGTGATTAAGTGCTAAAAAAATGACTTATGACCATGGAATTGTATTCAGACTTAACTTAGGGCTACTTAGGCTATGTGGACTCTGAATTGGGAAGAATAAGTACTTTCCTCTTGATGTGCAACTAGATATTCTATTGCTTTTCAATCATATGAGCCTATAGTGAACAAATGGATATAACATGTTATTTTATAAGGATCATTTGAGAATTAATTTGAGTGGGATTTATGAAATGTATGGTATAACCCATTAGGTAAATTTGAATTAGAGCAACTAGTTGTTATTTGGGGGGAGGATGAAACTAGCAGATTCAAACACTATCGACAAATGGGATTGTACTAAAGGTACAACCTTATCTGAGTAAATACATGTAAGCTAAAAGTGTGGATGATCAAGCCATGGATGGGCTTAGGTTGTTTAAAATGAGGAATGCAAATATTTAGTAATCATTAGATGCTTGGAGGTATATGTCATCCACATAGAATTGAAGGACCGGTGGTTAAGGACTACATAATTATTATGAGCTAAGTATGTATAAGAAGATGGCCACAAGTGCATATTTTTAGCAATATATGTTAATTTATGTGTCTATGGTTTTCAACTCTTTGTTTCATGGTTCAACTTTAGAATAACTTCTTTGACCTCAGTTTTAGAGGCGTAAACCATTCTAATTTTTAAATTTATTTATCCCTCGAGTACCTCTTAGGCCCCAAGTTATAGTTAGTTGATGTTAGCCACCTAAACCCTAATGTAGGCTCTTGGTCTATCTTCTTTAATAATATAGGTCGAAGATTCAACTATTGTACGTAAACAAAAGTCATAGCATGAAAATTGAGAGCTAGGATGCAAAGAGATGAACCAGGGGAATAAAACCAAAAATTCAATTTTTTGTTTTGAACATATCACCAAGATTGAACATTTATGCTCTAAAACACTTGCACGATTGTGGTAACTTTCTTTGATCATATCCAAATTTTGAAGTGAAAATATTTTTGGATTTAGTTTTACATTTATACATTCAAATTTTTGTACAAAAAGTATTCTATAACAGTGTACAAGAAAATATCTTATTTATATCCCTCTTGAGTCTACATTTATCATATTTTTGTTTCATTTATTTATTAAATATTATTACTCTATTGTACATGCATTATAATGCTTAATTAAAAATAATTCATTTATTTATGTTACAAAATTATAAATTATATAACAAAGAAACATATCCTACCTAAAAATACATCTAAATTATTGTCCAATAATTGTTCCACAATATATAATATAGACATAAAATGTTATGACTTATTCAATAAAAACATTATTATATTTGACTTCACTAATAAAGAGGCTTAATTTTTAAATGTTACTTAAATATTTAATTATTATATTAAAATTAATATAAAAATTTGAATGTTTATTAGAGATTTAATTATTGTAATAAAATTAATGCTTTTGAATAAACTAATTGATGGTTTATTTATCATCATACATGTTTTTTTCATCCCACTATAGAAGAATAACATTAATGTTAATAAAGATAAATGATTAGATGTTGAATTTACACTATTAAAAACATTAGAAGAATTCAAAATCGATACTTGAATTTAGTATTTAATATCTATTTCATTTTATATGTAGAAGTATTCAAATAAGAATAGATAACAATAATGAGAAAATTTAAATGGAATAACACTACAGGGAATTGGGAGAAGGGGAGGAAATTGTTTTGGAGGGGAAGGGGTAGGGGCAGGGGAAAATATTTTTATTAAAAAATCTTTTCTTTCACTGTTTGATCAATAACAATAATAGTATCATCCATGACCTTGAAGCATTTAGACCTGCATTTTTTGTTGAAACATAACACTCCAATAACAACTGAAAACCCGAATCCAAAGCTCAATCCAATCCCCACTTCCCACCATATGTTTTCCTCCCTCTCTTCTTCACCTTCTTGTTCATCATCAGTGCCACTACCCTTTGGGGAAATAGCAGAGGAACAATTTCTATTTATTTGAAGCCCACAAAGATCTCCATTATTTGAGAAAACACTTGCATTAAATGTTAACAACTGACCTCCTTGTGGTATTCTTCCTGAAAGATTATTATAAGATACATCCAAGTAAGCCAAGAATGTTAGGAGTTGTAGTTCAACTGGAATAACTCCAAAAAGATTGTTCTTTGAAATATCAAGCGACTCCAATTGCACAAGCTTTGCAAGAGATATTGGGATTTTGCTGGTAAGATGATTTCTTGACAAATTGAGAACCCTCAGACCAATAAGGAATCCGATCTCACCTGGAATATCACCTGAGAAATTGTTGCTCGAGAGATCAAGGCATCTAACTAATGCCAAAGATCTTTTGTAATCTAGAAATTGCCCTTTGCTGATGATTACTAGTTTATCTAAATAAGACACCTTGGAGATTTCATGTGAATTATATTGAAGGACTTCAGCACTCTGTGATTGATTTGTCATAGCTGTTAAGTCTCCAAAATTGCTTGGAATAACACCTGTTAAATGATTATTTGACAATATCAAGACTTGAAGATTTTGTAATTTTGCTAGCTGCAAAGGTATCTCACCTTCAAATTTATTAGATCTTAACACTAAAATTCGGAGGCTGGAAAACTTGCCTATCCAATTTGGGATATTTCCTTGCATGCTATTATATCTTAAATCGAGAATCTCTAAAGAACTACAATTTTGAAGAGATGATGGGATTCGGCCTTGCAACTTATTACTTCCCAATTTCAGTGTTTGAAGACAAGCCATGCTCCTTATATTGCCTTCCAGAAGATTTTTTTCTAGATTTAACACCTTCAATGTTGATGAACAGTTCTTAAAACTTGTAAGAATCTTACCTGAAAGCTTGTTATTTGATAGGTCTAGAACCTCCAACATATGCCCTTCACAAACAAAATGTGGAATGTCACCACAAAGATTATTTTTTGCCAGAGAAAGAAATCTAAGACTATGCCCATATTTGCCAAATTCTGCTGGAATGAATCCATCAAATAGATTCTCAGACAAGTCTAGGAACTCCACAGAAGGATGAGGCACATATATATTCCCCTGTAACTTATTTCCATGTAGGTCAACATATTGGGCAGGAAATTCAGTGAACTTAGAGGACAAAGGGCTTCCTCCAAACTGATTACATGAGAGATTGAGATAATAAAAGTACATATTGTCCCATAACCAATCTGGAATATTATTGCCAAGTGAGTTGTTGGACAAGTCTAAACTCCGTATGGCGTATTGAGTTGAAAGGAAAGTGGGGAAATCACCTTCCATATTACAAGACATCAAACCTAGGGATTCAAGCTGAAATTTAGGGATCCAATAGCCATCCACTTTCACAGTCAAGAAATTGTTGGAAAGGTCCAACTCAACAATCTTTGAGAGATTTTGTAGTTGAGAGAGTAAGAAAGTGCCACTCAAAGAATTATTGGCGAGATCAAGCCAAACCAAGGATGAGAGGTTACCAAAAGTTGATGGCAAGCTTTCATTTAATTGGTTTGACCAGAGGGAAAGCGTTGACAACTTTGATAGTCCACCTAAAGTCCATGGAATGTTGCCTATTAATGAGTTGTCTGAAAGATCCAACTCTCGAAGTCGTGAGAGATTTCCAATTGAAGGAGGAAGAACACCTTCAATATTGTTATGAAAGAGATTTAAGATGGTGAATGACGACATATTTCCAATGGAAGGAGGAAGAACACCTTCAATATTGTTGCTATAGAGATCTAAGATGGTCAATGAGGACATATTTCCAATAGAGTCTGGAATCACTCCTCCCACATTTGAGTTTTTAATTCTAAGGCTGCTGAGGCTGGAAGCATGCTGTAGAATATAAGAGATATTTTCCTCAAACTCTGGGTTGTAGGACAAGTCAAGGTTCGTCAAGTGTGGAAGGCTTAACACCGCAGAAGGGATGGAAGCTTCTAAACCACAGAGAGAGAGATAGAGGGAAACCAAAGATGTAAGATTTGAAATCCATTTGGGAAATGGGTGCTGGGTGAAGTCATTGCCATCAAGGTAGAGATGGGAGAGGGAGGTGAGGTTTGAAAGAGGAGAGAGAATTGTACCTGAAACCGAACACTCAGACATGTCAAGTGTCGTAAGATTGGTAAGGGATGCAACATTATCTACCACATGATCACCTCCCATTGTTAGATTCACAGAACCCCTCAGTGAAAGATACTCCAACCCTTTCAAACTCCTTATCCATGCGCCCAATTGCCTCGTCTCCAAATCAAAATTATAGGATATGTCAAGAAATTTCAAGCTAGACATGTTGATAATGTCGCTTGGAATTCGGCCTGTAAACTGACAATATGCCAAACTCAAATGGGTCAATCTCTTCAGCATTCCAAGCTCCGAAGGGATGCCAATAGGGTAGAAGTCAATCCCACCAAGGTCAAGATACTCCAAATGCTGCAGCTGTGATAAACCATGGAAAATTTGGCTGCTTGAATTCTTCGAACTTAGTGGCCAGTTCGAATTTAGTTGCCAGTAAGAGAGGAAATTAAGATCCATCCGAAGCACGTGGTCAGTGTGCAGGTGGCAGGCGATTCCCTTCCAGGAGCAGCAGTCTAAGCCACTCCATGATTCCAACTGGTCATACGAATCATTGAGGCCTTCTTTGAAATCGGCAAGGGCACTTCTCTCCTCGTCGTGGCATCTCCAGCAGTAGCAGGTGGCAGCCATGGAAAACAACAGCAACACAGAAAATATTCCCTTGGCCATCTTCAGACGTCGACACTATACTCTCTCAATATCAATAATATTACCACTAAGAATACAATTGAAGTTCCCAATGAGACTGCCTACGCATGGAATCGGTTGTAAATTCACAACTATTTAAAAGAGCTAGTGAGTTGCATTCATGAAAGTCTTGAAAGTGCAGAAAATGATGAAAAGTTGACTGGTAATAGTGAGTTGCATTCATGAAAGTCTTGAAAGTGCAGAAAATGATGAAAAGTTGACTGGTAATAGTGAGTTGCATTCATGAAAGTCTTGAAAGTGCAGAAAATGATGAAAAGTTGACTGGTAATAGTGAGTTGCATTCATGAAAGTCTTGAAAGTGCAGAAAATGATGAAAAGTTGACTGGTAATAGTGAGTTGCATTCATGAAAGTCTTGAAAGTGCAGAAAATGATGAAAAGTTGACTGGTAATAGTGAGTTGCATTCATGAAAGTCTTGAAAGTGCAAAAAATGATGAAAAGTTGACTGGTAATAGTGAGTTGCATTCATGAAAGTCTTGAAAGTGCAGAAAATGATGAAAAGTTGACTGGTAATTTTTAAATGTAGAACTTTAAAATAAAACACCAATTGCATTGGCCAGGTCAACTTAAAGTCTTGAGCGTGCTTGAAAAAAATGGAAAGTCGCTGATTAATAAATTTTAAATGTAAAATTTTGAAAAGAGATTGCGAATTGCATTGGCAGATCAATTTAAAGTCTTAAGTGTGTTTTGAAAAGAAAAAAAGAACGAGAAAATATGGATAAGTTGTTGACTAATAATATTTGAATATAGAATTTTAAAAAGAAAATATTAATTATATTGTTAAGTCAATTTAAAGTCTTGAGTGTGTAAGAAAAAAAAGGAAAGAATTAAAAAAAGAGATAAGTTGTCGACTAAAAATTTTTAAATATAAAATTTGAAAAATAAAAAATCAATTTAAAGTCTTGAACGTGTAAGAAAAAAAAATAAAGAATGAGAAAAAACAAGATAAATTTTTGACTAATAATTTTGTAAATATAAAATTTGAAAAAGAAAACACCAATTGTATTGTCTGGTCAATTTAAAGTCTTGAGTGAATAAGAGAAAAGAGAGGAAAGAATGAAAGAAAATGGATAACTATTGAGTTTGATTTTTTATTTAAAATATGCAGTGGAGAAGAATCTTTATGAAAAGTATATTGACTAAGAATTTTTTAAAGATGAAGTGATATATATATATATATATATTTGACCATTGTTTTATGCGGTGATCTTAAGGTAAGAGTCAAGATCTGTGGGGTATCTATTTCGACAAAGTCGCTCAGGGTACAAGTCCGTATTAAGTTATTAACAAAATTTTCAAAGATAAAACACATAATTATTTTGAAGAAAAATTTCAAAGATAAACATCTTAATTTTTTTTTAAAAAATGTTATTTTTTAATTAAAAAATGGTATTTTTTAATAAAAAATGTTATTTTTTATGGTTTTTACTTATACTTTTTTAAATAAAGAAGTGTACTTTATACTTTGACATATATATTAATATTATTATTGTTCACTAGTAACTATAACAAGATTAATTAGATTGGAAAATAAGTACATTTCACATAAGAGCTTCTAAGAAAAAAAGGGAATACAACTTAAAACATGAGTTGAGTTGTCAAGATCTTGACAATTGTAACTATTGAGTAGAACAATTAGTGTGTGTGTATGTATAGTTCAGTAGTAACCATAATAAGATTAATAAGATTACAAGAGAAGTATATTTCACATAAAAGCTTGTAATAAAAAAGGGAATAAAACTTAAAACATGAGTTGAGTTGCCGAGATCTTTTCCCTGACAATTTATGAATACTGAGTATAATAGTTAGTCCATTTGCACCTATGAAATTAAGGTTGAAGAAATGATTCTAAAGTTGAACCACATAATAAAGAGTTGTATTGACGACTCTTAAGGAGGCCAATTTTGTGTTGGGTCATCTCTCTAATGAATATACCTATACATATTTGATCCTCTTGATGAATAATATTTCAAAGAACCTTAATTTTCTATAAAAAGTCAGTAAAACTTGACATATATCTTATAATACACTAGACACATAAATAAAAAATGAATAAAATTTCAAAGAGCCTTGATATCCTATAAAGAGTCAGTAAAACCTGCTGCATATATTACACTAGACACCTAAATATAAAATGTTCCTTTGATTCCAATTAGTTATTGAAAAGTTTACACTATAAAGACGATGAAAGAATCCCTGAATGAGCCCAAAGGAAATATCAAACCAAAATAGAGTCTAGTGTACTTGGAATTAATAATACATCTAGATTATATTTGAAGATGATGCTCCAAGTAGTGATGCAATTTTGATGACAATGATTCAAATGGTTCTGTCTGAGTTTATTTTATCTATAATTTTTAGGTATCATCACTGATGCCTCTATGAATATCTATTTTTAAAACGTGGGAAACATTAATAGAATAGTTATTAGGAGGCAGATGATTGATATCAATACCAATTTATTGAAGGAAACACATACATTGAGCATATGAAGTGTTCTTGATCCCTTGTTCATATAACTTCACAAATGATCAAAGAGCCTTGAATGGATATCTATTATTCCCAATTTTTGTATCTTCCATACATATTGATATGTGAAGCAACATTACTAAATTTAATACAAATAAAATATGAAGTTGATGGATGCCAAATTCAACAAACATAATTGCATTTGGAATTGACCATTTTTCTTGTAATTTTTTGGATAACATGAAAATAAGAACTCTATCAAACCAATCAAAACTGATTTAAAAAAAAACTCGGGTCCCTAAATCTCACAACCATACAAAATTGTTAGTGACACTAAAATTTGGAAGCTATGCAATTTTTATTTGGCATCCTAAAATTAGGGTTCTAAATATTTTCTCTCAAATGTACTAAGTGTAGCATACCCCTTGCATAATATCTCTTCTATAACAAGAAACATATTGAAGGGAGGTCATTTGAAAGACATACCAAAATAAGTATAGACCAAAACCATTTTAGCCATAACTACCATTGTAAATGACATTAGTTTCATTTGCTTTTTCTTAGTTGTGTTGAAAACCATGACCTTTATTTTACTTGAGTTCATTTCTAAAGCATGAGTATCATAAAATGAGATCAAAATGTCAAGATATATTTCTAAGCATAAAAAAGTATGTAACATGAGAATAATGTCAATTGAAAATAATAAAACAATGATGATTATATCATAAATAAAACTACCATCACTTTTTCCCTCTAAACTTGCCAAGATATCCTCTAATTCATCTATGTAGAGACTAAACAAAGTAGGTGAAAGTAGACTACCATGTTTAACACCAATGATATTATTGATATCATTTATAAAACCAACATGAGTTCAGCCTTGGCCAATTACCACCTTTTCATAAAGTTTCATCAGAAGAACAACTAAATGTTTTGTAATATGTATATCTCAAAGCTGATGGATTATAAATTATCTACGGATTTTGTCAAATGCCTTTTGAAAATCAACCAAAAGAAAATAAAACTTATGCTTCTGCACTCTTGATTCTTTTATTATAACTCTACATATCAATATATGATATATTATTTGATGATTGTATCTAAAAGCTTATTTCCCCTCAGAATGAAGTTTCTTTAACTCTACAAATTTAGAAAACAAATTATCCAACATTGTAACAAGTAACTTACTTAAGATGTGTCGAACCATGATGGTTCTATAACTACTTGGATCTTGTTGGTTTCTTGGTTTAAATATGGGACACATGATATGAGACACCAATGCATGTGGGAATCCATGAGAAATAACTATATTAAAGAAGTTAACAAGATGTGGTTTTGTTTAACTTATTATAGATTAGTATGTTTTAAAAGTGTAAATATTGAAATATTTAGATTATGTAAAATAGGGCAATAATCATACAAATCTAAATGTAAAAAGGGAGATCGATATTTCACTTAGAAGATTATAAATAGAGATATCAAAATGGAAGGGAAATATTTATCTTATTCCAATTTTTTGTTGTCTACTATGTTCATCATTACTTCTAAAAATACTTTGTGTTTGCTCTATGACCACTTAGATAATGAAATAGGAGCTAAAACCCTACTCAGATGTTGCTGGTGTATCTAAGACCCCTATGACGAGTGTTATTTTTCAAGATCTACTGAAAGAATCCATATTGAATGTGTAGGTATATGACACATCATACCCTATGCTTGCACATGTAAATGCTTCCTATGTGTGTGCTTACCTCAGGTCTTGTGCATCAATCCATGTTTTCCTTCTCTTTCCTTTGAAACCCCAATTACACTTTTGACCATAATATAACTTTAAAAAAGGGGTTAGTATGTTGGGTTGAATAACCACAACCACTCCCTTCTGAGTGATTGAACATTGACTAAAATTGAATACCTCAAAGAGGGATCAAATTGCATGTAGTTCTCCCACCTAGGTGTGTGTGTGCACCATCATGATCAATCTAGAATGTAATGCAATGTTTGACTTTTGACTCCTATCTCCATATAACTTTGATTTGCATTTGTATCCAAACTTGGTTGTAGGACTACTTTTTTTAGGGATAATATATGCACATCTTCATGATAATGTCTCAAGAGAGTGACATCTAATTTATCAAGTTTGTTATCACTTCTCAAGGTAGTGGCCATGTGAGTATAACCTTAGTATTTATTTGTATTTATAGTTAAATCTTTAATATTTCCTGCCATGGCTGACCCATGAAACATGTTTAGGTCAACCTAATAGAGACTTCATAATTTTAAAAATATCTATTTAGTGTTCATGGACACTATTGATAAAGGCAAACATCTATGATAAACTAGAGCTATCCAATTGTTAATGGTATTATCCTAGAAGTGGAAAGTAATGATCTCAAATATGGACATAATATGTTTAGGATTCTATAAGGTTCTTGCATAGAATAGGGTAATCCTAAAATATGTGTATTTGGTACATTGGGTTATCCAAGAAAATAGGTGGGTAAACAGATAAGGAAAAGTGTACATAAGATTCAAATACACACATAAGGTCCAAGTATGTAAAAGTGTGTCAAACTTGATGTTGCCAAAGTGTGTAATACCAAAATTAAGTATCTATAGATTTCGCCGTTTAGGGTATAGTATTAGAAATTATAAAAGAATAAATTTTATACCTAAGATTAACTACACTTAGTGTTGATATGTATGCCAAAATGTTCTCTTTGATACATGCAAAAACTTGCAAGTAAACATGCATAGATAAATTTCCTCTCAAGATAAAAAATATGAAATATTCTAGATCATTAAATTATTTAAAATTAAAAATTCAAGGAAAAAATACACTTAAGTGTATACGAACCAAGTTGCCACTTGTTGAAATTTTTTAGAGAATGTCATGGGTGATTAATCCCCAAAGAGATGCAATTGCTGAAACCATGTGTTGAGGAGTATAAATTACTCAACCGCCATTAGACATGGAGGAGTGTTATGAGTTGAGCACCATATAAACCTCACCTACACTGCTTTGTATATCATCATACTTTTTTTGGAACCTTGAAATAGGTTCATTTATAAAGATGGAAGCCCAAAGCAAGTTTATATGTCAAAATGGAACCCCATAATAAGTTTGTATATCAAAGTAGAACTTTGTAATAGGTTTTTATGTAAAATGATCAACCATTTTAGATGGAATTTAGATCCAAATTGCTTAGATAGTACCATATTTCCCCACCGATTCATAATATATAAATAGAAAAGTTTTTGCATGAACAAAATTTATACCCCAAATATTATCTATCTATACCTCAAAGTGATATATAATTCTATCATCTATCTCTCATAATATGATAGAATATATTTCAATTACTTAATATGATAAACATACTTCATCTGACCCATATAATCTGTCTCATAATATTATAAAATTTCCCAAATGTTCCTCAAAATTATGTAGAATCCCTTACATATGCCTCATATATGCATTAATATGTCTAATATGTCCCATATGAATCACATAACTGACCCAAAGTATGAAATGTATATCTCTCATGGCTTGAATATCTAAGACAAGCCCACTATATGCCCCCAATTTGATATGAGGGATGAAGCCTATGAATTACTCATCTCAAAAGAAAGAGGTATGTGCACCCCATGTTATATATAAAAATGTAATCATATAAAGTATGTATACAACACATGATAATATATATCATCACATAAATATATTAACATTCAAGCATAAATATGTAATCCAAGGTGATGGACAAACAAGTGTCATGTCAAGTAGATATATGAGATAGGTACATAACAATAAACAACATAACATAGCATGATAGAAATCATGGAATCACACACAATAAAAGTATTCATAATATAAATCACATCACCAAGCTCATAGTAATAGTAATATATGTAGCCATAAAAACTCACACAATATCATAATCACAAATCACACAAGCACACAAGCAATCAAGACATGACACAAATTTGAATTGACTCTGAGCTAAGACAAACATGACATGGCCATGATATGGATTATATTATTCTCCAACACAACTAACACATGATGCAATGGAACACAATTAATGCACTCATATAATCATGCAATATAGAATGCATAAATGATCACACATAACTTAATAATCACCATAATCAATCATGGACATAGAAATCTATGTTAGTCCACATAATCAATCAATGCCATGATCTTGTATATAAAATCAAAATATCCATAGGAAATAGAACTCAAAAATGTATGAGAAAGAAAAGGTCACATGTAATATTATACTATTATTAATGGAAAAATATATAAAGCTATAACTTGATAAGTGGGAAAAGATGCCCCAGTAAAGGCATGCCCCCAATGCAGAAAGGAAACGCATAGGTATAAATAATGTCATGAATATGCATTTACATGTATCATATGTAACCTATATGTCATGCATCCTAATGATGTATATCATGAAATGCATATGCATAGAAAATTTATGTGTAATTCACCATGTATATGACATTAATCAATCATGTGTACTAGAAAATCATGCATTGCTTAGGTCCTAGTTTGGTACTTTTTGAATATTTTTATTGTTTTATATTTTGATTTTATTTTTTAGTGTTTTTAGATGTGATGTGTGAATGTTGTAGCACTGAAGCATAACATATGTCTCACTTATAACTATTCAATCTTCTCATCCTAATCAAAAACATTAAATGGGATGTAATTGTCTGACCAACCATGTATATACAATTATTCATCATCACATATATCATTATGTTGACTTAATTGATTTAGATCATAAGTGATTCATGTGGATATATGTTTGGCACTAAAATTGTAAAAACACTTATGCTTATATTTGAATTAGATAACTATGTTCAATCCTCTTGAGATAATGTACCTAGTGACATTTGACCCATACTAATAGTTAGAGATTATGTGTCATATATATCATAATCCACTAAATTAGATATGTCATTCCAATAACTAGCATATTATGAATTTGTTGTATGGTATATATAACTAACCACACTATATATTGGAAATGGTTTATTAGAAATTATATTCTCTTCAATTTCTTCATCATTATCGATATTGAGTGCCCCAGTTATGGTTATTTTGAAGTGCATATCTAGAGGGGAATTAAATATCATTGCTTGAGTACTAGTTGGATAAATGGTTTCCAATTGCTTTTGTTGATTTGGATATGTCTTCTCTCTTAAAGTGAAAATAGTCTTCCCTTGGAGATCAAACACAATGTGATCATGATTTAATTGAGTGTTGCATCCATTGATCTTATCCATGCATTTTATAGTATAATAGTGAATTAGGTCAAATTAGGGTCAATGTGAAATATAGTTGAACACAGCTTGAGACCAAAATATATGGGCCATTCAATGGATCCTATTATGAGTGGTGTAGATAAAGTAGTCTCGATCAAGTGTTCAATGTCATATCCAAGATATTTGAAAAGAGTCATGCTATATAAATCAATTTCATAGAAGTTATCAAAGATGACATTTGTGCCTTGCTTACACTCTATGTAAGGGATGATGATAAAAGTTTATATGAATGGGAATTATTTTTGGTTGCCACATTCAAAATCAAGTTTGTAAAATTATACTGCTTAGGTATGTATTATTTATGAAATTCCTTATTAGGTGCTTATTTCTTAGGCAAGTCTTATTTAGGTAAATATTGTTATTGTAATTCAATCTTAGGAGATAGAACCATAATTTGAGTGGATTAATAAAATTAGAAGGTATGTTTGAGTCCTATGGTGTTTTTATATATGTATATAATGTAAGGTCACCACTAGCGACAAGATATTGTATTCCTTATTTCAAAGCATGAAACCTATCCATGGGATGTCCACGAACTCTATGATAAACACAAAAATACTTGGATCTTTGGATAGGATGTGTTAGAGGTAATATAATAAAAAATAATGAAACATGTTTATGAGAGTTTCACTTGGATAAGTATTTAGCTTATGACAATTTCATGATTCATTAGTCAGAAATTAATGTTTTGGTTCTTAAGCCATGTTTGAAATGAAATATTAGTAGACACATGTAGGTTTTTAGTGGGGATATCAATGTAAAATTTGTAGTATCATGTATGGAGTTTGGGCATGTGCAAGTTATCTTCAAATAAGCTTACCCTTAGAGATAGGGTTTCAATTTTTTTTTATAATTACATATGGAATGCATCATGGTAAGAATCTAATGTGTAGTAATGGTGGCACTTTCAATATGTTCATTCATGGGTTGATTCATATTATTTATGGTAGCACTAAGTACAAAGATTCTAATGGGTTGGGAAGATATGGATTTATAATCACATACCCCAAACATTTCAGCTTCAATATTCTTGTAAAAACCTACAAGATTATCACCATACCTCTTCATTTTATGACAACATGGACATACATATCCAATATACGCCTAGGGATAAATCAAGTATGGATGTTCTCTATCAAAACCATGATGCCTTGGGGAATAAGGAATAAAATGATTCATACATGATATTTATATCTGGTTAGTAAGTGGAAGCATTTTATATTAGACATTCATGCAATATGTGTTACTAAGGAGGGCCATGAATTTATTATTATAAATATAATCCTTAGATTTATTGTAAATAGATTCAACCCATTTCATTCATGGAATAATACATCATATAATCTATGATAAAAACATGAAATCATGACAACCATAGATTGAATCACAAAATATACATAATTGGCATCCATTGTATCTATGTTAGGGCTTTATTTATGTATATAAGGGGAATACAAAATTAGATATGAAAGTTAATCCTAAAGGAGGATAAATATGAAGCCCTAAGAAAGTATCAAACCTAATGTATAAAGGACCTAGGATTTTGTTATGCTCAAGTAAATGATCAAGTTCACAAAAATGTTTTACATATTATCAATTAATGTGTCCTGAAGTAGTTTAAAACTGGAAAAATTTAGATTATGTAAAATAGGAAATAATCATACAAATCTAAATGTAAAATGAGACATTGACATTCCACTTAGAAGAGTGGAAATGTAAAATAAATATATAAGGAATGTACTTAGATTATTTTGATTTTCTATTGGTCATTATGTTCATCATTACTTCTAAAAGTACTGTGTCTACTCTATAACTACTTAGCTAATGAAACATGATCTAAAACCTAGTTGTTGCTGGTAAAACTAAGACACCCACAATGAATGGTATTATCCATAATATATTTGAAATGTATCTATTGAATATTTAGGTTTGTAACACCTAAGACTACTACACTTACACCAATATATGCATCCTTTCTATGAACTCACATTTATCCTATGTGATAATCCATGTTTTCCTTATCCTTCCTTTGAATCCCTAATTACACTTTTGATCATAATATTACTTTGAAAATAGGGTTAATATGTTGGGTTGGACAACCCCATCCAATCCTCAAAATGTTACTAAGTGTTTCCTATGTTGAAATTCTTTGAAATGGGCTCAAATAACATGTATTTCTCCCACCTAGGGGTGTGTGTGTGTGCATCATCATGATCAATATAGAATAAAATGGAATGTTTGGATTTCAACACTTAATACCATGAAACTTTGACTTGTGTTTGTATTCAAGTTTGGCTTTAGGACTGATCTTTGGAGGGATATTCAAATATGTATGCCTTTTTTATAATGTCTTAAGATATTTCCCATTGATTTATCAATTTTGTTAGGAGTTCTCAAAGTAGTGGCTTGGTGAGTATAACCTAAATATTTATTTGTATTTATAGATAAATATTTTTTATTTACCACTAATGAATGACCCATGAAACATTTTTAGTCTAACCTAATGGAAACTTCCTAATTTGAAAAATATCCATTGAATTTTCTTGATACTATCGGTAGAGGAAGATACTTATAGTAAACTAAAATTGTTTGACTATTTTTGGTATTGCCTTGGGAGTGAACATTATAGCTTTGAGACATGGAGATAGTTTGTTTAGGACTCTAAAGTTTTCTTGCACAATTGGGGTGCTCCCGAAATATGTGTATTTGATAGCTAGATTGGCCATGACAACTAGTGGGTAAAAAAATAGGTGTAAATGTGCACAAGAGTTAAATATGTATGAAAGGATAACATATTTCAAATATTACAAAAAAATGATGTCTCCAAAGTGTCTAATTAAATATTTAGGTGTCTAAATATGTTCCCTTTTCAGTCTAGTATTTAAAATTCTAGATTGAAAGGATAAAAGATTTTTTTTACCTTTGATGAACTACACTTAGTGTTGAGAAGTATGCCCCAAATTTCCCATTTTATCCATGAAATATCTTTTAAGGAAACATGAGTAGTTAAATTTACACTCAAGATAACAAATTTGAAATAGTCTAGATCTTTGAATTTTTTGAAATTGAAAAGTAAAGAAATGAATACACCTTAGGGTAAGTGAACCAAGCTACCACTTATTGAATTTGTTTGTTGAATTTAATGAAATGATTATACTCTAAGGAGATGAAACCATTGAAACAATGATTTGATGAGTATAAATTCCTCAACCACCACTAGAGAAGTACTATATTTTGAATGCCATAGAAACCTCAAATGCACTACTTTATGAATCATCAAACTTATGTTTTGAACCTAAAAATAGGTTTGTACTTAAAAATGAAATATTAAAATAGGATTTTATATAAAAATCAAACCCTAAAACATGATTGTATGTAAAAATTGAACCCCAAGATAGGTTTGTATATGAAAATAAAACCTTAAAAAATAGGTTTGTATAAGGATAAATTATTGTAGATGGCATATAGATATAAAATGCTTATGTAGTACCAATTTTTTCCATCAATCCAAAATATATAAATATAAAAGTGTTTTCATGAACAAAATTCATGTGCCAAATCTGATCCATTTATACCTTGTAGTGATATTTAACTCCATCATCTATTTTTCATAATGTCATAGAATGTATTTCATATACTTAGTTTGATAAATATGATCAATTTAATCCATATAATTTGTATCAAAATTCCATAAAGTATTTTAAATGTTCCTAATAATTATGTAGAATTCCACACATATGCCTTAATTTGCCTATTTTCCCTCATATGAATCATATAATCTGAGCGAAAGTATAAGCTATCTATCAATCATGGCCTAAATATATAAGACAAAGCCACTATATGCATGCCCCTTTGATATGAAGGATGATTGTGAATCACTCATCTCAAAAGAAATAGTTATTCACACCTCGTTTTATATATAAAAATGTAATCATGTAAAGTATGTATAAAAAACATGATAAGATATGTCATCATAGAAATATTTGAACAATAATTTAGATATGAAACATGTAATCCAAGGTGATGAACATCCAAGTGTCATATCAAGTAGACATATCAATTAGACATGGAGTAATAAGCAACATAGTGACTGCATGATAAAAATAATGGCATCCCACATAATATAAGTATACATAATATAAATAATGACATATAAATCATACTAACAGTCATATATTCAACAATAAAAAAAAATCATAATCATAAAACACACAAGCACTCAAGACATGAAATGAGTATGATTTGACTCTTACTTGACACAAACATGGCATGGATGAAAGGATCCTTAAAAAAAACTAACATATGACATGACAAAACATTATCAATGCAATCATATAAAAATTTAATCATGTAAAGTATGTATAAAAAACATGATAATATATGTCATCATAGAAATATTTGAACAATAATTTAGATATGAAAATGTAATATAAGGCGATAAGCATCCAAGTGCCATATAAATTACAGTAATAAGCAACATAGTGAATGCATCATAGAAATCATGGAATCATGCACAATATAAGTATACATAATATAAATAAGGGAACATAAATCATATTAACATTCATATATTCAACCACATAAAAAAATCATAATCATGAAACACACAAGCACTCAAGACATGAAACATGTATGATTTGACTCTTACTTGATACAAACATGACATGGATTGAAGGATACTTCAAAAAAATTGACACATGACATGACAAAGCACTATCAATTTAATCATTGAATAATAAAATATAACACACATCAATGATCACAAAAATTAAAAATCATCAAAATCAAGCACCCACGAAGAAAGTAATATTAGTCTACATAATCAATCAATGTCATCATCTAATATAGAAAATCATAATATCCATAGGAAATAACACTCTAAAATATACAAGAAAGAGTAATTCATATGTAACAATCTATTATGATTGATGGACATGTATATAAAGATATAACTTGATAAGTTTACAAGTATTTCCTTAGTTTAGGCATGCCCCCAATGTATAAAATTAGCCCAAGGGTGTAAGTAATGCCACACATCTATAATTTTATGTCCATGTATCATATGTGTAGTATGCAAAATTTGGCCATGAATACTTGATCATGTCAGTTTTACCCCCTTTTTTAAATCTTTAATTAACTTGTGCACTTAATTAGTACCTATTTTTCTACTTCACCCTATCCCAGTCTTAAGAGAGGACCTATTTTTATCTTAAAATTGTCATTTTTTGCATATTAAAATGTTATGATTGTTAAAAACACCATTATGCATCTATATGCATTAACCCAGATCCAAAATTTAACACTTATCTTTAGGAGATAAGAATGCTCATTAGGGATAATAATGGTGAACATTATTATCCCTATCCAATGTTTTTGTCTTTCTCTTGCCAATAGTTATATTTATAAATTAAACCCTCAATTAGGTCATATTATGTGTTTTTATATCATGTGGTCATCACATTTGAATTGTTATAAAGGTACACTCAAGTCACTTATTACTTTACTCAAAAATTTCAATTCATATGCTTACTTACTCAAGTGCACATTGACCAAAAGTTCCACGTTCTTCCAAATTCAAGTTATAGTCACCTCAAACAATACTCTACCATGTCATAAGCCTATTTTATACAAACCTAAGTCAAGCATGATCAAATATTAAAGTTGATTTTGGATGCATTCATATAGTTGAAGGATCACAATTACACAAAACACTCTAGGTGGGAGAACCACATTGGGCTTGATTTCCCTCCTTGGAGTACAGTATATATAGGTAACATTCATTCATTATGGGGGTGATTAGGGTCAAATAATCCCAATTACACTATTAATTATTCTATTTACATGTCATTAAATCATTGCATTCCCTATTAGGGTTTATATCTTGGAGAATTTATCCACTTCTACACACTTCCAATGGCAAAATCAACACATACAAATATATTTTCAATTTTTACAAGTGATCATGCCCTAATTTTAAGTTCTATGCAAAAACAAAAAATTAATAAACAATAAAAATAGTGGTAAATGTTCCTATCTCTACTCAACATTCTTATCCTTGCATAGCCTCAAATCCAGCTTTAGGGTTGTTTTTGGGTTTTTTCATGTTTCCCTATTTTTGCAGTCTTTCAGTCAACACATTCAATGAAAAGGATGTAAATAGATAAATTTATATTTCATTTTCATAGTTAACCTTGTTTTAAACATTTTTGTTTTGTCTATTTTAGTCATTTAACTTCAATATATTGTTTAAAATTTCATTTACACACCCTACTTTATTTTATTCTATTTACCAAAATTAGGGTTAATTTCCATAATTAATTCAATTGAAGATAAAGCATTCAATGAACATGAATATTGATCAAATTTCATTAAACCTTAAGTTTTTATTAGGGTTCTAACCTTATATGTATTTAATTTTTTTTTTAGGGTTTAGACACATTTATGTCCTATAATTTCTCTTTCTCGCTCTCTTGTTATAATATGTAAAGTGTATGTATGGTTGTAACTACAAGAAGGGGGTGAATGATTCCCTCTATTATACTAAATCCTCCTCAAACCCCTTCTCCTCCCACAAAATCAACCAAAGGATATGATATTTCATATAAATTACAACATAACCATGCAAATATTTCTTTGCTTGACTTGCTTCAATTCATGCTTATATATAAGAATATTATTTATGCAACATTGAAATATACCATGCTACCAAAGGTTAAAGTACATTATTATGTCTATTCTATTTTAAATACATTTATATGGAAAGAATAAATTATTTATTTTGTAAAATAAGATTTACTACCAAAACATATAACAGATGCATATCTTCCATTATATATTCAAGTCTATACTCATGATAAGTTAGTCCAAAGCATTTTGGTAGATAATTGATTAGGATTTAATATTTGTAACATATATTTCCTCAAATTATTTGGAATCATATATATGAATCTCATTCATTCTGATATGAATATTTGAGTATTTAATAATATTCTAAGGAAAGTATTAGGAAAAATTACATTACCTATCATATTGGGCCCCAAAATAGTGAACACAATTTTTCAAGTTATGCCAAATGATCTAAATCACAATATGATATTGGGAATGCCATGGATTCATGAAATCAATGCATTACCATCCACTTTTCATGCATATTTGAAGTTCAGTTATCAAGGGTAGATTTTAACATGCCCATTGGATAGAGAACCATTTAAGTATTGTGCAATGACACAACCTAAGGATCATTAAATTTTGTATATGCACCTACATGATCAACAATATAAATCATGTGAATCAAAAATTTATTCTATTGATCAAATAAAAAATTATAGTCAATATGGATTTAGGGTTACATATCTACAACAAAGAGGATATATAGGACATGGGTTAGAAGCACATGCTCAAGGTATTGTTGACCCTATTCAAGCAATTCAATTAAAATGACAATAAGGATTAGGTTACTCTAAAAATTCTAGTCAATCATATAAAGATTCATCTACACCATCAAATATTTACATGAATTCTATTGAATCACAACCAGAACTAATACATGAAGTTCATTATGCAATAATATTAAAATTGATATATCTAGATATGATAGATGATACAATTTCACCAAAACTATCAATGTTGGATGAATTTTGTAATGATTAAGTTCTTCTTGAATATTTGGATGCATATGAGGATTTCCCTCCCTTATGTCAAAAAAATAGGTTTCCTCATACTACCCATACATATTTTGGAGAACTAGATGAATTTGAAATGCAAGTTTAAATTATTGGTTTAGATATTATTCCTACAACACCTTATGTGGAAGATAGATAAATTTTGATTAATGAAGAAATAGTTAAATTTAATTTCAATATAGATAAGGATCCACGTCCTATATTATTATCAAATTTATTGTAAAAGAAGAAAGATTTATATTTACATTTGGTATTAAATATTATCCAAAGTTATTTGCTTGAGCTTATTCAGATTAGTTAGGTATAAATTCTACAATAGCTATGCATAATATAATATTATATCCAGATGCACAATCTGTCAAACATAAAATAAGAAAAATGAATTTTAAAGTGGCATTATTAGTAAATAAGTAAATTAAATGATTACTTAAAGAAATATTCATTAGAGCTATTGACTATCCTTCATGGGTATCCAATATAATACCCATTATAAAACCAAATGGTGAAATTAGATGTTGTACAAATTATTGGGATTTAAACAAAGCTAGTCTAAAAGATGATTTCCTTTTACATAATGTTGATATGATTGTAGATTATATGGTAGAATATGAGATGTTATCATTCATGATTGGATTTTTAGGATATAATCAAATCAAAATTAACCTTAAAGGTCAGGAGAAAACATCATTTATCACACCTTAGAGAACATTTTGATACATAGTTATGCCTTTTGGATTAAAAAATATTGGAGATACTTATTAACATGATATGACACATATCTTTCATGATTACATACATAAGATAGTCAAATACTATGATGTTGATTGATTAGAAGACTCTAAATAAATAGAAAATCATGCCATTGATTTATGCTAAAATTTTAAATGCTTGAGTAAATATAACATACGTTTGAATCAATACAAGTGCATTTTTGGACTCACTTATAAAAATTATTAGGGTATATAATATCTCAAAAAAACATCAAAGTGGATCTAAAAAAGGTCAAAGATATTTTGGACATGCCTCCACCAAATTGAATAAAATAATTTGGGTCTTTATAAGGAAAAATTCAGGCAATTTGACGTTTTATGGATCAACTTACTAATAAAACACAACCTTTTAGTTGATTTATAAAGAAGGATACATAGTTTGAATGGGATGAAAATTGTCAATTTTTTTTAATGCTATCAAATAATATTTGTGAGAACCACCTATTGTTATGCCACTTATTCCTGATAAGCCCTTATAATTATATATTTCTACCACAAATCATGCTCTACGAGTTTTATTGGCACAACATGATGATCGTAGAGAGTGTACAACATACTACATCGTTATTACTTTAGTTGATTATGAAAAGAACTAAAGTGATGTAGAAAAATAATGCTTTGATATAGTCTTTTCAAAATAAAAATTATTTCATTACATGTTAAACAAGGAAATGCAAGTTATTACAAAAGTGGATCCTCTAAGATTTATAATGTCAATCAAATTTATTATAGAAATTGAAAAGTGGATAATGTTACTTATAGAATTTGACTTAAAATTTATTTCACAAAACTCTGTAGGACAATTAATAGTAGATCAATGAGCAATAGTTCCACTAACATATACACTATCAATTAATGATGATTTTAGAGATGATTTTACTTCTTACAATGTTGAAAATAACATCTGGACAATGTAATTTGATGGATCTAAATGTATCATAGGGGTCGGGGCTAGTATTATTTTTATTACACCAAAATGTCAACCTCGACCATTTTTTTATCATTTGGTATTTTCCTGCATGAATAGTTTGTTGAATACAAAGTACTGATATTGGGTTTGTACACAACACATACATTACAAATAAAATATCTCAACATATATGGAGATTCTCAACTTGTGTTCAATCAAGTAAAAAATATATACCAGGAAAAATAATAAAAGCTAAATCCACATAAAGAGTTAGTGTAGTGATTAATGACACTTATTGAATATGATCTCATAGAAAGTATACCTTGCAAAGATAATCAACAGACATATGCTATGGCTAGTGAAACTTTTATAATTATTATTGATATCATTATGATCATGCTATATTTAATATACAATAATTAAAACAATCATCCATCTCTACCACAAAAGTATAAGCCTTATAGGTACTAGTAGTTACTCCTAGAGCCATTAATTTAAAATTTTATAATGACATATATTATTTTTTATACAAGGAAACCATACCAAAAAAAGATACATGAAATGAAAAATGGAAATTACAATGAGATTATACTTGGTATGTTATTATTGGTGGATATTTATTCAAAATATCCATTTATGAACTCTTACTTAGATGCTTAAACCATGAAGAATCCAAATTAGCAATCTTAGACGTACATGACTATGCATGTTGTGGTCACTTTAGTAGTAAAGCTATGTTTCACAAATTACTATGACAAGGTTACTATTAGCCTACAATGGAACAAAAATGTCATGAATATTTAAACATTTGTCTGCAATGTCAAAAGCATAGTAATCTTAATCATGCACCATCATATGAATTAACACCTATTATTTCACCTTAGTTATTTTTAATATGGGATTTTTATTTAATTGGAAAGAGAAATCCAGAATCAGTAAATGGCCACAAGTTTTCCATTAGGGCCATATAATACTTTAAAAAGTGGGCTAAAGCCATACCTATGTAATCTACTATAGTTGAGGACACATGCCAATTCTTAATTACACACATCATTTCAAGGTTTGGAATTCTTTAAGCTATTGTTATAAATAGTAGATCATCTTTTAAAAATAAAATAGTTAAAATATTTTCTACAAAATATAAAATTCATCATACATTTTCTACACCATATTATCCACAAGGTATTGGTCAAGTAAAATTTACAAATAAAACTCTTGTTCATATCTAAAACAAAATAGTTTCAAAACATGGAACATATTAGCATAATCAAATTATTTATGCACTTTGAGTATATCGAACAAGTGTACGTACACTAAAAAAAACAACACCATATTCTCTTGTTTATGGTACAAAATTACTATTACCACATGTATCCCTCAAAGATAAAATCAAAGATAATGTATATCGATAAAAAACATTACATGAATTAGAAATGCTTGATGGAAATCATAAATAGGGTATTGAACATCTCAAAGTTTATCAAGATTGCATTAAACAAGCATACAGAAAGAAAGTTCAAAATAGAGAATTTCAAGTAGGAGTTTTATTTCTAAAGGAAAAAAAAATACAAATGCAAATAAATAAAATAAGGGAAAATTCAAACCAAATTGGTTGGGTCTATTTGTGGTTATAGAAAAAGTGCATATAAGAGTTTATCAATTAACTACATCAGAGGGAAAACCCATCAAAAACCTTATGAACATCATGCATCTATGCAAATATTATACTTAATAATTTTTAAGAACATTTTTTTTATAAATAAAATCTAATTGTATATAGATTTTGGACTGTTGCTTATATTCTTTTATTGATTTCACATGTGATTGATTGATCAATTCTTCTATGCCCTTGGATTTTGTTGGCTTATTGGCCTCTTGGCCCTTTTATTTCATTTTCCAAATTTGAATAACTCAAAATAATGATCAATTATGATAAAAAGTGCCATTTATCTCTTTATTTTCACAATATGCACTGACACATTATCATTTTTCCTCTTGGATAAAATCACCTAGAATAGCACAAAATCATTTACCATTACCATCCCAATTGATTGATCTTGTACTTTACCATTTTTTTTTCCAAAAATCACACTTTCAATACACATAGCCCTAGTATTTCTAATTTTCAATGTGGTCACTCAGTTTCAGTATAAAAATCATTGTTTTTCATGCAAAATATCCCTTTTTCAAAGCTATGTTATTCATATATGTGACATCTTTTGACAAGTGTACATTTAATGGCACAAGGATGTATGATTAGTCCTCTACATACATTTTTAGTCTCCTAAAGTTTTCTAAAAGTTACAATACACATTCAATGGGGGTATTTGGATCATTTTTAGCAATACAATCATTTCTAAGGCATATCTCACATTGACATATGTTTTGAACTATTAAGATCTTTTAACTTATTCTATTTTTAACACTTTGATTCATTCTAATTTCTAGTGTTTCTAGTTTCAATATTGTAAAAATACTAAAAAAATCATATATGTTAAAATGCAAAAACATTCAAATTTCATAAAAAATCTAAAATCAGGAACAAAGCATGATTAGTAATATATTTTACATCTTTTCAATATGTTATTTATCTCATGATTAGTAGATAACATATTTTTTCTATATCACACATGCATTTCACTGGTATTCATGAGTGTTTGGTAGGATATACCAAATTTTCTAAGGACTAAGATGGAATTTCCTCTACCCACTAGCATTGTTAAAATGGGAGAATCTTATGTGCATGTGAGAGTATGTAGGTGCTACCATTCTATAACCCCTATAATGTTGAGATTTTATCTTATTTACAATTGTATTGTTGACATTTATGTATATAAAAGAATGTATTTCATGTATTTTTTCATGTTTGTTAGTGTTTTAGCTAGATATTTTATCTTTTAGTGAGTTTGTCCTATATGAGGATTTATCCCATATTGCCCAGTTTAGCTAGTTCTATGTTTCACCTTGCCTATTTATGCAAATGGTTACCTATTATATTAGCATGCTTCATTATGCTTCATTCTAAATATAATATGATTTGTATTATTTTTTAATATCATATCTACAGCTTTCTTTATGATGTTTTATTGCTAACACTTTGAATTCTTGGGTTGGAATGCCTTTCCCATTCCTAACATGGTACCAGAGCCCTGAAGAAGTTGTAACCATCCATTATCTTGTAATTCAGATACTTTTATTCTACTTACCTTGCCATTTCTTATTTCCTTACCACTACTTCTTCCCTTATCATGGAGAGCAAGTGTATAATAGAGGTGTGTGAGAAGATATCAATTCGTTTTGGTGCCCTTTTTTCAAGACTTTTCAAAGATTTTGAATTTTTATTATTATTTTTGAAGCTCTTGATTCCAATATTTTGATCATGGAAGATCTGCTTCCTTCACCTTAAAGTGGTAGAGACTTTTTGAAGATTTTGTTATTTTTGAAGATTTTATTGCTTTTGAGGTAGTGAAAGAGGTAGAGGAAGATAACATGGAAAAGCATTGAGTCTACAATATCTGAGCAAGAAGGAAGCGTTATAAGGTGTTACCTTTTTTTAGGTATTGTTTCAGATTTATTTTTTTTGTTATAGAGATCTAGCGTGATTATCTTGGCACTTGCTTTGAGGCTAGGCATTGAATATTCTAAGATTGACATTTTTATGTGCATTAGATTAGTCAAGTTATAGGCTAGAGAGCCAAACTTTGTCTTCATCAGGAGTTAATTTTGGTGCTATTCTACACTTTGACATCTTTTTTTAAGGCATTCCAAATTTGAGGCATTGGAAAATTTTATCTTGGATTCATCTTTTGGTATTTTGGAATCATTTCATTTCTTTGAAGCAAGGCATTGAAATTGCAGCCAAGGCATCTTAGATTTGGCTGGGAGTCCTTTGGAGCTTGGTCTCTTTTTTCTTGTATCAAATTTATGATTAGTGCTAAGTTTGTTTTGATATTTTCAAAACTATATTGTAGTTTTTAAGTCTAGCGTTGAGATCTTATGCTATGAGTTGAAATCTTTTTGCTTTAAAATTCTCATACTTGGCATCCTTATGTTGAAGATCTGATCTAGGCTTACAGTGTATAGACTAATAGGCATTGAAATCTACTTTTAGGTATCCTTATTCTATGTGGCATTTTTTCCTACATTGAACATAGACAAATTGGCATATTTAAGGACACATAACAAACTTGAGCTATGGAGAGAAATGGCATACTTGCAAAGGCATTGACTAGACTTTGGTAAGGCATTGGAAGAGAATAGAGCATTGTTTTTTTAAAATACTAAGTTATTTTTTTAGATCTACCAAGGAAGAAAAAGATCTGAGTTTGCATCTCCTAGAAGGATCTAGATCCAAAGACAACATGCAATTTTCTTTTTCTCTTTAAAAAAATAGTTGTTCATTCATTTTTTTGCTTTTACAAGTTGATTTTTTACCTCAAATGGAAGCACAATTCACTTGCACAATCATAACATTAATCAAGAGGGCATTTTTTCATGTTGGTTGGCATTTTTGAATCTATGGTTCAATTCTAGTTCTAATGAGTGGTTGGATGATTATGTTCTTTACTAATTTGGTCATAAATTTCACTTTGTAGTGAATTTTTTAATGTATTGACCCATTTTATGAGAAATCATAATGCTTGTAAATTTTTAATCATAACTTATATTTGAGTCCCATCTTTTTAAAAAGTGCATGGTTTTTGATTATCTACCCATTGGTTGCATTAAATTGTAAAAATGCACTACTTTTATAAAGTGCTAATTTTTGCAGGGGTTCCAATAATACAATTTTTTGGGGGTTGTCTCGATGCTAATTTTGTGCACCCTTTACATTATTTTTTCTCTTTGGTGATTAGTTAGTATGGATTTTATTTTTGGTGTTAACCATTGTGAGCCTTTGACTACACTTAATTACCACACATAGAGACCTCGAATGGAAACAATCATAAAATACAAAGGATTATGGTCCCTAATGAACAAAAAACAACCATAGTTTACACATGAATTTGAAAAAATTCAACATTAATGTAAGTTTGAAGAGTGTATGGACTTGATTGGGTGATATGTGAGTGATAGTGTTTTATTTAATTTTGATGGTTGTGACTCTCCATTCAAAATGTGGGCCAAGTTAAAGGGTTTGCTTGGGAAAGTAGATCACTTGAGAGTGATGCAACTTGAAGTGGAGCTTACTTCACTAAATCCAGATTATGTGAACAAGGTGTTGAAACGGTTCAATATGCAGGATGCAAAACCGGTAAGCACACCTTTGGTTGGACATTTTAAGTTGAGTAAAGAACAGTGTCCTAATTCATATGATGAGGTAGAGTACATGAAGAAAGTTCCATATGCTTCCGTAGTATGAAGCTTAATGTATGCAATGGTTTGTACTAGACCGGATATTGCCCAAGCAGTGGGAGTTGTAAGTATATGGCCAATCCAGGAAAGGAACACTGGAAAGTAGTTCAGTGGATCCTTAGATATCTGAGAGGAACCAATAGTAGGCATTTGTGCTATGGAGGTTCAAATAATTTTCTACATGGGTATGTAGATTCAGATATGGCAGGTGATTTGGATGGCAGGAGAAGCACCATAGGATATGTTTTCACTGTTGGTGGAACGACGGTTAGCTGGATATCAAAGTTGTAGAAGGTTGTTGCCTTGTCAACTACAAAAGTAGAATATATTACAGTCACAGAGGCTAGAAAAGAGATGATATGGATGACACGGTTCATGGAAGAGCTTGAAAAGGAGCAAGAGAGTTGTAGACTATACAGTGATAGTCAGAGTGTAATTCATTTGGCTAAGAATTCAGCCTTTCATTCAAGAACCAAGCATATACAGCTTAGGTACCACTTCATTAGACAGGTATTGGATGATGGTGAGTTGAAGCTGGAGAAGATCCATATAAATAAGAATCCTATGGATATGTTAACCAAGCCAGTTATAAAGGAGAAGTTGAATCTTCATTCAACTTTTGTTGGTCTTCATGATTGAGTTTGAAGATGGAGGAGCTAGAAGATGTTGCTATACAGGTACTGGTGTAGCTGTTTATCTCCAAGTGGGAGATTGTTAAGGTATGGAGCTAAAAGCTTCACCCATGAGCAAGTACAAAAGTTGCTAGAAGTCCACAGTCACCATCGATGGTCAGGATCAGACCAAAAGCTGCCAGTGTCAGTAGTAGGTCAGCTGACATCGGTCACAAGCAGGCATACAGGGATCGACGTCGGTCACCTATGCGTCTAGAAGCTATTTTCATGTGAGAACAGAATGTTTGCATGATGAGATCAATTGTTGGTGTTGAGTCTGAGTTTCTATTTTAAGTAGAACTGATTAGAGCCCTTGATTAGGAGGTGCATCTAGTGGCTGTAATTATATGCTCATGAATCTCTAAAGTTATATATTAGGGATAGATCTTTATAGCTTAGAGTAGAAAAGTGTAAGAGACACTACTGTAGAAGTAGAATACAAATTGTATATGTGTATCAATCCAGGTTGTTGGAGTTGATTGTAATTGAGAGAGAGAACTCTTGAGGGAAAGAGATCTAAGAAGAGATCTGTACATCTGAGAGAGGTGTGGAAGAAAAGAAGTTTCTTCAATTGCAATTCCTTCTGTAAAGAGTTTAATACAAGTTTTCAGGGTGGTTTCTTGTATCTCTTGTTCTTTGCTATTTCTGATTCTAGTTACTTATCTATCTGGTTTAATTCCACATTTAATTGCTTTCATATAGTAATCAATTTTGTTGACTGATCCCCAACACCTCCTCCACCTCAAAATCCACCTACGCCCAACACTACTACATCTAAACCCAAACCATCTTCCAAATCTAAGAATAAGTCTAACCTATCTTACTCCCATTGTGGTGGGAATAGTCATGAAGAGTTTATGTGTTTCAAGAGAATGCAAGCCTTAGAGGATGCCATTAGGAAACACAAAATATATATATCCACTCCTTCTCTATCTCATGAGCATGGGAAAACACTTAATGTTGTTGGGAATCTGGAAGTCACAATTACCTATTTCAGATAGTTGGGTTCTAGATTTTGGTGCTTCACACCATATGACTTCTACCAAGGAGTCTTTTGTATCACTTGGTCTGAGTTGTACTTCCAACATTAAGTTTGGAGATTCTTCCTTCATTTATGTGACTACATCAATGATGCATTATATGTTCCAGACATTACCACCAATATAATTTTAAGTTGATCAGATTTACTATTCTAGTTAGGGTAGGAAAATGACTTTCACACCATAGGGTGTTGAAGTTAGAGCTTTGCTAGAGCCACACACACTTATTTCATAAAGTGTTGCTGATCTCAAATTTACTATTTTGAGGGTTTTGATGATACTCTTCCTTTAGGGATGTGTTTAGTTTTTCATGCAGATTTTGAGAGTCAGCTTTAGCATGAGAGATTTGGATACCTAAATAACATATATTTGAAGGAGTTGAACACTCACAGTATGGTAGAGAGTCTTCCTCTATAGTTTTATATCTTAATGGAGTTTTCCCTGGTTGTGCTTTAGGAAAACAACACCAAGATCCATTTCCTAAAGGTATGTCCATGAGAGCTT
The DNA here is from genome assembly GCA_037957365.1 of Torreya grandis. Lineage (NCBI taxonomy): Eukaryota > Viridiplantae > Streptophyta > Pinopsida > Cupressales > Taxaceae > Torreya > Torreya grandis. Next base: position 2,587,930 of record JARHVA010000049.1, read on the forward strand.
CTTCACCACTTGCACTTATGAATATTGATTTAATGGTCTTTTATACTCCTTTCAATGGAGCTAAGTATGCACTTACCTTCAATGAAAATTTCTTGATGCTCACTTCAAAGTATTTAAGGCTTTGGTTGAGAAACAATCATCGAGTTGCATAAAAAAACTTTGTAGAGATAATGGGTGGGTTTACTTCAGTTGAGAGTTCATTGATTTTTTAGTAGCCCATGGTATTATTCACCAACATTCTATTGCACATACTCCATAGCAGAATGGCTTAGTAGAAAGGAAGAACTAAACTTTGAAGGAGATGGATAAATACATGATGCATTCATAGGATTTACCTCCTATATATTGGGTAGAGGTAGTTAATTGTGTAAACTACATTCATAACCACACACCATATTGAGCACTTGAGCATATGAATCCAAAGGAGGCTTTTTATGGAACCAAGCTTGATGTCTCATTTTTTGAGTCTTTGGGAACCTTGCTCTAGCATTTATACCAAATAAGAAAAGGAAATCATTTGATAAGAAGATCAAACCTTTGATTTTTTTAGGGTATTTTAAGGACATGAGAGCTTATTATTTTTTAGATTCTGATACTCATGATATTCATTTTTAAACTCATATATAGTTTGATGAGCATTTCACATCTCATGACTCTTCATCTTATTCCATGCCTTCTTATTTTTCTTTCTATGATTCACCTCCTCTCGAGGATTCATTTTTTAAGGAGCCAGTTCAGGATATTTTTGAGGAGGTTATAGAGGATGAGGATCCTATTCACATTGATGTTGCTACTATGCCTAGATGGGCATGTACTACAGATTTTAAGATAATAAAATTCATACAAGATATTCCACCTACTTGACATCAACATGCACATTTTATGGGTACTATAATTTTGTGTCAGTCATTCTCTGGGGATCCATAGTATTTTTTACAAGCTCATGGGATACATGAGTGGGATGATGTGATGATAGATGAGTATTATTCATTGATGAAGAATCACACTTGGGATTTGGTCACTCTTCCTAATGGAGTAAATTTGGTTAAGTGAAAATGGATTTACCACACCAAGTCTATAGCTGATGGGTCCATTGAAAAGTATAAAGCATGTCTTGTTGTAAAGGGATTCTCACAAGTCAAAGGTATCAAATACTATGATAATTTTGTACCCATTGACAAGATGGATTCTATTCACTTTGTACTTTTTTTTATTACATCATAGGGTTTGCTAGTATATCAGATAGATGTTAAGAGTGATTTATTTCATGGAGACTTACACGAGGAAATATATATGGAGAAACATATTAGGTTTGCTCATGATTCTTCTCTTGTTTTATAACTTAGGATGTCTCTTTACAGTTTCAAACATGCCCCTCAGGCTTGGTATGATAAGATGGATTCATTTCTTCTCTCCACTAGATTTGTTTGCTATCATTATGATCCCATATTGTATATTCAACATATTGGGGATGACATTGTTATTATGGTCTTGTATGTTAATGATCTAATTCTCACATGTAGCACCTCACCTCAGATGTAGACTATATAATATGCACTTTTAGCATAGTTCAACATGATAGATCTTGGCCTTATGCATTTATTCTTTGGTTTACAAATTTCATAGTCAAATATAGGGATCTATTTGAGTCATCAAAAGTATAATTTTGATCTTCTTCAATATTTTGGCATAGTTGATTGTAAGCCAAGTCCTTTTTATTTTTAGTTTGGAGTGACTCTCACTACCTCTTGTACTACTCCACTTTGTGATCCTACATTGTATAGGCATATGGTTGGTAGACTTATGTATTTAACCCATACTCACCATAACATTTAATTTGTAGTTAGGATTGTATCTAGGTTTTCACATGACCCTCATGATAGTCATTGGTAGATTGTCAAGATGATTTTGTGATATCTGCAATGTAGTACTCATTTTGGATTACACTACACTAAGGGTTTTATGTAGTTGGTTAGATATAGTGTTTAAGATTGGGTAGGTTCTCCTGATGATAGACATTCCACTTGTGGCTACATATTTTATCTTGATTCATCACATATTTCTTAGTTATGCAACAAGTAGTAGCATATTGCACTATCATCTACAGAGGTTGAGTACAGGGCAATAGTTACAGAGAGTCAATAGGTTCTTTGGCTTTATTAGTTATTGATAGAGTTTGGATTCACACAAGATTCACCCACTGCATTTTGATGTGACAAACAGAGTGTAATTCATATATTTTAAAATAAAGTTGAGCATTATTGGACCAAGCACATTGAAGTACATATGCACTTCATTCATTACCAAATTCAAGATGGCATCCTTAGCTTGGAGTACATTCTGACTTAGCAATAGGTTGTAGACATATTCACCAAGCCTTTCGCATCACCTTATTTCCGTGAGTTGCATGGCATGCTTAGGGTTTCTAAAGTTTTCCTTGGTGGGTGTTCATGAGGACATCTTCCATCTTCATTTCATGGATACATATTGTACATGAGTGCCTTATAAAACCTAGTTTCTGGGACTCATACTGTGGATATGCCACTATTTATTTATTGGATTTTATTAGGCTCTAGCTTTACTTGAGGGGGGGTGTTATAGTATGTATTTCATATATTTTATCATTTCTAGTGTTTTATCTAGTAGTGAGTTTGTCCTATGTGAGGATTTATCTCACATTGGCCAGTTTAGTTAGTTCTATGTTTTGCCTTGCCTATTTATGCAAGTGCTTACTTATTGTACTAGCATGATTTATTATGAATAATATATAATTTGCCTTATTTTTACATATCATATATGCAGCTTCCTTTGTGATGTTTTGCTGTTAAAAATTTGGATTCTTGGGTTGGAATGACTTTACCATTCCTAACATTATATTACACACTGTACATGAATATGTTATTTACTAAGATACGATCATATTACATATGGATAGTTTAAACTACCTTTATAATTATATGTTCTATTGATGTTGTTTACTTATACATAGTATATTAAATCTTGTTTATCTATTGTGTTGGCCCTTAACCCTTGTGTGAAAATAAACTTGATTGATGTATCTCTATGAGATCTTGTGTGTTGTGTGCAACATTTGAACATGTCCTATGATTTTGGCCCTATGCCTTTTGTGTATGCAACATTAGATAATGCCCCTTATTTGTGACATTATTCATGTATACCATGTATGTAGTGTTCTACTTTTCAACATTTGAACATGTCCTATGTATGTGGCCCTTGGAATTTTATTTGACATTTTTATTATTATGTTTGTTGTGTGTGTGCTTATTGAGCTTGTTGAGTTTGAAAAGTGTTGTGATTCATATCATTCATTACTAACATAATATACTAACTATAAATTATAATTATAATAACTTCATTGATATATTTCATAAGACTTACCTCATGAATTACATACGAAATGCAAATCTTACTATGCTAATACACTTTTTCCATATGCTACATTTTTCAATGATGATATTTTTGCTATGCGTGTTTCAAGTTAGCTTCTCTTTTGAGATGAGTTACCTTTCAAGATAAATTATCTCACCTTAAAAGGGGGAATTTTAGTGGGATTCTCATGCATGAGATAAGCCTTTATAAAAGAGCCAAAAAATCATTTTTGGCATAAGTACAGTTTTAAAATAAAAATGTTTTAAAATTCAATCATTGGCACATATTATGGGGGCATATGCCATGCATATGCACTCCTATGTTGAGCATTGTTACTATTGTTGAGGTTTGGCATTGATGTTGTCATTAATGTCAAAGGTGAATATGAAAGTTTATGTCATGTGACTATTATTTTTGTTCTCATTGATGTTTCAGTGTTAGTTTAGTGAGTATTATGTTGTAACAAGATAAAGTGTTGAATGTTAGTTGGCATGGTCATGAGGTCATAGGTCTTCATGAGGTCATTGACGAGTTCAAATATGAGAGAGAATATTTATTAGTGTTATAATAATTTTTATAGTGTAAGATATGATTGGTATATGTTCTTATGTCTATATGAGTAATGTGAAAGTCAACATAGAAGATCCTTATTGTCAAAGTTGTCAAGTTCTTGAACCTAGTAGTGTCTTGAGAAGGTATGTGCATAAGATGCCTAGTCTTGTACATGAAGAGGAATGGTGGCATGGTGAGATGGATGTTATTAGGATTTTAAAGGTTATAAAATATTGATATCAAGTGTCTTTGAGGATAAGGTGTCTTGTGAAGCTTAGTTATGGCATGAAGAGACCTTGTGTGAAGGCATAAGCTTGGTTGCATGGTGAGATAAGGTTGTATAAGTACACTTGACATTGTTTGAGCATGTGATATTTTCTGTGAGCATGTGAGATGTTGTGTGAGCATGTGAATGAAGTATTGATAACTTAAAAATAGGTTTGAAGGTCAGTTCAAGGCCTAATGAGGTGTGAAGATGTAGGTGTAGAAAGCAAGGTGGTGAGAGCATGGCCTAATGAGACATGAGGTTCATTTCCCAAGGAAAGTATACACATGTAAGCTTTGTCATATATGTGATAGGTTTTATTAGGTATATTCATGATGTTTTAGGTCAATGTTTAAAGGTTAAGGCAAGAAAAAGTGCTTTGAGGTTTCTTGAGTGCTTGAAATGAAGGGTTCTCAACCTAAAAAGGATTTTATTATGTTTGTTAGATCATCAAACCTATACATTGGAACCTAATATATCCATGGTATATGGGGAAGGGTCCTAGATTAAAATTATAGTCATTATTTTCTAGATTGAGGGGCTATGCTTTATGAACAATCATTAACAATAGAAGTGCATTTAAACCCTCTTAGAACCCTAATAGTGACCCAATGTTGAAGATATGATTAAAAAGTGATCATGATGCTTTATAATTATTAGGTAATTATTTGAAGCTTATATTTAACTCTCCCAAGTGCTTATAGGTGGTGGTAGTTAAAGAGAAGAGAGAGAAAATGTGAAGATATAGGGTTGTTTCTAAAAAGGTTACTATAGCTATAAAAAGTTGTATTTGACAAAAATTTCAAATTGATGAAGGTTTAAGATTGAGACTCATATTTGATGTAATTTTTGGTTTATATATTGGTTCTATTTATTATGTGTTCCAAATTTTTGATCTAAGTTGTCCAGTCACTAATAGGGTTAATGAAGAAGAACAATGCAAAATCGAGACAATTTGAGAAGTTGATTTTTGGTATGATTTCATGAAATAATGATGAATTAGAGTGAATTGTGTTTTTATTTATGAATTTAATTTCATATAAATACTTTTTATAAGGTTTTATATTTAGTGAAAGTGGTTAAAAAGTTCAATCCAAAATGGCTTATCTAGTTTTGGTGTGATTATGAGGAGAGAGGTCAAAATATTGGTCTACAAGACCAATATTTGACATTATACCATGTATATTTAGTATTTAAAGATGATATATAAATGTAATATAATAATGTTCATTCATTATAATTCTTTTAAAGTCTCAATATAGGTGTTATAATGTCAATGTTTCATGACTGTGTTTTTGATAGTCTTAGCAGTTCTGAGTTGCAGTGATAAAAAGTTAGATTTGATTGTAATTTCATCAAAGAGTGATGAAATATAGTGAATGGAGTTGTTATTAAGGAATTTTAATTCATGATAGTTCTTGGTATAATTTTTTGAGGTTAGTATAAATGAATAAAATGTGTTCACAAAATGGCTTGTCTGTTCAAGATTAGACTGTGAGATTGTAAGTTAAGGAATTGGTTTGTAAGACCAATATTTACCATTGAAGATTGTGAGTTTTTAATTTTAGTATGATTTAAAGATGTAATAGGATCATTTTACTGTATCGATATTCCATAAAAATGTCTACATATGTGGTTGAAGTCTAATTCCTTATGACTGTGCTTTTGAGTATTTTGTCAGTTTTGAGTGAACAAGTTGCAAAGTTGTTCTTGAGCCATTATTTTTTGATTGAATTTATGAAAAGTATTTGGGGATGTTAATGATTTAATTTAATATATGTATATATGTTTCATTTTTCATGGGATATCTACTAAAGGAGTGATTGAACTTCATTCTTGTAAGATAGTTTTTGAGGTGTACATGCCTAATAGGGGAGTTTGTCCTAAAGAGGGCTTCAACGTATGAACAAAGGATGAAGATCTAACAAAACATGGAAGAGTTTAGAAGAAGTAATTAGAAAAGTTTTTTAGTGGTTTATAATTGTTGGATAAGGCTATCTATATCCAAGAAGATCAAGTCTCAGCATCAAGAGAGCAAACCTAATAAAGTAGGTCTCCATGAGACTTAAAGGGTAAGTAAGACCAATGTTGGTCATTGAGTCAGAGTGTACCAAGTGAATGAATATGACATTTAGGTAATATATATTATATAAAAATGTTTTTTATATTATGGATAAATGACATGTAGGTGATCAAGTATGAGAGATATTAGATAGTATTTTAGTACATGCAGGCCTAATATGAACAGTGCTAATGGAGTGTTTCAAGTGGTGATTGGACATAAATGGTGTCATGGACATAAGATGAACTTAGTTAAGGTATATTATATTGGTATATTAAGTTTTCATACCGTGTGTTAAGTTTTAAAGTGTTCCAAGGAGATCAAAGGGTAGCATGTGACTAAGAAGGCTTAATAGGTCTCCGTGAGACCTAAAGAATGAATGTAGCCTGTTGATTTGTGACCGATCTAATATTGTAATTAATTATTGTTATAATGTGTCCTATTGCCTATTATGTTTAAAATATAAGTGGGCACATATGTATGGCTAACTGATAGGTATATGAGCAAGAGGTTTGTATAAATACATGGCAGTTTTATGCCTATTTGTGTATGCTTAGAGGAAATGAATGAGAAAGAAGATTGAGGAGCAGAAGGAGGTCATGTAGACCATCAGAGGGTGTAGAGGATATGTAATTAATATATAAAATGAGGTTTGAGGATGAAGATCAAGTCATATGACCTAATTAGTCTTAAAAGAGACCTAGTTGAACGAAGAGGCCTATAAGGTAGTTTGAGAGAGCTAAGAGTGTGAAGAGCTGAAGAGGTGTTCATCATCAGTTGGTTGAGAAACATAGTGTTATGAATATGATTAAATTAATTAAGTGGTTGAGTTGGTGTTGAGTCATCTAGGGGGTTGGTGCTTCTTTTCAAGTGTGTCCTTTGTTAGTTGGGGTTGGTGCTCTATGTGGAGTTAGTACTTCACTAAATATTGATTTTTTGTCTTCTAAGACTGTAGTCCATTTTCAAAAATTAGTGTTTTTTCTTCCCCTTTAGGGTTTACTACATATATGATGTGTTATCTTGTTTCATGCTCTTATATGGTTACTTATGCTTGTTAGATCTATGTACTTATTTGAATGGCTCATGAATGTTAAGTTGAATTGTAAGAATGTTTTGAAGACTAATTCACCCCCTCTCAATAATTGTGCTTCCAACATCCTATTTTAGGATTAAATTATAAAATCACATAGTTTACAAGATTCAAAGATAATTTACAATGAACATCTACATATAGTTTAAAATTTTAGAGTTCTAATGTGGGCATGATTCAATTTCATGCTAGATTCTTCAAATTTTATTTTTATACTTGTATACTTGGTAGGATCATGGGTGTAATCCATTCTCTTTTCATCATGCCTTTCAAAAACAAAGTTATAATTGAGTCTACAAGCCATCTACAATGGTTTATTTAGTTTAAGTGCATAGTGCATAACTAAGACACTACTGCTCGCTTCAACATTATGTTGTAGATACTAAAATTGAATATTTATAGCATCTCAATGTTGTATATTTGACAAATATCAATCAGTGCTCTACCCTTTAGTTATAGACCTCCCTACTACCCAAAAGCTCACATTTTCCATCTCACTATGCCTAAATGATTATCTTTTAGTTTGATCCATATCATTTTGATGACTTAGGTCTCCTCTACTACACAAAAAGCTTAAAAATTAATAAACATCCTTCACCATTAATTTTAAATCAATACCTATTTTCTATCCCTCTGAACACCACCAACCACAAAGGGACATTACCACCAATAGTAGTGCCTTGATATTTATCTAGTGTCAATTTGCCAAAATTAATATAAATTGAAAATGTTTTGATACTTATGGGTCAATCCATTTGTCTTATTGAACCCTACCATGAGTTATTTTAAAAAGGTCTAGTATAAATATAAGTACAATCCTTCTCATTGATCATCTAGAAAAAACCAAGTAAACACCTATTAAATATCAATCAATCAAGTGCACAACTAGGATATGCTTCCCTATTCATCCCTATTAGCATATCAAACATAAGAGTAGTCATATTACATTTATAAATCATTAAAAGAGCAGCCCATGAATGATATTTATCAAATTACAAGTTATATCACTGCATGCATCTTCATATAGTATATTGCACCTTTGTGCACACACACTCCCACACATACGGGAGAACTAAATAAGTATGAGGCCTTCCTTGCAATATTAGATATGCAGGCAAAACTCATTGATAGAGGGGTCTTTGAGGTTAGATCCACACTGTGAACCCACTAACCAATTTTTGGCAAACTCATTCTAAGGGTGAACAACTAGGGTTTGATGAATTGACAAAGAGAAACATATTAAATATATAAATACAAAGGTGGTAGAAAACCCATAAAAATGAAGTTTGTTGTATCCAAATTAAATCATTATTCTATATTAGACACCTGAGTCATATCCAAATACTAACATCAACGATAGTGTCTAGATTTGATGGTAATTTTCATGACTATAGAAGTAAAATTTTTAGAATCTAACAACTAATCTAGAAGATCGATCCTACATACTTTCCACATGTTTCTAGTCTAGAATTGCTTGCACATAGTAAAACTAAGTATCATTTTCTCTTTGGTATTGAAATCAATTAAACATCTTTTGAGTTTATTACTTTCTATATTTAGCATATCTGAGTATTATAATTGAGAACATTCATTTATATGTGTTTGCATTTAATTATATTTATATAGATTAGTTTATCACCCTTGTGATTTAACTATTTTATATTATTAACCCTATTTGCATTTTTAAATTTAAAGTTAAACATTTGGTGAACCCAACCTCTATGTCTCTTTATACAAATCCTATCTTACCCTACGATATTCAACCTCCTAAGTTTTTTTCCGAATTTATTCTATTATTTGTATGTAACCTAGTCATATACCTGGATTAGGTGGTATTTTTATTGAACACTTGGAACTTCCTCTTTTACCACCTAAGATGGTTCAAACTAATCAAGTATCAAATCCTATGCCTAATGATAATGCCAATGATAAAAATAAACAAAATCTTGAAAATATTATCATAAAAGATGATTCTGATCGTGAAAACAATATTGAAAATAATGAACATGAACAAATATATCAAGAGAAATTTCAAAATATTTCTATATTTTGATAGCATATTCATGAAAATCTAGAGGATCTTGATGAGATCCTCAAAACCATATTAGAAAATAAAACAAAAAAAAGCATAGATGAACAATAATGTGCATATATTGATCATGTTATTAGAGTTATGTGACATCCCCACATTATTGTTTTTATCCCCTTGAGCACATCATCGATTATTACATCTAGAGGGGGAATGGGTTATGTGTTTACACCATTTTTCCTCTAAAAAAATCCTAATATTATTACATCCTCCATGAGAACCATTAACACTTCAACCCAATTACCATTTTTAATGCCCATATCAAATCAAACCATGTTTACATCCCCTTTGGTGACTTCTCAAAATTCAAACCTTAGTGATCAAAATGTGCAAGATATTATACAAACTATAAATTTTTTACTTACTAACATTGAGGGAAATTATATGAAATCACCTTATCCTATTTATTCACAAGATGTATTATGTAATCCTCTTGCACCTAAAATATATTTGCACCCTTTGCCAACTAGTTTTATTACACTCAAGTTCATATTTTATGATGTCAAGGGTGATCATCGATAAATCTCTGATCTTTATATTTGGCATGCCTTATTTATGCCTACAATGATAAAATTTTGACCAAATTATTTTGAAAGAGCCTAAAAGACTATGCTTATGATGGTTCTATGATTTACCAATCTAATCAGTACGAGCATTTAAACCTTTAGCAGATCAATTTATATCATATTTATCTATCAAAATACCTAAAAATATGTCATATGCTAAAATTAAAAAGATCAAATAAGGAACCAATGAACCTATTAATGAATATGTTTTGAGATATGTTGGCCATAATGACAAATCCAATGGTAGATGAATAATTTCAAGACATCTTCAATCAAAGTTTGCATTCCCCATTCCATGAGTCCATTATTTTCAATAAGTTCAAATCTTATGATGAATTAAGCCATATTATTAGAGATCATGAAATGAAGATTATTACTTGAACAAGTTTAAATATGTAGTAAACACATCGACTACATATAATACCAAGTTTCATATCAAACTAAGCTATAAGGTAAAACCTACATAACCTAAAATTAAAACAACTTTAATGGTTAACATAGTGTCATGTCAAATTAATCAACTCATGTTATCCAATGCACCTAAAAGATAATTTACATGATTACTTGAGTCTCTAGCTTCTTCACTTCAGATGCTAGTGGAATGTCATTTTCATATCTCTCCCTCACACCATAGAGGTTGATATGAGTTGACATCTACCCAAAGGATATGATTTTAATTCATATTATGACTATCACCAAATCATTCAAAATTCTTTGATTATCTTCAATGGTCCTCCAAAGGATTCATGTTCACAACCTAGTGATCACTAAAATCAGAAAATATTTAATAATCCTTGGCAAGATCATTCTAAGCAAGACCCATAAGTGAAAATGGAATACAATGTACATCCTCCTATACCATATTATGGGTCCCATTAGATGGGATCATTGAAACTTATAAACACATAATACCTCCTATGGTTGAGAGATCTATTACTTTTGTTGATAGTGAAATAGTGGATGATGACTTAGATCTTCATTCATTATTTATTTGAGCAAACATTGACCATCAACCTATAAATAGTGTTATGATCAACACTGGTTCTAGTGAGAATGTATATACCATGAAATTAATTATAAATTTGGGATATACATATGATGATTTATACCCTTTGACCAAAATTATAAGAGCATTCGACAAGACATCACATCACATTATTGGTGAGATTGATTTACCTTTATAGGTTGGTCCAACACATGTTGTTACTACTTTTTTAGTTATACAATAAATAAGAATATTTTATATGTTATTGGGATGACCTTAGATACACAAACTCTATGTAATACCTTCCACATTGCATAAGTGTATTAAATACATTCATACCAATAGGGTGGTCATAGTTTCTAGAATTCTATATGAACATCCATTTGAATAAGATAGGTTTATTCCAAGAAAGTTAATTATAAAACCTACTAAGGTTAATCTTCTATAAAAGGGTAAGTAGAAGGCTATCCCCTTTCCTAGGAGACCCATACGTGAGAGGCCTTTGCACCAGAGATATACAATGGATTCCATAAAATCCTCATCTACTCCTACACAACATACTCAATTACCTAGAGAAACTAAACATATTCTGATTACATCTATTCAAAATAAACCAAAAAACACTAAATGATGGGATCCATGAACCCCTAATACTTATATTGTTTCTTAATGAATACAAAGTATTATAATACATAGTTGAATACCATAGATTCTACAAATCCATAAATGACACCTAAACATGCTCCTTAACATTATCACTAGTTTGATGTACCATATTTAGACTTTAGAGCTACCTATGAGCATCCCTTGGATGGGATCATAGGCTAGCATTTTATTTTAAAATATCCCAAAAAAATACAAAAAAAATCAAATATTCAAGAAAATACAAAAACTTTAAAATAACTAAAAAATACAAAAAATATTCAACATTCCCATGTTTATTAGCTCATTATCATCTATGTTTTTTATTTTATGTTGGTATATAACATATCATTTATATATACACATTTTTTTCACACATCTTTGAGTGTGATACAATAATAACTAGACACATGATATATGCACTTATGGATGTTGGGCCTCTTCTTTACCCATTTCATATAGTACATTGGGGGAGTTTTTTTATTTGATCACAATTTATATAGGTTACATATAATTATGATCATTTCTACATTATCATGTTTGAGCTTATATACTAATGCTTACACATGCCTATATTCATGCTAATATATTTCATATTATATTTAATATGCTATGTGTTATCATCCAAATTTTAACATTAAAGAAGGCTACTCAGGCCTCCTCAAATTTTGAATAACATGGAAACACCTAATATGCTATGGGTGACAATTCTAAGAGGTGAATATTTAGATTATGGACTAGATCCCATGAAGAACACCTAAAACTAATTAGTAACCTAATTAATTTGAATGAAAAGGGATATAATGATATTAAAAACTAATTTAATGGAGGTTATACATGAAAAAAATTGACCACTACCAACTAGCTGCATGTGCACATCAACCATGAGACTAACCTGAACACACACTATTCATAAACTACCTCTCTACATCAGCACTTCATTATGGAGGTTGTGATAGATGTTTGGGTTAGAAGCACTAATAAAGAGGTCACTTGACACATGACAACTCACTCAACCTTCACAATTCACTTGGACACTTCACATGACCTAAAAATAAACTTTCAAACTACATATGGTGCTAGAAAAGGACAACATGACAAGGAAGACTAAATAAAACACTTGACAAGACCAAATATTCATGTACACACACTAAATATAGTCATATAAGGAGGTAAAAATATTAGTTTCTCATTGATAAGAGACATACATATGGGCATGGATTCACCATACCCAGGTGGAGGATAAATACATAGCCAAATAAGGCTAAATTTATAGAGAAATGAGAGTAGAAGAGAGAGAGAGGTGTAGAAGATAAATGTTGAAAAGTGTCTCTCAAGAGTTAAAATCAAGAAGACGTTGATTAAAAATTTCATCATATCTCCAAATACATGTTTTGACTCCTTGAAGATGCATCCTCTTCCAAATGGTGTAGGAGTTTCATTCCTTTACTTGACGCCTCTTGCTTTCTCTTTAATCTACCCTCTTCTTGGATTGGAAAGTGGCAAGTGTCATTACTTAGTCATAAATTCACATTGAAATAATATTTTAACTTATTTTTGACACCTTTAATTAGCTTTATAACCTCCTAATACTAAAAGTGCATTGATGATTACACCTCGTAGGTGTCTTGAAGCCCACTTGACTTCACTACGTCTCTCCCTGCTTAAATGGCTCTAATATTGGTTTTTAATTAATTAGTGAACTATATATACATGAAAGGTATCCATTTATTTTATTAGACCTAAATAAACTCATTTTGAGGCATCAAACACTTCCAAAGACTTCATTTTGCACCCAAATCTTGCATTTGTCTTTAATTCCTTGTTGCCCTCAAAACACATAAATATCCTTGTGTAGGATAATGTACAAATGATATTGTAAAAATAAGAATGGATTTAAGTACCCGATATTCCATTACATATCTATACCAAATTTCATGGCCCAACCCTAAGTGGAAGTGTACTTATTCTACTTGGTTCTCTTTCCAATTAGGCCTCAATTAGATCTCCAGGCCTAGAAATTGAACTTTTGCTCCAAAATTATACCACACATATGAAGAAAAAAAAGTGTTTTATTAAATTTTAAGACCCCATGAAAATTTCCCATGCAAAATTTGGGCTTTTAAAACCTTGTGTAGGTGTGAGAACCATGAAATGGCAAAAAACCTAGCCTTTCACAAGCATTTTTCACACTACCTTCAACAATCAGATATGTAAGAGCACTTTAAGGGTGACATGTACATATTTTTGGACATTAATAGGTATAATACACCTAAATCCATCCTCCCTAATATTTTTCATTTGTCTATGAGGTCAGATACCTTGTTTTGAGCCAAAATCCTTACAAAAACATGGCATTTAATGCATTTGTACATGTGTAGGTACAAGAAAATGTCATGGTTAGACTATTATTAGAGTGAGTAATGATGTATAAGTGGTTAAAATCTAAATACAATTAATCTTGGGTTTTTATAGACACTTTCTCTCTCATTAGGTCAATTTCGGCCTTCTTGGCAACCTAAACCTTGCTTATCATCTTAAATATGGTTCATAAAGTTCAATGCCTTAGCCAGTGAACTAATTCCAAAATTAATAAATAGATAAGGTCCCATAAAATACCTTAGGATATTTGGCTCCCATGAAACTTGTCTATACTATTCTCAGTAAGAGAAGGTGCTTCTCAGGGTAGAAAGTCTACATTTGGTGAGCTTGAGAGAGAGAGAGAGAGACTTGGAAATGGCATCTTGGAGTTTGGTTTGATTACAAACACCTTGAAGAGGTATATAAAAACAATATTTATCTATCCTAATGGTCCTCTTGCCATATTTATTCTCTATACCTTATATAACCATCATTAGCTCAAGTTAGGGTTTATGAGCCTAGCAATGTGTCAGGAATCTAGAACAACAAACATGCTCTGATCCCACTTGTCAGGATGCGAAACCGGAAACATACAATTGATTACCAAACTTCAAACAACTTAATATGCGGAAATAACCAGATTCACCAAATAACTAGAATTCAGAATAACACAGCATATGAGAGACAATACACAACTTGTATTAACACTTTATACAGAAAAGAATACAATAAAGAAGATGCCACTTCTTCTCCACCACCTTACAGAGGTTTCCCACACCTCAAGTGAACAGTAATTCTTCTCCCCAAAGCTCTCCCTCTCACAGGTCACAACACTCAACTCAAATACAGAGTTGGTGTTCACCTCCCATGCTCCACGCATAACACAAGTGCTCCACGCACTCCACAAGCACTCCACGTGCTCCACAAGTACTCAAGGTACTTCAAGTAGATCTCCCATGAATCTGCAACAACCTGCAATTCAACAGACCATACTTATGGAAGGAACTTCCTTGCCTTCCTCTTGCTCTATCCGAGTACACACCTGTACTCCAAGTAGATCCTGCCTGATACTGCTCCCTGTTGTGTTGCTGTCTATATGACCTTGCACACCTGCAAATCAAACAACGGTTCTGCTCACCTGTGAACCTCGACCTTGCACACACATACACCTGCAGATCAACGATCTTACTTACCATGTAGATCTCCTATATAGGCCATGCAACTGTGACCAAGATCCTACACTATTGAAGAACCCAGCTGGCTCTCCAATCCAGCACCAACACACCTGGTACTGCTGTGGAACTAGGAGGAACCCACTTGCTCACCTCACACACAGAAGGAGCAAACTTTGCTCAACTCAAACTAGCCCACTTTTCCAATACAACCATGAGTCTATTATATAGATCTCATCCAAACAATAATTAGACATCTAATTACAATAATTAGATCCGCAGCTCTCAGTCTAAAATTAGATCTCTTCATGCAAACACTTGGTTCGTTAGCTAACTGCCCGTAAATAGCTCGCAGTCGAACCACACAGGCGACCGACGCCGGTCCCTGTCTGCCTGGAGGTGACCGACGTCGGCCGATATATGACCGACGTCGGTTGCTTCCCTTTGCTATCCTGCCGACGTCGGCTGATCAGACCGACCCCAACTTCTCTGCAATCTTCAGCAACCTCCTCTCCTATTTGCATCAGTGAAGCTTTTAGCTCCACAATCCTAACACAATGGAAATGACCCTAGCCAACTATGTTTGATATTATTCTCCACTTTTAGGTCTAAGACAAGCTTGTATTAATTATATAGTATTGTATAATTTTTTTAAAATAACACATAGAATTTTTATATGGTATTAGGACTGACCAAGGTTAGAGAAGTCCTTTCCAACCTAAAGCTTTCATTTTTTGCTCATGAGTGTGGATTTATAGGTTTGTAGACTTGTAGGTACACATTTAGACTTAATTTAAACTATGAAAATAAATTAATTGGTTTATTAAAATATAAAAACATTATAAAATTACCTTATAAATCTATGGGTTTTCTTTTATCTCCTCATAGTTAGGACTTCACTATTTTACACACATAATACTATATATACTTACTAGGTGCCTAACTCAACTTACTATCTTGATTGACTTGATCTCTATGACCTCTATTTTTTAAACTTTAAAATACTTATTATTATCCTCATAATTAATTTTTACCTTTAAAACCTCTTTGATTCATACCCCCATGATCATAAGGCTCTTTTTCTTCATCTACTCAAGTGGGCCCATGAGTGCTTATCTAAGAGGATACTTTACTAGGGTTGAGGGTAAGTTTCTTAGTATGAAAAAGTGAATAAAATGAAAATAATTCACAATAACTAAACATAAAATGAGAATATTTATGTGAATTTATTATATCCTTTTTGATCTTCCCTCCAACCTTAAATAATACACAAATTCTCCCATGTAGGCTTGTGACTATATGTTTTGTTGGAATGAGCATTGTAGGGTCCTATCAATTAATGGTGAGAGAAAAATAAATATAAATATATTAGAATTAATTTATTGATATTTTATTTCCATTTAAATTTATTTAGGTCTCATACAACAAGACTAATATTTCACTACTCTCTTTGAAACTCACATAGTCATATCTGAGTATACAGTCTATTGAGAGGATGGAGTGAATAGGGTACAAACATTTAGGTCCTAAATAAATCAGTTTTAGAAGGAAAAAAAATCATTGGAACATTCTTAAAAAATATTCCTTCACTTCCCACTTCATTTATCCCTTGAAACATCAATTTTAATGCAAGAATATTACATTTTATGTGTAAAATAGGCCTATAGGTCTAGGCATACCTATAGGTCTACATTTTCAATACAAGATTTTTTTTTATGAAGCCTAGATTGACATTTTAAAACCTTGAGATCAAAATTCACTACCTAAACAAACTCCTCAATAAGTTATAACCCTCATACACCTTTTAAAATTTAGACTTATACCTTTTCAAGTCATTCTTGTGCAGATAGTCATAATCATTGTCTAAAAACCAAGGCCATTGCATGTTACTTGGATAAAGTAGTATTGAAGTGAATAAATGGAGTAAATAATGTAATTTTACTTGTATATAATATAGTGAAACATGATGGGATAACTCCATCCACATTATTTATTCTATTGAAAACCTCAAAACATAGAGAAACCATGAATTTCAACCTGTCAACTATGTAAAGGTGAAGTTTTATTGCCCTCTTAAAATCACACGTGACAAATAGGACTTGAAAAAATAATTAATATGTAATTAAAAACCATATATATCCTCTTAAATTTATCTCATGCCTCCAACCTATTTCAAACTACCATTCCAAGGAGAAAATTGAGTCTATGGGGTTTATACAAGGTTTAAGACCACCCTGCCTTCTTAACGATTATTCATAAAGGAGGGGACACAAATATGATGAATATGGACATGAATTTTAAGGTAATTAGGACCACATATTATATTAAAAATATTAGGTCTCAACTGTCCTTGTGTTGTACAAAATAAGCATCTAAAATTGGCCTTTATGAGTTTTCCAAGGGAGTGTTAGAGGAAAGGAAGCATATTTTGAATTTATAAGAAATGTACCTAAAATACAAGCATGTATTTAACCTATATAAGGAAAAAGAGACACTATGAATATTTTTTCACCTAAATATGGATTCCCCAAGTTTGTAAAAGTGCATGAAACTTACCTTTTAGAGGTTAAACCTATAAAATTGATATGATCTGACATCCCTAACATATTTTCAAGTTAGAGAACTCCTACAAGAAATTTTTAAAGTGTATTTTTATGTATATTTAACCTTGGATAGTTTTTAAAAGGTTGGAGTTAATTATATGCACTTTCCCTTGCATAAACTTTACCTTAATCTTTATAAATTATTTTAACTTTTCCAAACAAGCATGAAATGTGCATGTAAATTGGTCAAAGCATAATATGAATTTGAGATACACCTTGTAATATATGACACATTTTGACCTATAGTGTGGACCTATGATTTTACAAGTCTTCTTATGTTCTTATTTTTTTTATTGATGTGCTAAATGGGTGAATAGATCTCTATGAGAACTATAAGAGCTATAAAAGCCTTATTAAAGGTGTAACTACTTAAGGGTGACCCATAGATGCTATGGCTAACCTATGAAGATTTTTTTGAGTTGTGTCTCAATGAGACAGATGCCTTAAGGGTTAAGGCATGCCTAATGGCCAACCAAGATGATGATGATCATGAATGCTCTATAAATAGTGAAACCAAAGATGATGGTTTCTAGACTTGTAAGACTTTGTGTGAGTCTCTAAGGGTTATGTGAATGTGGAGCCAAGTGAAGATAAGAAAATTGTAAAGAGAAGGTATAGATTAGTGAGGAATAGAAGATAGTGAAGAGGATCAGACATGATTGTCTAATTAAGTTGGTCAGGAGGACATACAGGTCAGTGGACCTAATGAGCCTAGATGAGGCAAAATGAGCAAGTTGCTCAAGAGGCTATTTGAGAGAGTATATTGTGAACGAAGGCAAGGTGAAGAATGTATGATATTTGTGGTTTATTTGAGAGGTATATTAGAGTGTGGTCTATGTGTATGACCATCTGGTCATGTTACTATTATTATGATAGAGTTGTTGTAGGTGTACTAAAGTGAGTGTGAGTGAAGGGTTGAAGAGTGGGGATAGTTGGGATATATAATGTGTCCCAATTGATATTTATATGTTGGATCAAGTATGTAATGTGATTTGATCAATAGGGAGTGTTGTGGTGATAGATTTATTACTCAGAAATGTAGAGTGGTCTAAAAGGTAGCTTTGGATGCATTGAGTGTGTAGAGTTGATATACTTTGTATCTCCATCAGATTGGTAGGAAATTAGTGTTGATGAGATGTTCTTTTCATAGGTATTGTGGTAGATCAAAATCTAAGGGGGTTGTAGCCTCATTATAAGGTTTATTTAAAATTGGACAAAAAATATAGAAATTTAATAAAAATCATAGACTTATTTGTCAACTAAAGATATTGATCAATTGAAATTTATATTATTTAATAAGTTTCAAATGATAAATTAGATATTATATTTATTTTAAACCAAGAATTATAATTAAAAATTACTCCTTTAATAATTATTTCCTCACATAATTTAAAATGCTAATGTGTTTGTTATAAAAATAAATATTTTATGAAATAAATTATATAATAATAATTAGAACTTTAATTTGGGAGTTTTGAGAAGTCAAATATAAGATCGGATATTTAGATAATTCAAAAGGCCATCTCATAACACAAACATTGACATAATATATATCAATATAAACAATCTTATTAAATTTAAAAGTTTTTTTGAATTAAAATTTCTTTTTTAATATTTTTTTAAACATTATTATCATCAATAAAAAATTGATAACACTAACCTACATTGTAAAAATTCGAAAAAGTGACACTAAAAAGTATCACTATTACATTAAAATCTACTTTATTAACAAGTCAAAGGAAAAATTCAAATTAAAATAATAGATAAAATTAAGGGCCCCTTAAAATTTCTAATAATTATGAAATGTTATGTAAAAATGCGAAACAAAATGAGAAAGACTATAATAGTCAACTAAATGTCATGGAATAAGGCGGTCACACTAAAATATGTACTATTCAAATCACTCACTCAGAGGATATGAACAAACCATTCAAGGATTCCATTTAATGAAGGGTATGACAAACATAATAACATTTAATTAATTTGTAGAACATTAAATTTCAGAAACTCATTAATTGCTAATAAATTAGTGTGGAGATACAATATTAGATTTTAAAGTATTAAAGTTACACGATTGGAGATGTATAGTAGGTAGAAAGGAGTTAAAATGAAATATAAGTGTTTAAATTAAATGTTTATCTAATATAAAAAATATAATATAATAAATAAAGAATAAATTTAATGTTAAAGATATCATTGGTTTGTAGAGAGTTTTAAATAAAGTAAGTATAAAACTTTAATATACATAAAATTCGAAATAATTAAATTAAATAATAAATATTAAATTTCATTTTTTCATATTTTTATTGATAGTACAGATTTAGGATTAGACATGAGTCAAAGAATGATATTCAATAAATGATATATTTATAATGAATGTTAGATACATTTCAAAACTCAGATTCATATATTAAAGAGAGTTAGAGTACATTTTAAAGATCAGATTCATGTATTTTTTGTAGTCATATTTTATTTACATTCAAATTAATCACCATATCAATATTTTAAAATTCTAAAACCACACATCTAATCCTCAACATATTTGAGTTATATACAAGAACACTTAGAATCTTTGATCTTGAACACTTAAGAAATGAAGAGAGACACCTACAAAAGGCTCTAAATAAATATGGTTATCACAATAACATATTAAAAAAAAATTCAACAAAATCAAAAAATGCCAATCTTTGATCTTGTATTTTTTGATTTCATTTTATAAATTTATTTAATTTTAATTTATTATTATTTTTTTAATTTAATTTAATTTAATTTAATTCAATTTAATCATTATTTTATTTTATTTTTATTATTAATTAATTTAATTTTATTTTTTAATATTTATATTTTATACTAATTAATATTACATTTTATTTTATTTTAATTATTTATTTACGTTAATTTTGGACTTTATTTTATTAGTATATTTTATTTTAAATAAAAACTTAATTTAATCTAGTTTAATTTTAGTTCTTTTTTTTGATAGGTCAAAAAAGAGGCAATGCTCATCTATTATAATATTTTCAAAAACTTCATTGAAATATAGAAGTATAGTAGTAAGCTAATATGACCAATAGTGCTATGGAACAAAATACAAAACATACTATCCAGAATATAAAAAGACATTTTTAAAAATACATAAAAAGAACAAGAACATGTCATGAAAAACTAGACATCCTTGGAGGAGCTGAAAACCATCACTGTTGGTCCTTCTGTGTGAGCGTCTTCTTCTATGATCAGCATTGCTAGAGACTCTACAAGCTTGAAATCTTCCTTATCACTTGGAATACCCAACCTATCACAGATAACATGAATATTGTGGCTTTAATTGATGTTGTCCATTAACTAGGCCTTCAAAAGAACCCAAAATTGATCCAACTTGGTATCCACAACATTTTTGAAGTGCTCAACATCCTTGTGAACCACAAATGAGTTGCTGGCACTAAACAAGACTGTTTGGATGCCTATGCACTGTGAAACTTTGAGAGTATCCATCCTGGGGTTGGATTGCCCTAGATCTTCCATGGCTTGGATGACAAAGTCGACAGAGGTAACAAAAACATCCTCACCAAGCTTGGATGATAATTGCACATGCAATAATTCATGGCCATCTAGTTTAATAGTTCCTCATCCTTCACCCCATCGACAAGAGCCATCTGTAAAAATTCAAAGCTTCCTTGGCAGTTAACCTCATTTTTTTATCTAGTAGATTTCCAAAATTTAATAGATATAGTAGCTTTAGATCATTTACTGGTCCTAGAAAGGAGTGATGCACATCATCCAGGGAGTATTTATGAAGCAAATTCTACTTCATCTCCTTAATAATGTTGATTTTTGTGTCCTTACTCAAGCTTTGTCTGGTTTGTTTAGAGGGACTCAAGCTACCCAAATGGATTTCCATTTCACAAATCCTTCTTCACTTTCCACAAACCTATTTCTCAATACACATAATGCTCGTTGTAATCTTGATAGGTGGGCGATGACATAAATAACAGTGGCTAATACATGCTAGATGCCACACAGAATGAATGCCCATTCCATTTCATCATTCCTTCAAGCTACCAAAATAAAATATGAGTGCTTCGAGATGTGTCATGGTAGGAAGAGCTTCATTTAATCATTGGTAGCATTAATTGTGCAATGATGGTTATCTATCTCATCTAGAGTTTTGGATTTTATGTCCATATTGCGTGCGGGAGTTATCTCCAAAATTTATCCATTTTTATCATTATTATTTTATTTTATTATGGTTATTGCTTTTATACATATTTTTTATTATTTTATTTTTCTTCTTCTCTTTATATGTCGATTGACTTAACGCCCATTTAAGTTTTTGTTTATATCACAATTACTATTTAGGACCTTAGTGTATCTTCTTCCTACATAAACATTGGCTTCAATCTTCTCTTCCCTAAAGATAAATCTAAAAGCAAAATCTGAAATGTTAGAAAATAACTTTTTTACACAGTTGATTCCAAAAGAACCCTATTTAATTTGTATTATGTTATGAGCTAAAGCTTAAGAAAAAGTACATCTCATGAACTATGTGTGAGATTTTCCACTAGTTTTTTGTACTTGTAAATATTATATGCCCTTGTACAAGTTAGATCTTTAGTTGCTTTGTCCTTTAACTTAAATAAATACTGTTTATACTCGCTGCCTCTTTTTCTCTTGATAATTATGGAATTCATCACCACTGGTATCTCCTCCCTTTCCTTATCAAGAAAATGTTGTCTAAAATATAAAATTAAAGAGTATGAACTTAAATCTTCATCACTCCCTTTTCCCTCATGGTAAGAATACATATCCTCTACATTGAAGATAAGCAAATTATAAATCCCATATAGTATCTCTATCTCATACAGGTTCACTACAAATATTTTCAAAATTAACATGACCCAATCTTCTTCCACTTGAGCTT
This sequence comes from Torreya grandis, assembly GCA_037957365.1. Lineage (NCBI taxonomy): Eukaryota > Viridiplantae > Streptophyta > Pinopsida > Cupressales > Taxaceae > Torreya > Torreya grandis. Next base: position 2,610,625 of record JARHVA010000049.1, read on the forward strand.
GTTATATGTTCCTTTTTGGTGCAATCACTAAAGAGGGGGCAACCTTAAGGATTACATTTATCTCTATGTTGCTTAGGCCGGATACTCACTCATGGACACACATTAACACATTACCTAGACTTGACACATTTGATGCAACATCTATATTGCACTCAACAACATTTTACAAAGAACATAATGCACACTCACACTTATACTCACACTCTCACACATGCTTATTACTATGCATGAAGAAGATCTAGGTTCTCATATAACCTCTCCTAGATTGAAATAATTTTCTATTTTTCTCTTAGATAGTTTTGCTCTTCTCCAACTTGATCTCTCCTAAAAAACTAACTTCTCTCTCCTTTTTCAGTATCCCCTAACAACCCTAGCTTCATGAGTGTCTCTTCAACATCCTTGATCTCAACATAACGTACAATATTTTGATAATTTTATGTTTTCAGGATTAAATGCCAAACTATTAACAACAACTCCTTCCACATATCACAAAATGAAGACATTCACATGTAAGTGTCAAACAATAATGTTGTACCTACTCACAATGAGAAACTTGAGACATAGGTTGAATAATAAAACACCAAACACCAAACACCTCCAAAAATATATGATACCCATATGCTACTACATTTAAGAGCTAATCTGGAAGCTCCTATATGCTCAAGTGACATTTTAGACCTACCAACAATTGTCAAAACTCTCATAACATTAGTGTTGTAACTCTAAATGATTTTAAATCTAATGCACAACTTTTACTTGTCAGGTACTATGACCTCACCAAATCTCTCCTTGTAAATTTTTACTATTTTGAAGAACCATATTTCCAAGTGTTATAGACCAATATAAGCATACATGAGATCTTTGCTCTACCACACATTAATGGAATAATTTTACATCATTATTAGAGGTTCACAAGCTTACCCAAACAAGGCCACGGACAACACACAAAACAAAAACCTAAGCTAACATCTTTTTGGTTGATGTGAGATTATCTAAACCCTTAGATGCTCCTACATTAGATAATTGAGGTCTTAAAATGTGAACTCCTACTCACATAAATGAAATAAGTAGTAAAACTACTATTTTGACCATGAAGTATAATGGCTATGGTGTTCCTATCTAACACACCAAGTACTTCACCTATTTTTCACTCTCTCTTCCCTTTCTATATTTATCTTGTTGGTTTCAATTTTGTCCTTTTATTTTTAACTCTTTTTACTCCTCCTTTTGTGGGATTAGGCCCATCATAGTCTCCTTACTATATGGGATTAGAACCACCATAAACTCCTTTTGTGGGATTATACCCACCATAGTCCATCCTCCTTTGACAAAGGGTTATCCCTTTTCTCACCAACCTCTTGTGGGATGAAACCCACCTTCATCTGACCACCTCTACCAAGATTCTTATTCTTGCATCTAACTCTCCCTTATGGGCTTAAACCCACTACTGACCCACCACCTCCTCCTAAATTCATCTTGGCTTTTTTTACTCACTATCCAACCTGCTATTGGATTCTTCCTTTTGTCACACTTCACTATTTATAGCTCCTCTTCTCCCATGGATTCCATCTCCTTTATTTTCATCATCATCTTGCCTTGGCTTCTTCATTCATAAGAGTTTTGAAAGACTCTTATTTTTGCTTCACTTCTTCACATGCTTATGTTAATATGCAAATTAACTGATCCTCTTCACATCTTGTGAACTCAATAAATTGAATATCTTCACATTAGAAGGCCTCTTTGAATGCCTCATTTCTCTCTAACTCTACACCTGCACATTGACTATAGTAAAAAATTAGTTTAAAAACATGAGACTTAATAGTCATCATAGGTGTCTCCTTCATATTCACACTATTAGCTTGATTTTCATCAAGTTTGGGTTCCTTAAAGCCTCCTCCATTCTACTTGCTCCTTAGAACAATACTCAGTTGTTCTTGTGGCAACTCTTTTTCACTTCTTATCCTCTTTATATCAACTCTAGGTTGCTTGCTATCTCCTTCTTTCATATCCTCAATGTCATTATAAAGAACCTTGTGCTCTCCTTTTCCATATGAGGATAATGCATACCTTGACTCATAAAAATATCTCCTCAAACATTTATATGGGTTACTCCCACATATGCAATACTACTTTCATCATTCATTCCTTTTGGTAGAAGAATGTCCATCATCTCCATTTACATCTCCTTTGTTGGACCTCCACATTGTACAAACACATTAAGGAAATCAAGAGTTCCCACAAACAGTTTTTTCAACTCTTTATAATCCCTCAAGGACATGTTTTCCAACTCCTCTTTGCTTCTCACATTATCCTTGCATATTTATTTCTCATGATGGAATCCCAAATGCCCATTTTCAACAACCTCCATGGTTGTTATCTCCTCATTTTTCTTTCTATTTTATTCTCCACATGGATGGTCTACAACTATACACTTTGTAATCACCTAAAAGTGGTATTTAGATGCTAATAGTGTTGTTTGAGTTATCCTATTCCTAGCTCATCCCTAGACCTATCTTAGAGCCTTAGACACACTTTTTGTTACATCTTGATTTTACCTTATGATTTTACATTTAAATCTGTGGATTTGAAATTGTTAATAACTGATTCTTTATTGCTTTGATTTGAGAATTATGACATATACTGTTGGGAATGATGATATTGATAATTCATATACTTAATGTGACATCTATATTTGATTATTATATACATTATAGATGTATACTTGTTAGTCTTACATCATTGGTTTATATATTATGATGACTCACACTGACTACATATTTATTACGATGTGGATGCAAGATTGGTCTTACCCTCAGAGCATGACGAGGGGGAGCATCATTAGAGAGGATGGTGTAGATCAGATGATTACATGATGACAAAATGTAAATGCTAATAATATAAATTCACACACCACCGTAGATTGACTTGTTAAACACTTTACATTGATCTAGTTTGCTAGAATTATGCTTGTTGATGCTAGAGTAGTTGCATTGAATATGTTTTAGTTGTGCATTAAAAGGAATGAATTTATTATCAGGTAGTATTAGAACAAACTCTAAAGGTTATAATGATCATTGAGATTTTAAGATACTTTATTATGTGTTTTATTAAACTACATTATTTAATTGCATCTTTCATTAGTAAATGAGGATAGTAACTAATACTACATTTTTATCTTAAAAAAAAGAATAATGAATTATTATTATTGCAGTAGAAAATTACTTAATTATAGTATTTAACTTATCTTAATGTAAAATATAGCATGTGAACATCCAATTTGTAACCTATTCGCTAAAATATTAGTATAATGATAAATCAAGTGGACTTGAACACTTAGTTTTGGAATAGTTGCATGAAAACCTTCAAGGGCTTTGTTCAAAGCATGGATATCATGGAAGCTTTGAATAAAGATCTAAGTTAATTTAAATTTGTGAGTAACTTAAGGGTTAATTTATAATTAAGCTAGAATGATTAATTATTTTGGGAAAAAAGCTATTTTTAGACTTCGAGTCTTTTATCATTAAACAATGGAGTTAACTCAGGATTTCAGCCATGCTTTGCATGGAAGATATTGAATGGAAAAGAAGAGGAGAAAAGGGTTTTTAAGAGGGAATAAAGAAGGATTTTAGAAGAAAAAAAATAACGGGCGTACATGAAGAAAGGAGGAAATTGGAAGGAGATAGAGGTTGGAATCCAAAGGAGGGAAGTTTCCAAAGCTTAGTATCAGATCCAAGTTCTTTATTTCATGATAAGCTAATTTACATCCATGAGTATTTTTTTGATGGTTCTATTTAGTATGTCCCATAAGAGAGTAGTTAATATATCTTCCTATTAATACATGGCATACTTCAATGAAAGAGGAATGCTAATAGATAGAACTTTTCCCATTTTTCATGATCTCAATGGTCTCTTGGATGTCAACATAGGAATTGGATAATTTTCTCAACTCTTGATCTTTGAAATCTTATACTGAATGTTTCAGTGACCCATTGAATGCCCTTTATTTTGGATTGATTATGGCCTTCCTCAAAAACTTTAACCCTTCAAAAATATAGGATGTCAATAGGAAATTATTACCTGATTAATAAGAATGAGACTATATCATTAATGATATATTCACATAACAACTCATAAGTTGTTATTGTAGAAGCTGGTTTTGAAATAAAAATTAATTCAAATTATAAAACCAAATATGAATTATTATCTCCAAATCATGTACAAGTCAGACTTGGATAAATTCATTCCTAATAAATGTGAATCTAAACTATTATACAAAAATAAGAGTATTTGAGATAACTTACAAATATATGAGAAAACAATATATAGAGAAATCTTAAAATAATTCATTTATGTTAATTGGAATAATATAGACATAAGTTGATATTAAAGCTATTACTTGATAGGGAAAACTCAATACAATAGCAATGCTCACACACACACACACACACACACACACACACACACACACACACACACACACACACACACACACACACACACACACACACACACATGTTGCAGTTGTGTAGAATAGCATATTTATCCATCTGGAAAATTTAAAACAAAGAGAAAGAGAAAACTAGTAATATAAATCTAATCTATCAGAGTTGGTCGCAATTCTTTTTCCTCCCTGGTCATTATGGCCACAATATAAATTATCTTTGAGCTAGAAATAACTTTTAGAGGGTCACCATTTTGTCCTAACTACCAAAAACTATTAAATAACTATCAAAAAATGATATTTTACTTATCCATGAAATCAAATCTTAGTATTGTACCTGCCCAAATTAGGTGATTTAGTAGTGTGGCACAGTACTTTGAAAGTTTACTATATGTGAAGCCCAAACAAATTAAAACCAGCTTGTTGTTTCTAGCTATGTCATCTTAGTTTGATCTTCTACGCCCTTTGTATATTTTCTCTTTTATGCTGGTCGATATGGTTTAGGAATAATATCAGACTTATTTTAGTGTGGTGATAATTCCTAGGAGAAACTATTGGTTCCCTTCTATTTGTACTTGTAACCTTGCCAATGCCACGTGTCCAGAAAGTCTATTTGGGCTATTGCATAGCTATTCCAAGAAAATATTTTATTTAAAACAAAAAACCAAAAAAAAACAAAAACAAAGCTTCTTATTTATTTGGTTATGATGCCATTCATAGGTATACAATTAAACCAAATAAAACATCCCAACTGTAAACCCATATCTTTGTAGAGATAAAATGAAGCAAACTAATAAAAGAATATTAAAAATATCAATAGAAAAAAAGTATATTAAGGGATAGATGTAGACAATAAAGCAAATTAATAAGGGATAATAATATATAACTATGTGAAGGTGTAAGTGAAGTGTACATTTATGTTTTTGTTAATATGTATTTGATTACATTAAAGTCATTGAGTTAAATTCAACATGGCCATAGATTAGGATAAGTCAAATTGTATATTGAAAACCTATATCCAAAATTATAAAATTAAAGGCCTATATGGTTGTTAATTGGACTAAGTTAATTATTGTTTTGGGTACTTGACTTATTACTTAGTGATTACATATTTAAACTTAGTTGTGTTTTTTTTTTAAAAATTAAGAAAAATTATTCATTAGAGCCTTGCTAAATTTGTTAGTGTTTTTTGAAACCAAATTCAATCACTTTGGAAATGTAATAAAGGTCTTTTAAAAGTACTTATTTTGTACGAACAAATTAAATTATGCTTTAAAAATATTTATTATAATTAAGTTAATATAGAATTATTGCATACAAGTAGTTATGATCCTTCGTTTAGCATATCAGATGGTATGATAATGAGATGGATTATTTATTTGTTATGTATATTATGGAGCCCACATTGACAATACTACCCAAGTAGCGAGACAAATTTCTCAATCCTAGTTAACATCACTAATGCTAGGTATGGATAACCCGATCAAGTGATGTTTTATGAATTTGACTGATCCGGTTGATCATACGTTATTTAAAACTTTGGCCAAAGTAATGTTAGATTAACATTGTCAATTCATATGTTTGATTTACATGTTGTGTGATATTATAGTTGAAACATATTTTTATTTATGATACACATCATGTAGTATAAATCTTACAGCACATGGGGTTCTAACATGTCTCATTCTAGATTCTTGCACCATTCTATCTACCTATCCATGAAGGGAGGGCCATTCCCTAATAGGGGATTGTAGGAGGATTATTGATTTGTGGTTAGAGTGGAAAAGAGATTGGATGATGCTCTCCCTCTCCACTATAGTACATTCCTGGAGACAACACTTGAGGTTATCAGAGATATGCAAGTTGGTACAATTCGAGCTCCAGAAAGACAATTATATTTATATTTTATATAAGGATAAATGCCTATTAAATTTGTAAATGTAATATTATTATACATAAATAACCATTGTTGTATTGTGAGACTAACCGTGGCTGTTGTATTATGTATTTAATTTCATAAAGTTGTAATACTTTATGTTGCAGTGGGAATAAAAGTTGAAATTTTAATGTTATTTATTGTGATAATATATTTTGATTTTAGATTATTTGAATTTAATTGAATACTTGTCAAGTACGTTTTTAAAAAAAAAAATTACTACATTTTGTTTAAGTATAATTGGGTAGGTTGTAACATGTGGTATCAGAGCTTAGGTTCAAACTCTAGGACTTAATGAGTCTACTAACTCTTTTGTATTCTTCTTTTCAGTAAGAAGGAAGAATGGTGTAAATAAGAGTATCAAGTGAGGGTATTTAATATGTCAATGACAACAACCCTTTGTTTGATCCCTATCTAATTGCCACTAAGCATTTAGCTAAGCTAGATCAGATCCTCACAATGATAAATGATACTAGGGATCAAATCACAACCCTAAAACAAGAATTTCATAGCCAAGGTGAGGAAGAATGTTAGGAAGTTCCTATTGAGCTCCTCACTGAATAGGAGAATCAACAAGATATGAGAGCTCAAGTAGTTGTAGAGCTATCTAGGGACATAAAGAAGGTGAGTCTACCTAAGTTTGATTGAAATATTCTAAGTGATGGAGATGAATCATGGCTGACTAAGATGGAGAAGTATATCAAGATCCAAAACTACTTTGAGGTCACTAAGGCAGTTTGGGGAGCTTACTAGTTTGCTAGCGAGACAAGTAATTGGTGGGATAATAAGAAGATGGAGATGAACCTTAAATCAAACACCCTAAATTGTGTTAGGTTGTGGAGCTAAAAGCTTTACTGATGCAAATAGGAGAGGAGGTTGCTGAAGGTTGTTGAGTTGCAGAGAAGCTGGGGTCGGTCTAATCAGCCGACGTCGGTAGGATAGCAGAGAGAAGCAACCGACGTCGGTCATATATCGGCCGACGTCGGTCACCTCTAGGCAGACAGGGACCAATTTCGGTCGCCTGTGTGGTTCGACTGTGAGCTAATTACGGGCAGTTAGCTAACGAACCAAGTGTTTGCATGATGAGTGCTAGTTTTAGACTCATAGCTGCGGATCTAATTATTGTAATTAGATGTCTAATTATTGTTTGGATGAGATCTATATAATAGACTCATGGTTGTATTAGAAAAGTGTTCTAGTTTGAGTTGAGCAAAGTTTGCTCCTTTTGTGTGTGAAGTGAGTAAGGGTGTTCCTCCTAGTTCCCTATCAGTGCCAAGCTTGGTACTGGTTGGAGAATCATAAGGACTTGGTGAGGCAAGGACAAGGGTTCTTCAGGGTGTAGAGTGATCTACATGGTAAGTAAGATCGTTGATCTGTAGGTGTATGTGTGTGCAAGGTCAAGGTTCATAGGTGTGGAGAACCGTGTTTGATTTACAGGTGTGCAAGATCATATAGACAGTAACACAATAGGGAGCAGCATCAGGCAGGATCTACTTGGAGTATAGGTGTGTACTCGGATAGAGCAAGAGAGGAAGGCAAGGGTGTTCCTTCCATAAGTATGGTCTATTGAATTGCAAGTTGTTGCAGATTTATGGGAGATCTACTTGAAGTACCTTGAGTACTTGTTGAGTACGTGGAGTACTTGTGGAGTGCGTGGAGCACTTGTGGTGTGCGTGGAGCACGGGAGGTGAACACCAACTCTGTATTTGAGTTGGGTGCTGGGACCTGAGAGGGAGAGCTTTGGGGAGAAGAATTACTGTTCACTTGAGATGTGGGAAACCTCTGTAAGGTGGTGGAGAAGATGTGGGATATTCTCTATTGTATTCTTTTCTGTATAAAGTGTTAATACAAGTTGTGTATTGTCTCTCATATGCTGTGTTATTCTGAATTCTAGTTACTTGGTGAATCTAGTTATTTCTGCATATTATAGTTGCTTGGTATTTGGTAATCAATTGTATGCTTCCGGTGTTTCGCCCCCTGACAAGTGGTATCAGAGCTAAGGTTGCAGGAAGCAGGGTTGTGTTTGGTTACAGGGCACTCTTAGTAGTTTCTGATTGAGTGGGAGTAGAGCAACGACAGATCAAAGTAAACTAAGAATGGAGGAGTTGAAAAGCACAAATGGTTACTTAAGGTCCCATGGAAAGAAAGAGCAGGTAAAAGAACATTATTGGTTGGTAGCAGATCAGCATGAAGAAATTGAAGATACAGATGTAGCAGGTGTTATTGCATAGGATGTGTTTGCAGGTTTCTTGGATAAAGTTGAATCTTGGATAAAAGATTCGGTTGCCTCTTTCCATGCAGCCCCAGGTAGAGGAGCTGGTGAGCCTTGCCAAAGAATTGGCAAAGGGGAAGTGAAGCTGAAATTGTAGGCGGCCAACACACAGGGGTTGATAAAGGTCATACAGGTCCCAGGTCTAGAGATATGGCTGATTTCTTCAGAAAGATTGGGTGATGAGAGATGCACAAGAACTCTCACAACAGTAGCACTTGAATTAGCTGGTGGTAAGAAAACATGTATAATTTATCTACTTGTTTATATTACTGATTCTTCTTCTGTTGCGGAGACATGGCTTCGTAGGCTTGGTCACATGAGCAGGAAGGAGATGCATGTTCTTAAGCGGAAGACGGATATATTTGACAAGCTTAAGAACTGGAAAGCCTTGGTGTTCTTGGAGGAGATGGCAGACAGAAATCAGTGGATGGTGCTGGATACTTTTGAGCAGAGTAGTTTGGACATGGGTTTTGATTCAAAGGAGCTCGCGGGTAAAAAGTCATCACTCACAGGCAAACATAGATACCGATGTCGGTCAGGAGGAATCGGCGTTGAACAGATAGGTGCCAATGTCGGTCATGTGGAGACCGAAGCTGGTGATGTCAGGCAGGGTAAGACCGACGTCGGTCATGGGACCGACATCAGCAGTATGTAAGACTGATGTCGGTCAGGAGGACTGACGTCGATAGAAGGGACACCGTAGGGTCGGTAGTCAGGGATAGATGCATGGGAACCGACGTCGGTTGGATGCAGACTGTGGGGTGGCCGAGGTCGGTCACTGTAACAAATTTTTGGTGGACAGCATGCTGTCAAGGAGTCTCAAACACCCATATGGAGGACTAAAGGTGTAAGTAGGCCCTCAAATTCATGTTCCTCGTCTTCATACTTGTTACTGATTATAGAGCAGGAAGGATCTAGGAAATAGGTGGGAGCTAGGCAGGTATATGATGCAGAACCAAATGGGAGTTTTGGTAGGTTTGCTAGCTGGATGAAAGCACAGAGACGAATGGATTCCTTAGTAGAAGAATAGAGAGAATGGATACGTGAGATGGAAGACCAGGCATATGGTCTTGAGGAGCTGCAGGACAGTGGTATAGGTTTTGACAGGTGGAGGATGAAGCATGGCTTCAGTCGATGTCAGGGTAACTACTGTGGTTTGTCTTACCAGGTGGATGATGAGTCGCGACATCATTCTGTTGCTGTATGTGGATGGTATATTTGCTAGCAGGGGTGTACATACAAGGTTTTGCTGAGCTAAGGGTAAGATTAGTTCAGTGTCATGTCATGAGGAGTTTAGAGCAGTGAAATTCTTTGACATGGGAGGCATGGAGATCACAGGTCGATTTTTTCTCGAGTGGGAGCTGATGTGAATCAGGTGTTGGCGAGGTTCGGGATGCAGAGCCGGAGCACACTAAGGGCTGGACAGGTATAGTGTCCAAAATCACATGAGGTCTGGTATAGACCTGAGTATTTCCATGCAGTGGGAGCTATCAGAGAGTTAGGAGCCAATTTGGGGAAGTGGATTCTTAGGTATTTGAGAGGGACCGGCAGCAGGGATTCATGCTATGCAGGGTTAGGACTTCACTACATGGATTTGTAGGTTCGGATGTGGCAGGCTACTTAGATGACAGGTGGTACACCACGGGATGTGTGGTGGGTTGTCTTCAGGTGGGAGCTTAAAGAGGGATACAAACTAGGAAATAGATTAGACAGAGTACAGGTATAGGTATAGTGCAGCTGTTTATCTCCAAGTGGGAGATTGTTAGGTTGTGGAGCTAAAATCTTCACTGATGCAAATAGGAGAGGAGGTTTTTGAAGGTTGTTGAGTTGCAGAGAAGCTGGGGTCGGTCTGATCAGCTGACATCGACAGGATAGCAGAGAGAAGCAACTGACGTCGGTCATATATCGGCTGATGTCGGTCACCTCCAGGTAGACAGGGACCGACGTCAGTCGCCTGTGTGGTTCGACTGCGAGCTAATTACGGGCAGTTAGCTAACGAACCAAGCATTTGCATGATGAGTGCTAATTTTAGACTCATAGCTACGGATCTAATTATTGTAATTAGATGTCTAATTATTGTTTGGATGAGATCTATATAATAGACTCATGGTTGTATTGGAAAAGTGTTCTAGTTTGAGTTGAGCAAAGTTTGCTCCTTCTATGTGTGAAGTGAGTAAGGGTGTTCCTTCTAGTTCCCTATCAGTGCCAAGCTTGGTACTAGTTGGAGAATCATAAGGACTTGGTGAGGCAAGGACAAGGGTTCTTCAGGGTGTAGAGTGATCTACATGGTAAGTAAGATCGTTGATCTGCAGGTGTATGTGTGTGCAAGGTCAAGGTTCACAGGTGTGCAGAACCGTTGTTTGATTTTCAGGTGTGCAAGATCATATAGACAACAACACAATAGGGAGCAGTATTAGGCAGGATCTACTTGGAGTATAGGTGTGTACTCGGATAGAGCAAAGAGGAAGGCAAGGGAGTTCCTTCCATAAGTATGGTCTGTTGAATTGCAGGTTGTTGCAGATTCATGGGAGATCTACTTGAAGTACCTTGAGTACTTGTTGAGTACGTGGAGTACTTGTGGAGTGCATGGAGCACTTGTGGTGTGCGTGGAGCACGGGAGGTGAACACCAACTCTGTATTTGAGTTGGGTGTTGGGCCCTGAGAGGGAGAGCTTTGGGGAGAAGAATTACTGTTCACTTGAGGTGTGGGAAACCTCTATAAGGTGGTGGAGAAGATGTGGGATATTCTATATTGTATTCTTTTCTGTATAAAGTGTTAATACAAGTTGTGTATTGTCTCTCATATGCTGTGTTATTTTGAATTCTAGTTACTTGGTGAATCTGGTTTATTTCCGCATATTATAGTTGCTTGGTATTTGGTAATCAATTGTATGCTTCCGGTGTTTCGCATCCCTGACAAATTGGGAGTATTTTATGATGTTGTTTAGGTCATGGTGGTTTCCATAGCTTTACATTTATCGTAATCTTACATATTTTTAGAATTTGAAGCAAGGAGAGTTGTCAATGAATGAGTACTGGGAGTAGTTTACCAAACTCATAAAGTATGTACCTTAGTACTAAGCTGATAAAAGGTTCAAAATAAAATTTTTTATCATGGGATTGAAACCCCATATTGGAGGTGAGGTAGATGTTTATGGGCCTTCTATTATGGACTAGGTTTATGAGAAAGTGGTAAAATATGAGCAAAAGTTGAAGTCTGTAGATCAGGTCAGCGAAAAGTTTAAGAAAAAGTTTGGTGGTTCTAAGCCAACCTTAAAGAATAAGAACCAAAATAAAAGGAGTGGATACTATAAGGGATAGCCCAAGAATACGAATGAAAAATTTAACAATGGATCTAATAACAAGAAACTAGGCAATGACTCCAAAGGTAGTTTTCAAGGAAACTCTCAAACTAACAAGAAAGGTCCACCAGGTGGTCTTTTTAATTATGGAAGAAACCACTATACTCATGAATGTCCTCAGGACAATTCAAATAATAAAGGTCCAAACCCTCAACATACCAATTTTTAACAACATATTCATGTAGAAATTGTTAATTGATAAGCAAAATTTCAAGCAACACCCATAGAACTGTCAGTTATTTTGTTTGGATATTCAGTTTCTATTTTAATTGATACAGGGGCTACTGAATATTTTATAGCTCCTAGAATGCTTATAAAATTTCCTAGGAAAGCTAGATATATGGAAAATGCATGGTCGGTAAAATATGGGAATGACTTAAAAGTCATGGTTAATCAGTGTCTAGTTGAAGCAGAAATTAAATTGTCTGAATTTTCAACTATAGTGGATTTGTATGTAGCACCACTAGGGTCATATGACATGATCCTAAGAATCAAATGGATTTTTAAACATAAGGCTAAGGTTGACTATTAATTAGAGAAGGTTTAGTGTCTCGATGATTTTGGAAATTAGACACAACTACAGGGTGAAAAGAGAGAGTTATGGATTAGATAGATTTCTGCCATGCAACTCAGAAGGGCTCAAGAAAAATAGTGCCAAGTATTTATCATCAAGATAAATGAAATGGAGAAAAATAATGAACCATCTCTTGAGTACTTCCCTTTTCTTAAAGATTTCCATGATGTGTTCCTTGAAGAATTACTAGGTTTGCCTCCCAAGCACGAGTTTGATTTCTCTATCGATATCATACCTGGATCAAAACCATAGTCTAAGGTACCATATAGGATGATGACCACTGAATTAGTTGAATTAAATTCACAACTCCAAGAACTATTAGCAAAGGGGTTGATTAGGCCTAATGTGTCACCATAAGGTGCACTAGTTATTTTTGTGAAGAAGAGGGATGGTACTCTTTGACTCTGCATCGATTATAAAATGCTAAATAAGGAAACTATCAAGAACAAGGATTCAATGCCTCGTATATATGATCTTTTTGATCAAATGCATGGTGCAATGGTATTTTTATAAAATACATATTAGAGCAGGATATCATCAATTGAGGATTTACAATGAGGATATTTTAAAAATAGCTTTCAGGACTCGTTATAGGCATTATGAGTTCACGGTGTTACCTTTTAGGTTAACCAATGCACCATCAACATTCATGAATCTCATGAATAGTGTATCCATAGACTACATATATCAGTTTGTTTTAGTCTTTTTGGATGACATTATTATCTATTCTAAGAATGAAGAGGAACACCTACATCAACTGGAATTGGTTTTACAATGGTTGTGGAAGCACAAGCTGTATGGCAAGTTGTCTAAATGTGTTTTCTTCTAGGAGAGAGTGAAATATCTAGGGCATATTATTTTTGTAGATGACATCTTTATAGATCAATCCAAGATAAGGACCATTATGGAGTGGCTAACACCTAGAAATGTGCACAAGGTAAGAAGTTTCATGGGCTTAGCAGGCTATTACATGAAGTTCATTCCAAACTTTTCCAAGATAGCTAATCCAATTACCTCCTTACAAACGAAGAACCAAAAATTTGACTGGTCATAGAAATGTGAAAAGGCTTTTTAAGAGTTGAAAAGAAGACTTACATCAGCACCAGTGTTGAGAGTTCTTGATCCTAATGGATAATTTTTAGTGATCACATATGCATCAGGAGAAGGTTTAGGTAGAGTCCTCATGTAGGATAGTATAATGGTGTCTTTTGAATTGAGAAAGCTGAAAACTCATGATTTTAAACTTGCAGTGATTATTCATGTTTTGCAAGTTTGGCAACATTATTTGTTGGGAAAACCATTTGAGCTCAAGACAATTAACTTATGACTTAAATATATCTTCACCCAACAAAGTTTAAATGCTCGTTAGAGATGTTGGTTAGATTTTTTTTTTGACTATGATTTTGATATCAATTACATCAAGGGTAAAGAGAATAGAGTAGCTGATGCTTTGAGTCGTAAAAGGTACATAGCATCCATAACCACTATCAAGAGTAATTTTAGAGATCAAGTGGTTAAGTTCTCACCAAGAGATGATTACTATAAGCAGGTTAGAGAAGCATTATCTAATAATGTCCAAGGTTATAGGTATAAAGGATTTAGTTTTGAGAGTGACGATCTTCTGCATTTTCATGGAAGGATGTATGTGCCAGATCGAGAGAATCTGTGAAGCATAGTGTTGAAAGAGTTACATAATTCCCCATATTTGGGACATCTAGGATTAACCAAACTGATGGTAGAGTTTAGACCTTTATATTTTTGGAAGGGAATCAAGAAAGATGTGGCAGATTTTGTGTCACATTGTTTGGAATGTCAACAAGTGAAAGCTGAACATGTGCACCCAGCTGGATTGCTATATCCATATGATATACCAGAATAGAAGTGGAAGATGATCAATATAAACTTTGTCCAAGATTTACCGATGTCATGGAGTAGGCATGATATGATCTTGGTAGTTTTTGAAAAACTAACCAAGGTGGCTCATTTCATACGAGACAACTTGATAGATGATGCACCTACCCTTACGAGGAGGTTCACAAAATAAGTGCATAGGTTGCATGGAATATAAAAGAAGATCATTTTAGATCACGATCTAAAGATAACTTCTAGGTTTTGGGTTACTCTAAACTCAACTTTAGGCACACAACTTAATTTTAGCATCGCATATCATCCATAGATTGATGGATAGACTTAGTTAATAAATTAGGTTCTTGAAGATATTTTGAATATGTATTGCATGGATAAATAATAAAAATGGGAAGATTATTTCACATTGGTTGAGTTTGCATACAACAATTCATATCATTCAGCTTTGAAGATGACACCTTTTGAGGCACTGTACAGTAGGAGGTGTAGGACACCAATCAATTAGGATAGGTTAGAGGATAGGGTAGTCTTTGGGCCTGATACACTTACTAAAAATGGAAGAGCAAGTCAATTTAGTTAGATAGAGATTGGCTGAGGCCAATGATAGATATAAGAGTTACACTAATTTAAAGAGGATAAATAAGTGGTTTTCTTTTGGTGATAAAGTGTTTTTACGAGTTAAGTTGTAAAAGAGCTTGATTAAGTTTAGTAAGTTAGTGAAACTGTCACCCAAATATATATGATCCTTCAAAGTGTTAGAAGTGGTCAATCCTGGTGTGTATAGGCTTGCATTGCCACCAAACCTAGCTTTTTTACATAATGTTTTTTATGTATCATATCTTAAGAAATATATAGCTGATCTTTCACATGTTTTGGATTGGAATGCTTTGCAAGTTCTAGATCCTGAGGTGGTCATGTTAGATTCAATCAGGGTCATTTATACTCATGAACTTCATTTGTGTAATAGATAAGTGTCATAGTGCAAGGTCTTATAGGACCAATACTCTGAGGATAGTACTACTTGGTAAGACTATGATGAGTTTATCAAGCTATTTACATATTTCTTTGCATGATTGATAATGTTGATTATTTAGTTAAAACTCTTTTAATATTCTAAAACTATTGTTTAAATAAGTGTCATCAGGATGATGACCAATTTTAGGGGGGAGGATATTACATCTTGATTTCACCCTATGATTTTACCTTTAAATATGTGGATTTAAAATGGTTAATAACTGATTCTTTATTTCTTTGATTTGATCATTATGACATATACTATTGGGAATGATGATATTGATGTTTTGTATACTTGATGTGACAACTATATTTGATTATTCTATACATTGTAGATGTATACTTGTTCGTCTTACATCATTGGTTTATATATTATGATGAATCACACTAAATACATATTTATTGTGAGGTGGATGCAGGATTAGTCTTACCCTCAGAGCATGATGAGTGAGAGTAGTATCGGAGAGGATGGTTTAGATCAGATGATTGCATGATGATATAATGAAAATTTTCATAACGCAAATTCACACACCACCGTAGATTGACTTGTTAAACACTTTACATTGATCTGGTTTACTAGAATTATGCTTGTTGATGCTAGAATAGTTGCATTGAATATGTTTCAGTTGTGCATTAAATGGAATGAATTTATTATCAAGTAGTATTGGAATAAATTCTAATAGTTATAATGATCATTGAGCTTATAAGATGCTTTATTATGTGTTTTATTAAACTGCATTATTTAATTACATCTTTCATTAGTAAATGAGGATAGTTATTAATACTAAATTTTTATCTTAAAAAAAAATAATGAATTATTATTATTGTATTAGATAATTACTTAATTATAGTATTTAACTTATCTTAATGTAAAATATAGCATGTGAACATCCAAATTTCAACCTATTTGCTAAAATATTAATATTGTGATAAATCAAGTGGACTTGAACACTTAGTTTTGGAATAGTTGCATGAAAACCTTCAAAGGCTTTGTTTAAAGCATGGATATTATAGGAGATTCAAATAAGGAGCTAAGCTAAGTTAAATTAGTGAGTAGCTTAAGGGTTAATTTATAATTAAGTTGGAATGATTAATTATTTTGGGAAAAATCTATTTTTGGACTTCGAGTCTTTTATCATTAAACAATGGAGTTAACTCGAGATTTCTGCCCTGCTTGGCATGGAAGATATTGAATGGCAAAGAAGAGGAGAAAGGGGTTTTTAAGAGGGAGTAAGAAAGGATTTTATAAGAAAAAAAACTAATGGACATACACAAAGAAAGGAGGAAATTAGGAGATAGAGGTCAAAATTTCAAGGAGGGAAGTTTGCAAAGCGTAGCATTAGATCCAAGTTCATTATTTCATGATAAGCTAATTTACATCTATGAGTATTTTTTTGATGGTTTTGTTTGTTATGTCCCATAAGAGAGTAGTTAATATATCTCCCTATCAATACATAGAATACTTCAATGAAAGAGGAATGCTGATAGATAGAACTTTCCCCATTTTTGTGATATCAATGGTCTCCTGGATGTCAACATAAGAATTGGATAATTTTCTCAACTCTTGATCTTTGAAATCTTATATTGAATGTTTCAGTGACCCCTTGAACATCCTTTCTTTTAGTTTTATTATGGCCTTCCTTAAAATGGTTTAACCTATAAAAAATATAGGATGTCAGTAGGAAATTATTTCTTGATTAATAAGAATGATACTATATCATTAATGATAAATTCACATAGAAATTCATAAGTCATTATTGTAGAAGCTAGTTTTGACATAGAAAATTAATTTAAATTATAAAACCAAAGCTGAATTATTATCTCCAAATTATGTAAAGGTCAGACTTGGATAAATTCATTCCTAATAAATATGAACCTAAGATATTATGAAAAAATAAGAGTATTCGAGACAACTTATAGATATACAGGAAAATAATATACAGATAAATCTTAAAATAATTCCTTTATGTTAACTGAAATAATATAGACATAAGTTGATATTAAATTTGTTACTTGATAAGGAAAACTCAATGCATTAGCAATGCTAATATATATATACTCAAACCTGTTGCAGTTGTGTAGAATAGCGTAATTCTCCATCTGGTAAATTTAAAACAAAGAAGAGAAAACCAGTAACATAAATCTAATATATCATAGCTGGGCGCAATTCCTTTTCCTCCTTGGTCATTATTAATTGATTCTTGGCCATAATATAAATTACCTTTGAGCTAGAAACACCCTGTAAAGGGTCTCCATTTTCTCCTTACTACCAACAACTATTAAATAACTCTCAGAAGATGATATTTTGCTTATCCATGAAATCAAATTTTAGTATTAGACCTACCCAAATTAGGCGATTTAGTAGTGTGGCATAGTACTTTGGAAGTTTACTATATGTGAAGCCCAAACAAATTAAAACCAGCTTGCTGTTTCTAACTATGGCATCCCAGTTTGATCTTCTATGCCCTTTGCATATTTTCTCTTCTCTACTGATCGATATGGTTTGAGAAGAATATCAGACTTGTTTTAGTGTGGTGACAATTCTTAGGAATAACTATTAGTTCCCTTCTATTTGTACCTGTAACTTTGCTAGCGCCATGTGTCCAAAAAGTCTATTTGGGCTATTACATAGCTATTCAGAGCAAATATTTTCTTAAAACAAACAAACAAAAAAAACTTCTTATTAATTTGGTTATGATGCCATTCATAGGGATACAATTAAACCAAATAAAACATCCCAGCTGTAAACCCATATCTCTGTAGAGATAAAATAGAGCAAATTAATAAAAGAATATTATAAATAAAAATATAACAAAATGAATATATTAAGGGCCAGATGTAGACAATAAAGAAAATTAATAAGGGATAATAATATATAACTATGTGAAGGTGTAAGAGAAGTATATGTTTATATTTATGTTAATATGTATTTGATTACATTAAAGTCATTGAGTTAAATTCAACATTGCCATAGATTAGGATAAGTCAAACAGTTTATTGAAAACTTGTATTCAGAATTATAAAATTAAAGGCCTATATGGTTGTTAATTGGATTAAGCTAATTATTATTTTGGGTACTTGACTTATTACTTGGTGATTACATATTTAAATTTAGTTTTTTTTTAAAACCAAGAAAAAATATTCTTTAAAACCTTGCTAAATTTGTTGGTGTTTTTTGAAACCAAATCCAATCACATTGGAAATATAAGAAAGGTCATTTTAAAGTACTTGTTTTGTACAAACAAATTGAATTATGCTTTAATAATATCTATTATAATTAATTTAATATAGACTTTTATTATTATACTTGGTTGGTATGATTTTATTAAAGTGTACTTATTTATATCAGATATTACATGCAACTAGTTATTATCCTTAGTTTAGCATATTTAGATGGTATGCTTATAATATGGATTATTTATCTATTATGTATATTATGGGGCCCGCATTGACGATACCACCCAGGTAGCAAGACAAATTTCTTAAGCTTAGTTAGCACCACCAATGCTGTGTATGGATAACCTGATCAAGTGATATGTTATGAATTTGACTGATCCAAGTGATCATATGTTATTTAAAACTTTGGTCAAAGTAATGTGAGATTAACATTGTCAATTCATATGTTTGATTTACATGTTATGTGATATCACAATAGAAATATATTTTTATTTATGATACACATCATATAATAGAAATCTTACAACACATAGGGTACTAGCATGTCTCATTTTGGATTCTTGTACCGTTCTATCTGCCTATCCATGAAGGGAGGGCTATTCCCTGATAGGGGATTATGCGGGGGATTGTTGGTCTATTGTTGCAGTGGAAAAGTACTCGAATGATGGTCTCCCTCCCCATTGTCGTACATTCTTGGAGACAACACTTGAGGTTATTAGAGATATATGAGTTGGTGCAACTTGAACTTTGGAGAGCTGGTTATCTTTATAATGTATATAAGGCTAAATGCCCATTGAATTTATAAATGTAATATTATTTTACATAAATAGTCATTGTTGTATTGTGAGACCAGTCATGGTTATGTCATTATGTATTTAATTTCATGAATTTGTAATACTTTATGTTGCATTGGGAATTAAAGTTCAAATTTTAATGTTATCTATTGTGATAATATATTTTGATTTTAGATTCTATGATTTTAATTAAATACTTGTCAAGTAAGTTTAAAAAAAAAATTACTACATTTTGTTTAAATACAACTGGGTAGGTTGTAACAATTTTCCAGTCATTATGCAGACCACGTACATCTATAGTCAAATCAAACATAGTTTAGAATAGCTTTCTTATATCCCAACCCAGTTTACCTAGTAGTCAGCTAGGTGGACATTAGTGCCACATTTGGGACACTACATCCATATGATGCTATTGTCCCTAATTGGGTGTTACTGTCATTTTCCCTAACTCTCCTAAACATATAATTTTTCAAATGTGTGTCCCTCTTAAGGTTGGCCTAATCACATTTTCTTATCTACACAAGCTATAAATTTCTATAAATACAAGTCTATTTGACTTTTATTCACTAGATGGAAAATAAATGCAAAAGCCTATTCAAACAAAAGACAATTTGAACAAAATTAAGGTATTTGATCCCTAATCTACCCTACTTATGTATAATACCATCTACAAAAACCCTAAACCCATATTTTAAATATTTCAAAGCTCAAGCATATTCAAGGTATCCAAGTGGACTCTCATTCTATCATTCACTTGCACTTACACCAATCACTAGTTGGGATAACTACATCAGGTTTGATCCCTCTTCAGAGTATTGGTATGTAGTAAACTATCTTTACAATGGGGTGTTGGGGATATCCAACCTATCTTACTAATGAACACACATTTTCAGCTCATGCCATACTTTCAAAGAGGATTAGGGTTTGCACACTAAATCAAGTTTTCCTAACACAACATAGAGTTCTAAAATTCATGCACATAGGAACAAGACCTAAAAACATAGGTGCAAGTGCTCCTAAAAAATAAGAATAATCCTACAAAATGGATATGAGTGCCACTTTGAGACACTACAATAATATGGTGATACTATCCAAGTGGTGTGTTATTGTCTAGTGAACAAACATATCCTAGAATCCTATTGATGATACTCAGAACTGTCCAAAACCCAATTTTTAGAACTTAGATCATCCATGACAGTCATTTTATAGATAAGTCTATATTTATGCATATTTATTACTATTTTTATAAAGTTAAAAAAGTTAAAAATCTATAAAAAATCAATTTTTAATTATTGCATATCATTTGACTAATTTAAACATCTCAACCCTTTAATCTAAACATATGATTTGCATAGCCAAACATTAAAATGTTAAATAACTCTCCATATGGTTATTAACTTTAACTTCATCTATCTCCATTTTCTCCTTCATGAAAACCTGAAACTCCTCATGATTGTTCTCTTATTTCACCTCTATTGTTTCCTTCAAGGAAACATATAGCTTCCCATGGTTGTCATCAACTTTTCTAACTTGCAAAAGAAAAAAGATAAATGCATTACCTTCCTTCACCAATGAAAATTTAGAATCTTCTCACTTATGGGATACCATAAATTCCTTCCCATTATCAAATAATGGGTCTCCTTGTTCCAGTTCCACAATTATCACGTCTACATCTTATTTCATGAGGAATCCTTACCCTATGGGCTAATCACAAACATCTTCCTCTTTTTTGTTCTTAAAATCACATTTGGGCTTCTCATATATAAACCTCACTCTCTTGTTTATTTTAAAACAACCTCATTTCCTCATTCATATCATTCTCCTTGTTACTTCTCAAAGTAGACTTGAGCTACTCACATGACAACTTCTCTCACCTATTGCATTTCATGGAAATGGTTTTCTTCTCTTATATTTTAAGCCTTAACACAAGAATATTATTAATCCATTATACTTGCCTTCTTGGGTGGACAACATGACCCATCATCTTGGAAACTATATGTTCCCAGCTCTGCATCTTATTCTTTACTTTTTCTTGTCTCCTCTTTTAGAGAACTCTCCAAGACTTAGATTGAAATCCACATAATCTCTTACTTGAAACCCTTACCCTCATGGATTCATCAATATTATCTTCCTAAAAATACATTTATAACTCTACTATCCATTTTATGAGATCATTTGGGCTCTCTTTACCATAAAACAAAATAACATTGCTAGTCGGCTTACCTCTCTTCTTCACCAAGACCTTTGCTAGTCTCTTTTCCTGGTTAAAATATATTCTTTCAATTGATTGGAATATATAAAAAACATATAACCTTCCTTGTGGGGACAAAAACCCATCATCATATCATTTTTATCATCTTCACTCATAACTACAACATATCCACTTTGTGCAGTCTCCATCATTTGCAATCTTGCTTGGAATTCCTCCTTTATATGTCATCTCTCCTTAACAAGCATGACTATATTTAAAATTTTGAAATATACTCAAACAATATCATGTCACACTTCCTCAATACTTGTAGGGATTATCTCACACCTACAAAAACCTATACTCTTCCTATGCAATCTTATTTTTGACTAATTTTAAGTAACTCAAGTAGAAATATCTTATATAAACTAAAATTAACTCATGAAATAGCCTTAAAAACTAAATCCAACAAATAAATACCTTTATCTGATACCAATTGGTGTAATCACTAGAGAAGGGGTCCACTTAAGGATTACGATTATCTCTATATTGCTTGGGTAGGACACTCACTCATGGAAAAACATTAACACGTTACTGAGACTTGACACATTTAACACAACATATTTATTGAATTCAACTACATGTTACAAATAATATAGTTCAAACTCACACTCACACTTTCACACATGCCCAGACAGGATTATTACAATGTATAAAGAAGATCTATACTCTCATACAATCTCTCTTGGATAGAAATAATTTTCTTTTCTACTCTTGGAGAGTTCTGCACTTCTCCAACTTGCTCTCTCGTCAAAAATCCATTTGAGGTCCCTAGATTTATGTGGTGTCTCTTCAACTTCCATAATCTCAACATAATGTATAAGAGTTTGGAAGCTTTCAGTTTTCCAATCTATTAACAAAAACTACTTCCATGTGTCACAAAACAAAGACAATCACACGTAAATATAAAAAAATAACATTATACCTCCTCATAATGATAAAATTGACACATAGGTTAAATAATAAAACACCAATCAGCTCCTAAAATCTTTCCTACCAATGTGCTACTACATTGAAGAACCAATTTATAGGCCCCTGGATGCTCAAGTGACATTTCTAGCTGAATGATAGTTGTCAAAACTTTCATAACATTTAACATTGTAAATCCAAATGATCTAAAATATAATGTGCAACTTGTATATACTTATTAGGTATTATAACCTCACTAAATCTTTCCTTCAAGTTTTTTATTGCATTAAAAATCCATCTTGCCAATTATCACATACTAAAGAGATGACATAGACTGGCAAAAGTGTACATAATATTTACACTCTAGGACACAATAATAGAATACTTCTACAACATCATTCTTAGAGGTTCATAATACTAATAAAACAAGCCACAAGCACCAAAAAAAATAAAAACCTAAGTTAACATTTTTTTGGTTGATGAAAGATTGCCCAAATCTTTTGATGCTCTTGCATCTCTTTTAGAAACCTTTCTTTTCTAAAATGAGCTAAAATAAAGTCACCCTCTTAAAAAAAATTATTATATTATCTTCATATCACCATGCAATTTATATCTCATGACAATGATATTCTACTTATCTATTACCTCTTGATGAACTTTGTGTAGATATGTTGCATTGTCTTCTACTTTAGTAGTTATTCTTCTCATACCAACTCTATATCTTAATTCAGTCATGAATATAGGGCTAAAACTGTACAAAATTTTAAAATGACTCTTTTTTGTATTTATATTGACTGATTATTTGTAATAAAATTCATCTTGTTCTAAAATCATATCCCGTTGTTTAAGCTTTTTCCCTACCAAACATCTCAATAAATTCTCAAGGTTTGTATTCACTACCTCTATTATCCCATTTATATTTTTTATGATTGAATGAATTGAAACTCAACCTTATTCCCAATGTTTATAAATAATTTATCCACAAATAAAAACCAAATTTGGTATCTTTATCTTAATCTATTCTCTTAGATAGTCCATGCAAAATTACAACTTATTTGAAAAGCAAGTATGCAATGTTTTTGGCATTGCTCATATTCTTAAATGTTGTGAAGCGTGGCATATTGGGAAAAAAAAAAAAAAAGCATAGATAGATTCATTACATTTTTATGTTCTTTGCAATCGAATAACTCAATCCATACTTATTTATTCCCATGGTCTTTATGATGTAGGTAATGGCTGATACAAACTTGCATTTTGATTTTTACCCTTTGAATTCTACAACCTTACATTTCTGATTTCTACAAACTTTCACAAAATTATTCACATCCCTTATTCATATTAGGCCAATAATAATTTTCATTTCATTGTGTCAATGTTTTATCCACACCATAATGAGCATCTAATCCTTCAATATGCTTTTCTCTTATCAAAGTATCCCTTATTGATCCTTGAGGTATACATAATTATTTCCTTTGAAAAACTGATCCATATTGAAAAAATAAATCTAACCATGGAGTTATATACAATCTATTTGGGATCTTTGAAAATTCATAAACATATATAAAAGTAAAATATTCTCCATAAAAATCATTCATTGATTCAAACCCAACAACCTCTATTCTTGTCGCATTCAACACAAAACATACTATACTTAAAGCATCCACAACTCTATTTGACTTTCCACATCTATGTTTCAAATCAAATGAATAAATTTAAAGAAATTAAATGCACTTCATATGCTTTTGGTTCAACTTATGTTGTTTTTTTATGAATTGTAGTGCTTGATGATCTATATAAAAAATGAATTCCTTTAGAAGAAAGCAATGTCTCCATTTATTGAGAACTTGCACCATGGCATAAAAATCTTGATCATAAATCAATTACTTCCTCTTGACTTCATTAAAATTCCCACTAAATTAAGCAATGCGATTGGCTTATTGACTCAAGATCGCACCTACCACTATCCCACTAGTATCATAACTAACTTGAAATATTTTGTTGAAATCTAACAATGCTAACAATGGGGTTTTGTTACCTTCCTCTTCAAAATATGAAATTTGTTATTTGATGTAATGATCCATGTGAAATATTATTCCATTATGGGACCATTACTCTTCAAAGAGGTGATTAATCTAGAAGGATATATTACTTTGAGTGACTTGTGGTATAATGGTAGTACCATATGCCATTTTTCGTCTTCATTGTCAGCTTCAAGTCCATCCAAAGCACATGTGGTCATGTCATAGATTCCTAACTCCTCCCCCTTAATTTCACACAAATTCAAAAATTTCAATATTATTATGTGTAGTTACAAAACTATGTTTATATAAAATTAGAAAATGTAAGATCTAAATTATCATGAAGTGAGCAATTACCAATATAGTAATAGTTTAACCATCCCTCCATCTTCCATGCCTACATATATTAGTGCATTATTCCATTATTTTAATAGGTAGAGATATAATAGGAATTATTTTAGTTGTTATAAATCTTACAACACATACAACCTTAGAGAACATTGTACAAAACTACTTCATAAAATAATATTGAAACTTATAGTTATATCACAATTTCTATTGTCCTCTTGTTTATCCTTGTCACACAACACTATGATTATATATTTTAGAATTTATCATTTAATATATGCTTCCTCCATAACAAATTTAATACATTAAGTGTGTCTATCCCTAGATTATATTTTGGGCCTTGGATCATAATTAGTTGACACTATCCATCTAAACCTTGGGTTCCTTCTTATGGAAAATTGTTTACAAAAGTGCAAGTTTCTAACAAATTTCCAAATATTCTTTATCAACTACATGCAATGAGGAACATTTATATTCTAGGAGGGGTGGTTATTCTAAGAGGATATGAGACTTTGAGTGACTCATGGCATAATAATAGTACTCTGTGCCATGTATCATCTTCACTATCAACTTTAAGACCATTCAAAGCACAATGGTCCTATCGTAGATTCCTAACTCATCTTTGTTGATGTTTCACAACTCAGACAGTTTCAATATTTTTATGTATAATTGTGTAACTAAATTAAAATAGAATGAAAAAATAGAGGATCCTAATATTTATGAAGTGATTAGTTACAATTATATTAAAGGGTTCAACCATCCCTTCTTTTTCCATGCTTGTATATTACTATATTATTCCATTCATTGAACAAGCAGAGATAGAAAAGAAATCATTGTAGTGGTTATACTTCTTGTAACACATCTGATTTCATGGAAAATTGCATATAACTATTCCATAAAATAATCTTGTAACTTGTAGTTGTAACACGATGTTATTTTTCTCTTATTTATCCTTGTCCCTTAACACTTTGATTATAACTTTTGTAATTTATCATTCGATATAAATTTCCTCCATATCACATTTTAACTATTAAGTGTGTCTATCCCATGAGAACCTCATGGGCCTCACATCATAGTTAGTTGACATTAGCCATCCAAACTGTTAGGTTGTGGAGCTAAAAGCTTCACCAGGATATGAACAGGAGGAGTTGCAGAGGTTGCAGAGTTGCAGAACAAGTTGCAGGGCAACTGACGTTGGTCTGATCAACTGACATCGGTCATATTACAGTGCAGAAGCAACTGGCATTGGTTATAAGTCGGCTGACATCGGTCAAGAAGGAGCCGACGTTGACAACCTGTGTGTGCATGCGGTTTGAGAACTGGTCTATTTTTGGACAGTCAGTTTGCATGTAAAGACTATTTTTGGTCTTGAGTTGCGTGTCTAATTATTGTAATTAAGAATGTCTAATTATTGTATGCATGAGATCTATATAATAGACTCATGGGCTGTATTGTAAAGTGTGCTAGATAGCCATTGTGCTTGTAGAGAGAGCAAGAGTAGCTCCTCCTAGTTCCAAAGGGGTGCTGAGTGTGTATGATCAGGGAGAGTTGCAGGTTGTGCAAGTTCTGGTAGAAGATCCACCGGGTTACTGGTTGAATAATCATAAGGACTTGGTGAGGCAAGGACAAGGGTTCTTCAGGGTGTAGAGATATCTACATGGTAAGTTAGGTCTGTTGATTTGCAGGTTGCTGCCAGAGAAGGGAGATCTACTTGGAGTATGGTTGTGTACTTGGTGTACTGGCAGCATTGTTACTAACTGGTGGAAGTGAACAACAACTCTGTGTTTGAGTTGATTGTTGTGACCGTAATTGAGAGAGTGAAGTGTTGAAGGAGAATTATTGGTGAGCCCTAGAAGTGTGGGAGCTCTAGAGGTGTGGGAAGAAGAAGTGTGGCATCTTCTTTATTGTATTTTCTTCTGGATAAGTATTAATATAATTGGGTATTGTCTCTCATATTCTGTGTTGTTTCATATTTCTAGTTACTTATCATTCTAGTTAAATTTCATGTTTAGTTGCTTCTACAAAGGTAATCAAGTATGCCCTTAGTGGGCAGTAGATCCTGACAGTTGGTATCAGAGATTTTGGTTGGGTTCACTAACAGGGGGTTTTAGATCTGGTTAGTGTTTTGTTGATTACAGGTCACTCTCAGGGGTTTCAGATTGAGTGGGAATATAGAAATAGCAGAAGAAAGTAAGCTATGAATGGAGAAATTGAATAGCACAAATGGTCCATTACAGATTGATGAAAAGAAAGAGCAAGTAAAGAAAGATTGCTAGTTGGTAGAAGGTCAACATGAAGAGATTGAAGAAGCAGATGTTGTAGGTGTTGTTACACAGGATGCTCTGGATAAAGTAGAATCTTGGTTTACAGATTCTGTTGCCTCTTTCCATGCAGCTCGAAATACAGTATCTTTTCATGATGATGTCCAGGGAGACTTTGGAGAGATTTATTTAGGCACTGGTGAGCCTTGTCAAATTATTGGCAAAGGGGAAGTGAAGCTGAAATTGCAGACATGTAACACACAAGTGTTGAATGAGGTCATGTAGGTACCAGTCTTGGAGATGAGTCTAATTTCTTCAGGAAAGTTGGGTGATGAGAGATGCATAGTAACTCTCACAGCGGATGCACTTGAATTAGACGATGGTAAGAAAGTAGGTATCCTTTATCTATCTACTTATATTACTGATTCACCTTCTGTTGCAGAGATGTGGCTTTGTAGGCTTGGTCACATGTGTAAGAAGGGAATGCATGTTCTTAAGCGAAAGACAGATGTTTTTGACAAACTTAAGAACTGGAAAGCCTTGGTGTTCATGGAGGAGATGACAGACAGAGATCAGCTGAGGGGACTAGATTATTTTGAGCAGGGCTGTGGTAATTTGGACAGGGTTTTGATCCAAGGTGAGCTTGCAGGTAAAAAGTCATCACTCACAGGAGAACATAGTTATCGGCGTCGGTCAGAAAAAAGTGACGTCGAACAGACAGGTACCAACGTCGGTCATGTGCAGACCAACAGAGTCGGTGGTGTCAGGAAGGTGGAGACTGACGTCGATCAGGGGAAACTGATGTCGGTAGTCAGGGTCAGTCATAGGGAACCAACGTCGATCGGTTGCAGATTGGGAGATGGCTGAGATCGGTCACTGGAATGGATGTTGGGCAGACAACAAGCTGTCAAGGAGTCTCAAATGCCCATGTGGAGGACTGAAAGGGTAAGTGAACGTCATATTCATTGTTCACCTTCTTTATATTACTTGTTGCTCACTGATGGTCAAGAACTAGGAAGATGTGAAGAGGCAATGCAAGTAGAATCTAGGAAATAGTGGGAGCATGGCATGAATTCTTTGGAAGAGAACCAAGCAAGAGTTTTGGTAGAGTTTCCAGCTGGGATGAAAGCACTGATAGATGAATGGATTCCTAGGTTAGAGAAGAGAGTGGATGGACACATGAGACAGAAGGCCAGGGTATATGGTCTTGAGCAGGCAGTAGGACAGTGGTACAGGTTTGACAGATGTATGACAAAGTATGGCTTTGGTCAAGGTCAATGTAACCATTGTGTTTTCTTTACCAGGTTGGATAATGGTCACAACATTATCCTGTTACTGTATGTGGTGTGGTTGCTTGATGCAGGGTTACACATGTAGGGAGTTTTTGAGCTAAAGGTAAAGTTAGTTCAGAGGTATGTCATGAAGAATTTGGGAGCAACAGAATTCTTTGGCATAAGAGACATGGAAGATCAGAGGTTGATTTTGTCTCCAGTGGGAGCTAATGTGAAGAAGGTGTTGGCAGGGTTTAATTTGCAGGATGCAGAATCGGTAAGCACACCAAGGGCTGGACAGTTCAAGTAGAGCTTAGAACAGTGTCTGAAATCACATGAGGTCTGGTGTAGACCTCAGTTTTCCCAAGCAGTGGAAGTTGTCAGAGAGTTTGGAGCCAATTCGGGGAAGAAGCACTGGAAAATGTTTTAGTGGGTTCTCAGGTATTTGAGAGGGACCAACATCAGGGATTCATGCTATGCAGGGTTAGGGACTTCACTACATGGGTTTGTAGGTTCGAATGTGGCAGGGGACTTGGATGACAGGTGTAGCACCACAGGTTGTGTGGTGGTTGGTCTTCAGGATTGAGCTTGAAGAGGGATACAAGCAAGGAAAGAATTTAGATGGTGTACAGGTATAGGTATAGGTGCAGCTATTTATCTCCAAGTGGGAGATTGTTAGTTTGTGGAGCTAAAAGCTTCACCAAGATGCGAACAGGAGGAGTTGCGAAGGTTGCAGAGTTGCAGGGCAACCGATGTCAGTCTGATCAACTGACGTTGGTCATATTATAGTGCAGAAGCAACTGACATCGGTTATAAGTCAGCTGACATCGGTCAGGAAGGCGCTGACATCGACAACCTGTGTGTGCATGCGTTTACATGCGGTTTGAGAACTGGTCTATTTTTGGACAGTTAGTTTACATGTAAATACTATTTTTGGTCTTGAGTTGCGTGTCTAATTATTGTAATTAAGAATGTCTAATTATTGTATGCATGAGATCTATATAATAGACTCATGGGCTGTATTGTAAAATATGCTAGATAGCCATTGTGCTTGTAGAGAGAGCAAGAGTAGCTCCTCCTAGTTCCAAAGGGGTGCTGAGTGTGTATGATCAAGGAGAGTTGTAGGTTGTGCAAATTCTGGTAGAAGATCCACTGGGGTACTGGTTGAAGAATCATAAGGACTTGGTGAGGCAAGGACAAGGGTTCTTCAGGGTGTAGAGATATCTACATGGTAAGTTAGGTCTGTTGATTTGCAGGTTGTTGCAAGAGAAGGGAGATCTACTTGGAGTACGGTTGTGTACTTGGTGTACTGGCAATGTTGTTACTGACTGGTGGAGGTAAACAACAACTCTGTGTTTGAGTTGATTGTTGTGACCATAATTGAGAGAGTGAAGTGTTGAAGGAGAATTACTGGTGAGCCCTAGAAGTGTGGGAGCTCTAGAGGTGTGGGAAGAAGAAGTGTGGCATCTTCTTTATTGTATTTTCTTTTGGATAAGTATTAATACAATTGGGTATTGTCTCTCATATTCTGTGTTGTTTCATATTTCTAGTTACTTATCATTCTAGTTAAATTCTGTGTTTAGTTGCTTCTACAAAGGTAATCAAGTGTGCCTTTAGTGGGCAGTAGATCCTGACACAAACCCATTATTCCTCCCCTTGGAAAATGGTTTACAAAAGTGCAAGTTTTTATTTGATCAAATTTATGATTAAGAGAGTTTTGATCTTAATTAGACAAATTGCTAAGTAAAATTAGATTGTAAGACATATGGCATAAAAAACACAAGCTGATTTTTAACATACTATAATTAGAAATATGTTAAAATGGAAAGTACCAAAATAAATAATTTAGTTAGAAATTAAGCATGTAGGATTGTGACTGTGATTGTGAAACTAATTGTATGAATATGTGAGGTCACTGTGAATTAGGTATAAGGATTCAAATCTATTTGAGACAAGGCCACACTATTTGGATGAGGTTGGCCTATGCTGACATCTGTAGGGAGCACCAACTTCTGGTAGGGTTTTACCTTTTTGTGTAAAAATAGATAGGTGTGCCTTCACTTGTAGGTCTTATGTGCATGATAAAATTTGTGTAATTCATTATGGAAGCTGTTGTATGCTTTCTTCACGTGAAACCCTACCTCAATAGATAATATAGGATAAACATAATAAATAAGAAAAAGGGGTTAGTGGATGAAGTTGTGCTTGACCTCAACATCCCTTGTGTTGAGTGCTACTTACATACCAATACCTCAAAGAGGGATCAAACTCCATGTAGTTCTCCCATGCTATGGTGGTGTGTGTGAAAAACTAGTGTAATGCTATATGCTAGTGCAATCTTGATGTGATTAAGTGCTAAAAAAATGACTTATGACCATGGAATTGTATTCAGACTTAACTTAGGGCTACTTAGGCTATGTGGACTCTGAAATGGGAAGAATAAGTACTTTCCTCTTGATGTGCAACTAGATATTCTATTGCTTTTCAATCATATGAGCCTATAGTGAACAAATGGATATAACATGTTATTTTATAAGGATCATTTGAGAATTAATTTGAGTGGGATTTATGAAATGTATGGTATAACCCATTAGGTAAATTTGAATTAGAGCAACTAGTTGTTATTTGGGGGGAGGATGAAACTAGCAGATTCAAACACTATCGACAAATGGGATTATACTAAAGGTACAACCTTATCTGAGTAAATACATGTAAGCTAAAAGTGTGGATGATCAAGCCATGGATGGGCTTAGGCTGTTTAAAATGAGGAATGCAAATATTTAGTAATCATTAGATGCTTGGAGGTATATGTCATCCACATAGAATTGAAGGACTGGTGGTTAAGGACTACATAATTAGCATGAGCTAAGTATGTATAAGAAGATGGCCACAAGTGCATATTTTTACCAATATATGTTAATTTATGTGTCTATGGTTTTCAACTCTTTGTTTCATGGTTCAACTTTAGAATAACTTCTTTGACCTCAGTTTTAGAGGCGTAAACCATTCTAATTTTTAAATTTATTTATCCCTCGAGTACCTCTTAGGCCCCAAGTTATAGTTAGTTGATGTTAGCCACCTAAACCCTAATGTAGGCTCTTGGTCTATCTTCTTTAATAATATAGGTCGAAGATTCAACTATTGTACGTAAACAAAAGTCATAGCATGAAAATTGAGAGCTAGGATGCAAAGAGATGAACCAGGGGAATAAAACCAAAAATTCAATTTTTTGTTTTGAACATATCACCAAGATTGAACATTTATGCTCTAAAACACTTGCACAATTGTGGTAACTTTCTTTGATCATATCCAAATTTTGAAGTGAAAATATTTTTGGATTTAGTTTTACATTTATACATTCAAATTTTTGTACAAAAAGTATTCTATAACAGTGTACAAGAAAATATCTTATTTATATCCCTCTTGAGTCTACATTTATCATATTTTTGTTTCATTTATTTATTAAATATTATTACTCTATTGTACATGCATTATAATGCTTAATTAAAAATAATTCATTTATTTATGTTACAAAATTATAAATTATATAACAAAGAAACATATCCTACCTAAAAATACATCTAAATTATTGTCCAATAATTGTTCAACAATATATAATATAGACATAAAATGTTATGACTTATTCAATAAAAACATTATTATATTTGACTTCACTAATAAAGAGGCTTAATTTTTAAATGTTACTTAAATATTTAATTATTATATTAAAATTAATATAAAAATTTGAATGTTTATTAGAGATTTAATTATTGTAATAAAATTAATGCTTTTGAATAAACTAATTGATGGTTTATTTATCATCATACATGTTTTTTTCATCCCACTATAGAAGAATAACATTAATGTTAATAAAGATAAATGATTAGATGTTGAATTTACACTATTAAAAACATTAGAAGAATTCAAAATCGATACTTGAATTTAGTATTTAATATCTATTTCATTTTATATGTAGAAGTATTCAAATAAGAATAGATAACAATAATGAGAAAATTTAAATGGAATAACACTACAGGGAATTGGGAGAAGGGGAGGAAATTGTTTTGGAGGGGAAGGGGTAGGGGCAGGGGAAAATATTTTTATTAAAAAATCTTTTCTTTCACTGTTTGATCAATAACAATAATAGTATCATCCATGACCTTGAAGCATTTAGACCTGCATTTTTTGTTGAAACATAACACTCCAATAACAACTGAAAACCCGAATCCAAAGCTCAATCCAATCCTCACTTCCCACCATATGTTTTCCTCCCTCTCTTCTTCACTTTCTTGTTCATCATCAGTGCCACTACCCTTTGGGGAAATAGAAGAGGAACAATTTCTATTTATTTGAAGCCCACAAAGATCTCCATTATTTGAGAAAACACTTGCATTAAATGTTAACAACTGACCTCCTTGTGGTATTCTTCCTGAAAGATTATTATAAGATACATCCAAGTAAGCCAAGAATGTTAGGAGTTGTAGTTCAGCTGGAATAACTCCAAAAAGATTGTTCTTTGAAATATCAAGCGACTCCAATTGCACAAGCTTTGCAAGAGATATTGGGATTTTGCTGGTAAGATGATTTCTTGACAAATTGAGAACCCTCAGACCAATAAGGAATCCGATCTCACCTGGAATATCACCTGAGAAATTGTTGCTCGAGAGATCAAGGCATCTAACTAATGCCAAAGATCTTTTGTAATCTAGAAATTGCCCTTTGCTGATGATTACTAGTTTATCTAAATAAGACACCTTGGAGATTTCATGTGAATTATATTGAAGGACTTCAGCACTCTGTGATTGATTTGTCATAGCTGTTAAGTCTCCAAAATTGCTTGGAATAACACCTGTTAAATGATTATTTGACAATATCAAGACTTGAAGATTTTGTAATTTTGCTAGCTGCAAAGGTATCTCACCTTCAAATTTATTAGATCTTAACACTAAAATTCGGAGGCTGGAAAACTTGCCTATCCAATTTGGGATATTTCCTTGCATGCTATTATATCCTAAATCTAGAATCTCTAAAGAACTACAATTTTGAAGAGATGATGGGATTCGGCCTTGCAACTTATTACTTCCCAATTTCAGTGTTTGAAGACAAGCCATGCTCCTTATATTGCCTTCCAGAAGATTTTTTTCTAGATTTAACACCTTCAATGTTGATGAACAGTTCTTAAA
The DNA here is from genome assembly GCA_037957365.1 of Torreya grandis. Lineage (NCBI taxonomy): Eukaryota > Viridiplantae > Streptophyta > Pinopsida > Cupressales > Taxaceae > Torreya > Torreya grandis. The sequence goes on from JARHVA010000049.1 coordinate 2,644,298, forward strand.
ACTTGTAAGAATCTTACCTGAAAGCTTGTTATTTGATAGGTCTAGAACCTCCAACATATGCCCTTCACAAACAAAATGTGGAATGTCACCACAAAGATTATTTTTTGCCAGAGAAAGAAATCTAAGACTATGCCCATATTTGCCAAATTCTGCTGGAATGAATCCATCAAATAGATTCTCAGACAAGTCTAGGAACTCCACAGAAGGATGAGGCACATATATATTCCCCTGTAACTTATTTCCATGTAGGTCAACATATTGGGCAGGAAATTCAGTGAACTTAGAGGACAAAGGGCTTCCTCCAAACTGATTACATGAGAGATTGAGATAATAAAAGTACATATTGTCCCATAACCAATCTGGAATATTATTGCCAAGTGAGTTGTTGGACAAGTCTAAACTCCGTATGGCGTATTGAGTTGAAAGGAAAGTGGGGAAATCACCTTCCATATTACAAGACATCAAACCTAGGGATTCAAGCTGAAATTTAGGGATCCAATAGCCATCCACTTTCACAGTCAAGAAATTGTTGGAAAGGTCCAACTCAACAATCTTTGAGAGATTTTGTAGTTGAGAGAGTAAGAAAGTGCCACTCAAAGAATTATTGGCGAGATCAAGCCAAACCAAGGATGAGAGGTTACCAAAAGTTGATGGCAAGCTTTCATTTAATTGGTTTGACCAGAGGGAAAGCGTTGACAACTTTGATAGTCCACCTAAAGTCCATGGAATGTTGCCTATTAATGAGTTGTCTGAAAGATCCAACTCTCGAAGTCGTGAGAGATTTCCAATTGAAGGAGGAAGAACACCTTCAATATTGTTATGAAAGAGATTTAAGATGGTGAATGACGACATATTTCCAATGGAAGGAGGAAGAACACCTTCAATATTGTTGCTATAGAGATCTAAGATGGTCAATGAGGACATATTTCCAATAGAGTCTGGAATCACTCCTCCCACATTTGAGTTTTTAATTCTAAGGCTGCTGAGGCTGGAAGCATGCTGTAGAATATAAGAGATATTTTCCTCAAACTCTGGGTTGTAGGACAAGTCAAGGTTCGTCAAGTGTGGAAGGCTTAACACCGCAGAAGGGATGGAAGCTTCTAAACCACAGAGAGAGAGATAGAGGGAAACCAAAGATGTAAGATTTGAAATCCATTTGGGAAATGGGTGCTGGGTGAAGTCATTGCCATCAAGGTAGAGATGGGAGAGGGAGGTGAGGTTTGAAAGAGGAGAGAGAATTGTACCTGAAACCGAACACTCAGACATGTCAAGTGTCGTAAGATTGGTAAGGGATGCAACATTATCTACCACATGATCACCTCCCATTGTTAGATTCACAGAACCCCTCAGTGAAAGATACTCCAACCCTTTCAAACTCCTTATCCATGCGCCCAATTGCCTCGTCTCCAAATCAAAATTATAGGATATGTCAAGAAATTTCAAGCTAGACATGTTGATAATGTCGCTTGGAATTCGGCCTGTAAACTGACAATATGCCAAACTCAAATGGGTCAATCTCTTCAGCATTCCAAGCTCCGAAGGGATGCCAATAGGGTAGAAGTCAATCCCACCAAGGTCAAGATACTCCAAATGCTGCAGCTGTGATAAACCATGGAAAATTTGGCTGCTTGAATTCTTCGAACTTAGTGGCCAGTTCGAATTTAGTTGCCAGTAAGAGAGGAAATTAAGATCCATCCGAAGCACGTGGTCAGTGTGCAGGTGGCAGGCGATTCCCTTCCAGGAGCAGCAGTCTAAGCCACTCCATGATTCCAACTGGTCATACGAATCATTGAGGCCTTCTTTGAAATCGGCAAGGGCACTTCTCTCCTCGTCGTGGCATCTCCAGCAGTAGCAGGTGGCAGCCATGGAAAACAACAGCAACACAGAAAATATTCCCTTGGCCATCTTCAGACGTCGACACTATACTCTCTCAATATCAATAATATTACCACTAAGAATACAATTGAAGTTCCCAATGAGACTGCCTACGCATGGAATCGGTTGTAAATTCACAACTATTTAAAAGAGCTAGTGAGTTGCATTCATGAAAGTCTTGAAAGTGCAGAAAATGATGAAAAGTTGACTGGTAATAGTGAGTTGCATTCATGAAAGTCTTGAAAGTGCAGAAAATGATGAAAAGTTGACTGGTAATAGTGAGTTGCATTCATGAAAGTCTTGAAAGTGCAGAAAATGATGAAAAGTTGACTGGTAATAGTGAGTTGCATTCATGAAAGTCTTGAAAGTGCAAAAAATGATGAAAAGTTGACTGGTAATAGTGAGTTGCATTCATGAAAGTCTTGAAAGTGCAGAAAATGATGAAAAGTTGACTGGTAATTTTTAAATGTAGAACTTTAAAATAAAACACCAATTGCATTGGCCAGGTCAACTTAAAGTCTTGAGCGTGCTTGAAAAAAATGGAAAGTCGCTGATTAATAAATTTTAAATGTAAAATTTTGAAAAGAGATTGCGAATTGCATTGGCAGGTCAATTTAAAGTCTTAAGTGTGTTTTGAAAAGAAAAAAAGAACGAGAAAATATGGATAAGTTGTTGACTAATAATATTTGAATGTAGAATTTTAAAAAGAAAATATTAATTATATTGTTAAGTCAATTTAAAGTCTTGAGTGTGTAAGAAAAAAAAAGAAAGAATTAAAAAAAGAGATAAGTTGTCGACTAAAAATTTTTAAATATAAAATTTGAAAAATAAAAAATCAATTTAAAGTCTTGAACGTGTAAGAAAAAAAAATAAAGAATGAGAAAAAACAAGATAAATTTTTGACTAATAATTTTGTAAATATAAAATTTGAAAAAGAAAACACCAATTGTATTGTCTGGTCAATTTAAAGTCTTGAGTGAATAAGAGAAAAGAGAGGAAAGAATGAAAGAAAATGGATAACTATTGAGTTTGATTTTTTATTTAAAATATGCAGTGGAGAAGAATCTTTATGAAAAGTATATTGACTAAGAATTTTTTAAAGATGAAGTGATATATATATATATATATATATATATATATATATATATATATATATATATATATTTGACCATTGTTTTATGCGGTGATCTTAAGGTAAGAGTCAAGATCTGTGGGGTATCTATTTCAACAAAGTCGCTCAGGGTACAAGTCCGTATTAAGTTATTAACAAAATTTTCAAAGATAAAACACATAATTATTTTGAAGAAAAATTTCAAAGATAAACATCTTAATTTTTTTTTTAAAAATGTTATTTTTTAATTAAAAAATGTTATTTTTTAATTAAAAAATGTTATTTTTTAATAAAAAATGTTATTTTTTATGGTTTTTACTTATACTTTTTTAAATAAAGAAGTGTACTTTATACTTTGACATATATATTAATATTATTATTGTTCACTAGTAACTATAACAAGATTAATTAGATTGGAAAATAAGTACATTTCACATAAGAGCTTCTAAGAAAAAAAGGGAATACAACTTAAAACATGAGTTGAGTTGTCAAGATCTTGACAATTGTAACTATTGAGTAGAACAATTAGTGTGTGTGTATGTATAGTTCAGTAGTAACCATAATAAGATTAATAAGATTACAAGAGAAGTATATTTCACATAAAAGCTTGTAATAAAAAAGGGAATAAAACTTAAAACATGAGTTGAGTTGCCGAGATCTTTTCCCTGACAATTTATGAATACTGAGTATAATAGTTAGTCCATTTGCACCTATGAAATTAAGGTTGAAGAAATGATTCTAAAGTTGAACCACATAATAAAGAGTTATATTGACGACTCTTAAGGAGGCCAATTTTGTGTTGGGTCATCTCTCTAATGAATATACCTATACATATTTGATCCTCTTGATGAATAATATTTCAAAGAACCTTAATTTTCTATAAAAAGTCAGTAAAACTTGACATATATCTTATAATACACTAGACACATAAATAAAAAATGAATAAAATTTCAAAGAGCCTTGATATCCTATAAAGAGTCAGTAAAACCTGCTGCATATATTACACTAGACACCTAAATATAAAATGTTCCTTTGATTCCAATTAGTTATTGAAAAGTTTACACTATAAAGACGATGAAAGAATCCCTGAATGAGCCCAAAGGAAATATCAAACCAAAATAGAGTCTAGTGTACTTGGAATTAATAATACATCTAGATTATATTTGAAGATGATGCTCCAAGTAGTGATGCAATTTTGATGACAATGATTCAAATGGTTCTGTCTGAGTTTATTTTATCTATAATTTTTAGGTATCATCACTGATGCCTCTATGAATATCTATTTTTAAAACGTGGGAAACATTAATAGAATAGTTATTAGGAGGCAGATGATTGATATCAATACCAATTTATTGAAGGAAACACATACATTGAGCATATGAAGTGTTCTTGATCCCTTGTTCATATAACTTCACAAATGATCAAAGAGCCTTGAATGGATATCTATTATTCCCAATTTTTGTATCTTCCATACATATTGATATGTGAAGCAACATTACTAAATTTAATACAAATAAAATATGAAGTTGATGGATGCCAAATTCAACAAACATAATTGCATTTGGAATTGACCATTTTTCCTGTAATTTTTTGGATAACATGAAAATAAGAACTCTATCAAACCAATCAAAACTGATTTAAAAAAAAACTCGGGTCCCTAAATCTCACAACCATACAAAATTGTTAGTGACACTAAAATTTGGAAGCTATGCAATTTTTATTTGGCATCCTAAAATTAGGGTTCTAAATATTTTCTCTCAAATGTACTAAGTGTAGCATACCCCTTGCATAATATCTCTTCTATAACAAGAAACATATTGAAGGGAGGTCATTTGAAAGACATACCAAAATAAGTATAGACCAAAACCATTTTAGCCATAACTACCATTGTAAATGACATTAGTTTCATTTGCTTTTTCTTAGTTGTGTTGAAAACCATGACCTTTATTTTACTTGAGTTCATTTCTAAAGCATGAGTATCATAAAATGAGATCAAAATGTCAAGATATATTTCTAAGCATAAAAAAGTATGTAACATGAGAATAATGTCAATTGAAAATAATAAAACAATGATGATTATATCATAAAGAAAACTACCATCACTTTTTCCCTCTAAACTTGCCAAGATATCCTCTAATTCATCTATGTAGAGACTAAACAAAGTAGGTGAAAGTAGACTACCATGTTTAACACCAATGATATTATTGATATCATTTATAAAACCAACATGAGTTCAGCCTTGGCCAATTACCACCTTTTCATAAAGTTTCATCAGAAGAACAACTAAATGTTTTGTAATATGTATATCTCAAAGCTGATGGATTATAAATTATCTACGGATTTTGTCAAATGCCTTTTGAAAATCAACCAAAAGAAAATAAAAATTATGCTTGTGCACTCTTGATTCTTTTATTATAACTCTACATATCAATATATGATATATTATTTGATGATTGTATCTAAAAGCTTATTTCCCCTCAGAATGAAGTTTCTTTAACTCTACAAATTTAGAAAACAAATTATCCAACATTGTAACAAATATCTTACTTAAGATGTGTCGAACCATGATGGTTCTATAACTACTTGGATCTTGTTGGTTTCTTGGTTTAAATATGGGACACATGATATGAGACACCAATGCATGTGGGAATCCATGAGAAATAACTATATTAAAGAAGTTAACAAGATGTGGTTTTGTTTAACTTATTATAGATTAGTATGTTTTAAAAGTGTAAATATTGAAATATTTAGATTATGTAAAATAGGGCAATAATCATACAAATCTAAATGTAAAAAGGGAGATCGATATTTTACTTAGAAGATTATAATTAGAGATATCAAAATGGAAGGGAAGTATTTATCTTATTCCAATTTTTTGTTGTCTACTATGTTCATCATTACTTCTAAAAATACTTTGTGTTTGCTCTATGACCACTTATATAATGAAATAGGAGCTAAAACCCTACTCAGATGTTGCTAGTATATCTAAGACCCCTATGACGAGTGTTATTTTTCAAGATCTACTGAAAGAATCCATATTGAATGTGTAGGTATATGACACATCATACCCTATGCTTGCACATGTAAATGCTTCCTATGTGTGTGCTTACCTCAGGTCTTGTGCATCAATCCATGTTTTCCTTCTCTTTCCTTTGAAACCCCAATTACACTTTTGACCATAATATAACTTTAAAAAAGGGGTTAGTATGTTGGGTTGAATAACCACAACCACTCCCTTCTGAGTGACTGAACATTGACTAAAATTGAATACTTCAAAGAGGGATCAAATTGCATGTAGTTCTCCCACCTAGGTGTGTGTGTGCACCATCATGATCAATCTAGAATGTAATGCAATGTTTGACTTTTGACTCCTATCTCCATATAACTTTGATTTGCATTTGTATCCAAACTTGGTTGTAGGACTACTTTTTTTAGGGATAATATATGCACATCTTCATGATAATGTCTCAAGAGAGTGCCATCTAATTTCTCAAGTTTGTTATCACTTCTCAAGGTAGTGGCCATGTGAGTATAACCTTAGTATTTATTTGTATTTATAGTTAAATCTTTAATATTTCCTGCCATGGCTGACCCATGAAACATGTTTAGGTCAACCTAATAGAGACTTCATAATTTTAAAAATATCTATTTAGTGTTCATGGACACTATTGATAAAGGCAAACATCTATGATAAACTAGAGCTATCCAATTGTTAATGGTATTATCCTAGAAGTGGAAAGTAATGATCTCAAATATGGACATAATATGTTTAGGATTCTATAAGGTTCTTGCATAGAATAGGGTAATCCTAAAATATGTGTATTTGGTACATTGGGTTATCCAAGAAAATAGGTGGGTAAACAGATAAGGAAAAGTGTACATAAGATTCAAATACACACATAAGGTCCAAGTATGTAAAAGTGTGTCAAACTTGATGTTGCCAAAGTGTGTAATACCAAAATTAAGTATCTATAGATTTCGCCGTTTAGGGTATAGTATTAGAAATTATAAAAGAATAAATTTTATACCTAAGATTAACTACACTTAGTGTTGATATGTATGCCAAAATGTTCTGTTTGATCCATGCAAAAACTTGCAAGTAAACATGCATAGATAAATTTCCTCTCAAGATAAAAAATATGAAATATTCTAGATCATTAAATTATTTAAAATTAAAAATTCAAGGAAAAAATACACTTAAGTGTATACGAACCAAGTTGCCACTTGTTGAAATTTTTTAGAGAATGTCATGGGTGATTAATCCCCAAAGAGATGCAACTGCTGAAACTATGAGTTGAGGAGTATAAATTACTCAATCGCCATTAGACATGGAGGAGTGTTATAAGTTGAGCACCATATAAACCTCACCTGCACTACTTTGTATATCATCATACTTTTTTTGGAACCTTGAAATAGGTTCATTTATAAAGATGGAAGCCCAAAGCAAGTTTATATGTCAAAATGGAACCCCATAATAAGTTTGTATATCAAAGCAGAACTTTGTAATAGGTTTTTATGTAAAATGATCAACCATTTTAGATGGAATTTAGATCCAAATTGCTTAGATAGTACCATATTTCCCCACCGATTCATAATATATAAATAGAAAAGTTTTTGCATGAACAAAATTTATACCCCAAATATTATCTATCTATACCTCAAAGTGATATATAATTCTATCATCTATCTCTCATAATATGATAGAATATATTTCAATTACTTAATATGATAAACATACTTAATCTGACCCATATAATCTGTCTCATAATATTATAAAATTTCCCAAATGTTCCTCAAAATTATGTAGAATCCCTTACATATGCCTCATATATGCATTAATATGTCTAATATGTCCCATATGAATCACATAACTGACCCAAAGTATGAAATGTATATCTCTCATGGCTTGAATATCTAAGACAAGCCCACTATATGCCCCCAATTTGATATGAGGGATGAAGCCTATGAATTACTCATCTCAAAAGAAAGAGGTATGTGCACCCCATGTTATATATAAAAATGTAATCATATAAAGTATGTATACAACACATGATAATATATATCATCACATAAATATATTAACATTCAAGCATAAATATGTAATCCAAGGTGATGGACAAACAAGTGTCATGTCAAGTAGATATATGAGATAGGTACATAGCAATAAACAACATAACATAGCATGATAGAAATCATGGAATCACACACAATAAAAGTATTCATAATATAAATCACATCACCAAGCTCATAGTAATAGTAATATATGTAGCCATAAAAACTCACACAATATCATAATCACAAATCACACAAGCACACAAGCAATCAAGACATGACACAAATTTGAATTGACTCTGAGCTAAGACAAACATGACATGGCCATGATATGGATTATATTATTCTCCAACACAACTAACACATGATGCAATGGAACACAATTAATGCACTCATATAATCATGCAATATAGAATGCATAAATGATCACACATAACTTAATAATCACCATAATCAATCATGGACATAGAAATCTATGTTAGTCCACATAATCAATCAATGCCATGATCTTGTATATAAAATCAAAATATCCATAGGAAATAGAACTCAAAAATGTATGAGAAAGAAAAGGTCACATGTAATATTATACTATTATTAATGGAAAAATATATAAAGCTATAACTTGATAAGTGGGAAAAGATGCCCCAGTAAAGGCATGCCCCCAATGCAGAAAGGAAACACATAGGTATAAATAATGTCATGAATATGCATTTACATGTATCATATGTAACCTATATGTCATGCATCCTAATGATGTATATCATGAAATGCATATGCATAGAAAATTTATGTGTAATTCACCATGTATATGACATTAATGAATCATGTGTACTAGAAAATCATGCATTGCTTAGGTCCTAGTTTGGTACTTTTTGAATATTTTTATTGTTTTATATTTTGATTTTATTTTTTAGTGTTTTTAGATGTGATGTGTGAATGTTGTAGCACTGAAGCATAACATATGTCTCAATTATAACTATTCAATCATCTCATCCTAATCAAAAACATTAAATGGGATGTAATTGTCTGACCAACCATGTATATACAATTATTCATCATCACATATATCATTATGTTGACTTAATTGATTTAGCTCATAAGTGATTCATGTGGATATATGTTTGGCACTAAAATTGTAAAAACACTTATGCTTATATTTGAATTAGATAACTATGTTCAATCCTCTTGAGATAATGTACCTAGTGACATTTGACCCATGCTAATAGTTAGAGATTATGTGTCATATATATCATAATCCACTAAATTAGATATGTCATTCCAATAACTAGCATATTATGAATTTGTTGTATGGTATATATAACTAACCACACTATATATTGGAAATGGTTTATTAGAAATTATATTCTCTTCAATTTCTTCATCATTATCGATATTGAGTGCCCCAATTATGGTTATTTTGAAGTGCATATCTAGAGGGGAATTAAATATCATTGCTTGAGTACTAGTTGGATAAATGGTTTCCAATTGCTTTTGTTGATTTGGATATGTCTTCTCTCTTAAAGTGAAAATAGTCTTCCCTTGGAGATCAAACACAATGTGATCATGCTTTAATTGAGTGTTGCATCCATTGATCTTATCCATGCATTTTATAGTATAATAGTGAATTAGGTCAAATTAGGGTCAATGTGAAATATAGTTGAACACAGCTTGAGACCAAAATATATGGGCCATTCAATGGATCCTATTATGAGTGGTGTATATAAAGTAGTCTTGATCAAGTGTTCAATGTCATATCCAAGATATTTGAAAAGAGTCATGCTATATAAATTAATTTCATAGGAGTTATCAAAGATGACATTTGTGCCTTGCTTACACTCTATGTAAGGGATGATGATAAAAGTTTATATGAATGAGAATTATTTTTGGTTGCCACATTCAAAATCAAGTTTGTAAAATTATACTGCTTAGGTATGTATTATTTATGAAATTCCTTATTAGGTGCTTATTTCTTAGGCAAGTCTTATTTAGGTAAATATTGTTATTGTAATTCAGTCTTAGGAGATAGAACCATAATTTGAGTGGATTAATAAAATTATAAGGTATGTTTGAGTCCTATGGTGTTTTTATATATGTATATAATGTAAGGTCACCACTAGCGACAAGATATTGTATTCCTTATTTCAAAGCATGAAACCTATCCATGGGATGTCCACGAACTCTATGATAAACACAAAAATACTTGGATCTTTGGATAGGATGTGTTAGAGGTAATATAATAAAAAATAATGAAACATGTTTATGAGAGTTTCACTTGGATAAGTATTTAGCTTATGACAATTTCATGATTCATTAGTCAGAAATTAATGTTTTGGTTCTTAAGCCATGTTTGAAATGAAATATTTTTAGACACATGTAGGTTTTTAGTGGGGATATCAATGTAAAATTTGTAGTATCATGTATGGAGTTTGGGCATGTGCAAGTTATCTTCAAATAAGCTTACCCTTAGAGATAGGGTTTCAATTTTTTTTTATAATTACATATGGAATGCATCATGGTAAGAATCTAATGTGTAGTAATGGTGGCACTTTCAATATGTTCATTCATGGGTTGATTCCTATTATTTATGGTAGCACTAAGTATAAATATTATAATGGGTTGGGAAGATATGGATTTATAATCACATACCCCAAACATTTCAGCTTCAATATTCTTGTAAAAACCTACAAGATTATCACCATACCTCTTCATTTTATGACAACATGGACATACATATCCAATATACGCCTAGGGAAAATAATCAAGTATGGATGTTCTCTATCAAAACCATGATGCCTTGGGGAATAAGGAATAAAATGATTCATACATGATATTTATATCTGGTTAGTAAGTGGAAGCATTTTATATTAGACATTCATGCAATATGTGTTACTAAGGAGGGCCATGAATTTATTATTATAAATATAATCCTTAGATTTATTGTAAATAGATTCAACCCATTTCATTCATGGAATAATACATCATATAATCTATGATAAAAACATGAAATCATGACAACCATAGATTGAATCACAAAATATACATAATTGGCATCCATTGTATCTATGTTAGGGCTTTATTTATGTAGATAAGGGGAATACAAAATTAGATATGAAAGTTAATCCTAATAGAGGATAAATATGAAGCCCTAAGAAAGTATCAAACCTAATGTATAAAGGACCTAGGATTTTGTTATGCTCAAGTAAATGATCAAGTTCACAAAAATGTTTTACATATTATCAATTAATGTGTCCTGAAGTAGTTTAAAATTGGAAAAATTTAGATTATGTAAAATAGGAAATAATCATACAAATCTAAATGTAAAATGAGACATTGACATTCCACTTAGAAGAGTGGAAATGTAAAATAAATATATAAGGAATGTACTTAGATTATTTTGATTTTCTATTGGTCATTATGTTCATCATTACTTCTAAAAGTACTGTGTCTACTCTATAACTACTTAGATAATGAAACATGATCTAAAACCTAGTTGTTGCTGGTAAAACTAAGACACCCACAATGAATGGTATTATCCATAATATATTGGCAATGTATCTATTGAATATTTAGGTTTGTAACACCTAAGACTACTACACTTACACCAATATATGCATCCTTTCTATGAACTCACCTTTGTCCTATGTGATAATCCATGTTTTCCTTATCCTTCCTTTGAAACCCTAATTACACTTTTGATCATAATATTACTTTGAAAATAGGGTTAATATGTTGGGTTGGACAACCCCATCCAATCCTCAAAATGTTACTAAGTGTTTCCTATGTTGAAATTCTTTGAAATGGGCTCAAATAACATGTATTTCTCCCACCTAGGGGTGTGTGTGTGTGCATCATCATGATCAATATAGAATAAAATGGAATGTTTGGATTTAAACACTTAATACCATGAAACTTTGACTTGTGTTTGTATTCAAGTTTGGCTTTAGGACTGATCTTTGGAGGGATATTCAAATATGTATGCCTTTTTTATAATGTCTTAAGATATTTCCCATTGATTTATCAATTTTGGTAGGAGTTCTCAAGGTAGTGGCTTGGTGAGTATAACCTAAATATTTATTTGTATTTATAGATAAATATTTTTTATTTACCACTAATGAATGACCCATGAAACATTTTTAGTCTAACCTAATGGAAACTTCCTAATTTGAAAAATATCCATTGAATTTTCTTGATACTATCGGTAGAGGAAGATACTTATAGTAAACTAAAATTGTTTGACTATTTTTGGTATTGCCTTGGGAGTGAACATTATAGCTTTGAGACATGGAGATAGTTTGTTTAGGACTCTAAAGTTTTCTTGCACAATTGGGGTGCTCCCGAAATATGTGTATTTGATAGCTAGATTGGCCATGACAACTAGTGGGTAAAAAAATAGGTGTAAATGTGCACAAGAGTTAAATATGTATGAAAGGATAAAATATGTCAAATATTACAAAAAAATGATGTCTCCAAAGTGTCTAATTAAATATTTAGGTGTCTAAATATGTTCCCTTTTCAGTCTAGTATTTAAAATTCTAGATTGAAAGGATAAAAGATTTTTTTTACCTTTGATGAACTACACTTAGTGTTGAGAAGTATGCCCCAAATTTCCCATTTTATCCATGAAATATATTTTAAGGAAACATGAGTAGTTAAATTTACACTCAAGATAACAAATTTGAAATAGTCTAGATCTTTGAATTTTTTGAAATTGAAAAGTAAAGAAATGAATACACCTTAGGGTAAGTGAACCAAGCTACCACTTATTGAATTTGTTTGTTGAATTTAATGAAATGATTATACTCTAAGGAGATGAAACCATTGAAACAATGATTTGATGAGTATAAATTCCTCAACCACCACTAGAGAAGTACTAGATTTTGAATGCCATAGAAACCTCAAATGCACTACTTTATGAATCATCAAACTTATGTTTTGAACCTAAAAATAGGTTTGTACATAAAGATGAAATATTAAAATAGGATTTTATATAAAAATCAAACCCTAAAACATGATTGTACATGTTTGTATGTGAAAATTGAACCCCAAGATAGGTTTGTATATGAAAATAAAACCTTAAAAAATAGGTTTGTATAAGGATAAATTATTGTAGATGGCATATAGATATAAAATGCTTATGTAGTACCATTTTTTTCCATCAATCCAAAATATATAAATATAAAAGTGTTTTCATGAACAAAATTCATGTGCCAAATCTGATCCATTTATACCTTGTAGTGATATTTAACTCCATCATCTATTTTTCATAATGTCATAGAATGTATTTCATCTACTTAGTTTGATAAATATGATCAATTTAATCCATATAATTTGTATCAAAATTCCATAAAGTATTTTAAATGTTCCTAATAATTATGTAGAATTCCACACATATGCCTTAATTTGTCCATTTTCCCTCATATGAATCATATAATTTGAGCGAAAGGATAAGCTATCTATCAATCATGGCCTGAATATATAAGACAAAGCCACTATATGCATGCCCCTTTGATATGAAGGATGATTGTGAATCACTCATCTCAAAAGAAATAGTTATTCACACCTCGTTTTATATATAAAAATGTAATCATGTAAAGTATGTATAAAAAACATGATAAGATATGTCATCATAGAAATATTTGAACAATAATTTAGATATGAAACATGTAATCCAAGGTGATGAACATCCAAGTGTCATATCAAGTAGACATATCAATTAGACATGGAGTAATAAGCAACATAGTGACTGCATGATAAAAATAATGGCATCCCACATAATATAAGTATACATAATATAAATAATGACATATAAATCATACTAACAGTCATATATTCAAAAATAAAAAAAAATCATAATCATAAAACACACAAGCACTCAAGACATGAAATGAGTATGATTTGACTCTTACTTGACACAAACATGGCATGGATGAAAGGATCCTTCAAAAAAACTAACATATGACATGACAAAACATTATCAATGCAATCATATAAAAATTTAATCATGTAAAGTATGTATAAAAAACATGATAATATATGTCATCATAGAAATATTTGAACAATAATTTAGATATGAAAATGTAATATAAGGCGATAAGCATCCAAGTGCCATATAAATTACAGTAATAAGCAACATAGTGAATGCATCATAGAAATCATGGAATCATGCACAATATAAGTATACATAATATAAATAAGGGAACATAAATCATATTAACATTCATATATTCAACCACATAAAAAAATCATAATCATGAAACACACAAGCACTCAAGACATGAAACATGTATGATTTGACTCTTACTTGATACAAACATGACATGGATTGAAGGATACTTCAAAAAAATTGACACATGACATGACAAAGCACTATCAATTTAATCATTGAATAATAAAATATAACACACATCAATGATCACAAAAAGTAAAAATCATCAAAATCAAGCACCCATGAAGAAAGTAATATTAGTCTACATAATCAATCAATGTCATCATCTAATATAGAAAATCACAATATCCATAGGAAATAACACTCTAAAATATACAAGAAAGAGTAATTCATATGTAACAATCTATATGATTGATGGACATGTATATAAAGATATAACTTGATAAGTTTACAAGTATTTCCTTAGTTTAGGCATGCCCCCAATGTATAAAATTAGCCCAAGGGTGTAAGTAATGCCACACATCTATAATTTTATGTCCATGTATCATATGTGTAGTATCCAAAATTTGGCCATGAATACTTGATCATGTCAGTTTTACCCCCTTTTTTAAATCTTTAATTAACTTGTGCACTTAATTAGTACCTATTTTTCTACTTCACCCTATCCCAGTCTTAAGAGAGGACCTATTTTTATCTTAAAATTGTCATTTTTTGCATATTAAAATGTTATGATTGTTAAAAACACCATTATGCATCTATATGCATTAACCCAGATCCAAAATTTAACACTTATCTTTAGGAGATAAGAATGCTCATTAGGGATAATAATGGTGAACATTATTATCCCTATCCAATGTTTTTGTCTTTCTCTTGCCAATAGTTCTATTTATAAATTAAACCCTCAATTAGGTCATATTATGTGTTTTTATATCATGTGGTCATCACATTTGAATTGTTATAAAGGTACACTCAAGTCACTTATTACTTTACTCAAAAATTTCAATTCATAGGCTTACTTACTCAAGTGCACATTGACCAAAAGTTCCACATTCTTCCCAATTCAAGTTATAGTCACCTCAAACAATACTCTACCATGTCATAAGCCTATTTTATACAAACCTAAGTCAAGCATGATCAAATATTAAAGTTGATTTTGGATGCATTCATATAGTTGAAGGATCACAATTACACAAAACACTCTAGGTGGGAGAACCACATTGGGCTTGATTTCCCTCCTTGGAGTACAGTATATATAGGTAACATTCATTCAGTATGGGGGTGATTAGGGTCAAATAATCCCAATTACACTATTAATTATTCTATTTACATGTCATTAAATCATTGCATTCCCTATTAGGGTTTATATCTTGGAGAATTTATCCACTTCTACACACTTCCAATGGAAAAATCAACACATACAAATATATTTTCAATTTTTACAAGTGATCATGCCCTAATTTTAAGTTCTATGCAAAAACAAAAAATTAATAAACAATGAAAATAGTGGTAAATGTTCCTATCTCTACTCAACATTCTTATCCTTGCATAGCCTCAAATCCAGCTTTAGGGTTATTTTTGGGTTTTTTCATGTTTCCCTATTTTTGCAGTCTTTCAGTCAACACATTCAATGAAAAGGATGTAAATAGATAAATTTATATTTCATTTTCATAGTTAACCTTGTTTTAAACATTTTTGTTTTGTCTATTTTAGTCATTTAACTTCAATATATTGTTTAAAATTTCATTTACACACCCTACTTTATTTTATTCTATTTACCAAAATTAGGGTTAATTTCCATAATTAATTCAATTGAAGATAAAGCATTCAATGAACATGAATATTGATCAAATTTCATTAAACCTTAAGTTTTTATTAGGGTTCTAACCTTATATGTATTTAATTTTTTTTTAAGGGTTTAGACACATTTATGTCCTATAATTTCTCTTTCTCGCTCTCTTGTTATAATATGTAAAGTGTATGTATGGTTGTAACTACAAGAAGGGGGTGAATGATTCCCTCTATTATACTAAATCCTCCTCAAACCCCTTCTCCTCCCACAAAATTGACCAAAGGATATGAGATTTCATATAAATTACAACATAACCATGCAAATATTTCTTTGCTTGACTTGCTTCAATTCATGCTTATATATAAGAATATTATTTATGCAACATTGAAATATACCATGCTACCAAAGGTTAAAGTACATTATTATGTCTATTCTATTTTAAATACATTTATATGGAAAGAATAAATTATTTATTTTGTAAAATAAGATTTACTACCAAAACATATAACAGATGCATATCTTCCATTATATTTTCAAGTCTATACTTATGATAAGTTAGTCCAAAGCATTTTGGTAGATAATTGATCAGGATTTAATATTTGTAACATATATTTCCTCAAATTATTTGGAATCATATATATGAATCTCATTCATTCTGATATGAATATTTGAGTATTTAATAATATTCTAAGGAAAGTATTAGGAAAAATTACATTACCTATCATATTGGGCCCCAAAATAGTGAACACAATTTTTCAAGTTATGCCAAATGATCTAAATCACAATATGATATTGGGAATGCCATGGATTCATGAAATCAATGCATTACCATCCACTTTTCATGCATATTTGAAGTTCAGTTATCAAGGGTAGATTTTAACATGCCCATTGGATAGAGAACCATTTAAGTATTGTGCAATGACACAACCTAAGGATCATTAAATT
This sequence comes from Torreya grandis, assembly GCA_037957365.1. Taxonomy (NCBI): domain Eukaryota; kingdom Viridiplantae; phylum Streptophyta; class Pinopsida; order Cupressales; family Taxaceae; genus Torreya; species Torreya grandis. The sequence goes on from JARHVA010000049.1 coordinate 2,661,236, forward strand.
TTGTATATGCACCTACATGATCAACAATATAAATCATGTGAATCAAAAATTTATTCTATTGATCAAATAAAAAATTATAGTCAATATGGATTTAGGGTTACATATCTACAACAAAGAGGATATATAGGACATGGGTTAGAAGCACATGCTCAAGGTATTGTTGACCCTATTCAAGCAATTCAATTAAAATGACAATAAGGATTAGGTTACTCTAAAAATTCTAGTCAATCATATAAAGATTCATCTACACCATTAAATATTTACATGAATTCTATTGAATCACAACCAGAACTAATACATGAAGTTCATTATGAAATAATATTAAAATTGATATATCTAGATATGATAGATGATACAATTTCACCAAAACTATCAATGTTGGATGAATTTTGTAATGATTAAGTTCTTCTTGAATATTTGGATGTATATGAGGATTTCCCTCCCTTATATCATAATAATAGGTTTCCTCATAGTACCCATACATGTTTTGGAGAACTATATGAATTTGAAATGCAATTTTAAATTATTGGTTCAGATATTATTCCTACAACACCTTATGTGGAAGATAGATAAATTTTGATTAATGAAGAAATAGTTAAATTTAATTTCAATATAGATAAGGATCCACGTCCTATATTATTATCAAATTTATTGTAAAAGAAGAAAGATTTATATTTACATTTGGTATTAAATATTATCCAAAGTTATTTGCTTGAGCTTATTCAGATTAGCTAGGTATAAATTCTACAATAGCTATGCATAATATAATATTATATCCAGATGCACAATCTGTCAAACATAAAATAAGAAAAATGAATTTTAAAGTGGCATTATTGGTAAATAAGTAAATTAAATGATTACTTAAAGAAATATTCATTAGAGCTATTGACTATCCTTCATGGGTATCCAATATAATACCCATTATAAAACCAAATGGTGAAATTAGATGTTGTACAAATTATTGGGATTTAAACAAAGCTAGTCTAAAGGATGATTTCCTTTTACATAATGTTGATATGATTGTAGATTATATGGTAGAATATGAGATGTTATCATTCATGATTGGATTTTTAGGATATAATCAAATCAAAATTAACCTTAAAGGTCAGGAGAAAACATCATTTATCACACCTTAGAGAACATTTTGATACATAGTTATGCCTTTTGGATTAAAAAATATTGAAGATACTTATTAACATGATATGACACATATCTTTCATGATTACATACATAAGATAGTCAAATACTATGATGTTGATTGATTAGAAGACTCTAAATAAATAGAAAATCATGCCATTGATTTATGCTAAAATTTTAAATGCTTGAGTAAATATAACATACGTTTGAATCAATACAAGTGCATTTTTGGACTCACTTATAAAAATTATTAGGGTATATAATATCTCAAAAAAACATCAAAGTGGATCTAAAAAAGGTCAAAGATATTTTGGACATGCCTCCACCAAATTGAATAAAATAATTTGGGTCTTTATAAGGAAAAATTCAGGCAATTTGACGTTTTATGGATCAACTTACTAATAAAACACAACCTTTTAGTTGATTTATAAAGAAGGATACAAAGTTTGAATGGGATGAAAATTGTCAATTTTTTTTAATGCTATCAAATAATATTTGTGAGAACCACCTATTGTTATGCCACTTATTCTTGATAAGCCCTTATAATTATATATTTCTACCACAAATCATGCTCTACGAGTTTTATTGGCACAACATGATGATCGTAGAGAGTGTACAACATACTACATCGTTATTACTTTAGTTGATTATGAAAAGAACTAAAGTGATGTAGAAAAATAATGCTTTGATATAGTCTTTTCAAAATAAAAATTATTTCATTACATGTTAAACAAGGAAATGCAAGTTATTACAAAAGTGGATCCTCTAAGATTTATAATGTCAATCAAATTTATTATAGAAATTGAAAAGTGGATAATGTTACTTATAGAATTTGACTTAAAATTTATTTCACAAAACTCTGTAGGACAATTAATAGTAGATCAATGAGCAATAGTTCCACTAACATATACACTATCAATTAATGATGATTTTAGAGATGATTTTACTTCTTACAATGTCGAAAATAACATCTGGACAATGTAATTTGATGGATCTAAATGTATCATAGGGGTCGGGGCTAGTATTATTTTTATTACACCAAAAGGTCAACCCCGACCATTTTTTTATCATTTGGTATTTTCCTGCATGAATAGTTTGTTGAATACAAAGTACTGATATTGGGTTTGTACACAACACATACATTACAAATAAAATATCTCAACATATATGGAGATTCTCAACTTGTGTTCAATCAAGTAAAAAATATATACCAGGAAAAATAATAAAAGCTAAATCCACATAAAGAGTTAGTGTAGTGATTAATGACACTTATTGAATATGATCTCATAGAAAGTATACCTTGCAAAGATAATCAACAGACATATGCTATGGCTAGTGAAACTTTTATAATTATTATTGATATCATTATGATCATGCTATATTTAATATACAATAATTAAAACAATCATCCATCTCTACCACAAAAGTATAAGCCTTATAGGTACTAGTAGTTACTCCTAGAGCCATTAATTTAAAATTTTATAATGACATATATTATTTTTTATACAAGGCAACCATACCAAAAAAAGATACATGAAATGAAAAATGGAAATTACAATGAGATTATACTTGGTATGTTATTATTGGTGGATATTTATTCAAAATATCCATTTATGAACTCTTACTTAGATGCTTAAACCATGAAGAATCCAAATTAGCAATCTTAGACGTACATGACTATGCATGTTGTGGTCACTTTAGTAGTAAAGCTATGTTTCACAAATTACTATGACAAGGTTACTATTAGCCTACAATGGAACAAAAATGTCATGAATATTTAAACATTTGTCTGCAATGTCAAAAGCATAGTAATCTTAATCATGCACCATCATATGAATTAACACCTATTATTTCACCTTGGTTATTTTTACTATGGGATTTTTATTTAATTGGAAAGAGAAATCCAGAATCAGTAAATGGCCACAAGTTTTCCATTAGGGCCATATAATACTTTAAAAAGTGGGCTAAAGCCATACCTATGTAATCTACTATAGTTGAGGACACATGCCAATTCTTAATTACACACATCATTTGAAGGTTTGGAATTCTTTAAGCTATTGTTATAAATAATAGATCATCTTTTAAAAATAAAATAGTTAAAATATTTTCTACAAAATATAAAATTCATCATACATTTTCTACATCATATTATCCATAAGGTATTGGTCAAGTAAAATTTACAAATAAAACTCTTGTTCATATCTAAAACAAAATAGTTTCAAAACATGGAACATATTAGCATAATCAAATTATTTATGCACTTTGAGTATATCGAACAAGTGTACGTACACTAAAAAAAACAACACCATATCCTCTTGTTTATGGTACAAAATTACTATTACCACATGTATCCCTCAAAGATAAAATCAAAGATAATGTATATCGATAAAAAACATTACATGAATTAGAAATGCTTGATGGAAATCATAAATAGGGTATTGAACATCTCAAAGTTTATCAAGATTGCATTAAACAAGCATACGGAAAGAAATTTCAAAATAGAGAATTTCAAGTAGGAGTTTTATTTCTAAAGGAAAAAAAAAATACAAATGCAAATAAATAAAATAAGGGAAAATTCAAACCAAATTGGTTGGGTCTATTTGTGGTTATAGAAAAAGTGCATATAAGAGTTTATCAATTAACTACATCAGAGGGAAAACCCATCAAAAACCTTATGAACATCATGCATCTATGCAAATATTATACTTAATAATTTTTAAGAACATTTTTTTTATAAATAAAATCTAATTGTATATAGATTTTGGACTGTTGCTTATATTATTTTATTGATTTCACATGTGATTGATTGATCAATTCTTCTATGCCCTTGGATTTTGTTGGCTTATTGGCCTCTTGGCCCTTTTATTTCATTTTCCAAATTTGAATAACTCAAAATAATGATCAATTATGATAAAAAGTGCCATTTATCTCTTTATTTTCACAATATGCACTGACACATTATCATTTTTCCTCTAGGATAAAATCACCTAGAATAGCACAAAATCATTTACCATTACCATCCCAATTGATTGATCTTGTACTTTTCCATTTTTTTTTCCAAAAATCACACTTTCAATACACATAGCCCTAGTATTTCTAATTTTCAATGTGGTCACTCAGTTTCAGTATAAAAATCATTGTTTTTCATGCAAAATATCCCTTTTTCAAAGCTATTTTATTCATATATGTGACATCTTTTGACAAGTGTACGTTTAATGGCACAAGGATGTGTGATTAGTCCTCTACATACATTTTTAGTCTCCTAAAGTTTTCTAAAAGTTACAATACACATTCAATGGGGGTATTTGGATCATTTTTAGCAATACAATCATTTCTAAGGCATATCTCACATTGACATATGTTTTGAACTATTAAGATCTTTTAACTTATTCTATTTTTAACACTTTGATTCATTCTAATTTCTAGTGTTTCTAGTTTCAATATTGTAAAAATACTAAAAAAATCATATATGTTAAAATGCAAAAACATTCAAATTTCATAAAAAATCTAAAATCAAGAACAAAGCATGATTAGTAATATATTTTACATCTTTTCAATATGTTATTTATCTCATGATTAGTAGATAACATATTTTTTCTATATCACACATGCATTTCACTGGTATGCATGAGTGTTTGGTAGGATATACCAAATTTTCTAAGGACTAAGATGGAATTTCCTCTACCCACTAGCATTGTTAAAATGGGAGAATCTTATGTGCATGTGAGAGTATGTAGGTGCTACCATTCTATAACCCCTATAATGTTGAGATTTTATCTTATTTACAATTGTATTGTTGACATTTATGTATGTAAAAGAATGTATTTCATGTATTTTTTCATGTTTGTTAGTGTTTTAGCTAGATATTTTATCTTTTAGTGAGTTTGTCCTATATGAGGATTTATCACATATGCCCAGTTTAGCTAGTTATATGTTTCACCTTGCCTATTTATGCAAATGGTTACCTATTATATTAGCATGCTTCATTATGCTTCATTCTAAATATAATATGATTTGTATTATTTTTTAATATCATATCTGCAGCTTTCTTTATGATGTTTTATTGCTAACACTTTGAATTCTTGGGTTGGAATGCCTTTCCCATTCCTAACATGGTACCAGAGCCCTGAAGAAGTTGTAACCATCCATTATCTTGTAATTCAGATACTTTTATTCTACTTACCTTGCCATTTCTTATTTCCTTACCACTACTTCTTCCCTTATCATGGAGAGGAAGTGTATAATAGAGGTGTGTGAGAAGATATCAATTCGTTTTGGTGCCCTTTTTTCAAGACTTTTCAAAGATTTTGAAGTTTTATTATTATTTTTGAAGCTCTTGATTCCAATATTTTGATCATGGAAGATCTGATTCCTTCACCTGAAAGTGGTAGAGACTTTTTGTTGAAGATTTTGTTATTTTTGAAGATTTTATTGCTTTTGAGGTAGTGAAAGAGGTAGAGGAAGATAACATGGAAAAGCATTGAGTCTACAATATCTGAGCAAGAAGGAAGCGTTATAAGGTGTTACCTTTTTTTAGTTATTGTTTCAGATTTATTTTTTTTGTTATAGAGATCTAGCGTGATTATCTTGGCACTTGCTTTGAGGCTAGGCATTGAATATTCTAAGATTGACATTTTTATGTGCATTAGATTAGTCAAGTTATAGGCTAGAGAGCCAAACTTTGTCTTCATCAGGAGTTAATTTTGGTGCTATTCTACACTTTGACATCTTTTTTTAAGGCATTCCAAATTTGAGGCATTGGAAAATTTTATCTTGGATTCATCTTTTGGTATTTTGGAATCATTTCATTTCTTTGAAGCAAGGCATTGAAATTGCAGCCAAGGCATCTTAGATTTGGCTGGGAGTCCTTTGGAGCTTGGTCTCTTTTTTCTTGTATCAAATTTATGATTAGTGCTAAGTTTGTTTTGATATTTTCAAAACTATATTGTAGTTTTTAAGTCTAGCATTGAGATCTTATGCTATGAGTTGAAATCTTTTTGCTTTAAAATTCTCATACTTGGCATCCTTATGTTTAAGATCTGATCTTGGCTTACTGTGTATAGACTAATAGGCATTGAAATCTACTTTTAGGTATACTTATTCTATGTGGCATTTTTTCCTACATTGAACATAAACAAATTGGCATATTTAAGGACATATAACAAACTTGAGCTATGGAGAGAAATGGCATACTGGCAAAGGCATTGAATAGACTTTGGTAAGGCATTGGAAGAGATAGAGCATTGTTTTTTTAAAATACTAAGTTATTTTTTTAGATCTACCAAGGAAGAAAAAGATCTGAGTTTGCATCTCCTAGAAGGATCTAGATCCAAAGACAACATGCAATTTTCTTTTTCTCTTTAAAAAAATAGTTGTTCATTCATTTTTTTGCTTTTACAAGTTGATTTTTTACCTCAAATGGAAGCACAATTCACTTGTGCAATCATAACATTAATCAAGAGGGCATTTTTTCATGTTGGTTGGCATTTTTGAATCTATGGTTCAATTCTAGTTCTAATGAGTGGTTGGATGATTATGTTCTTTACTAATTTGGTCAGAAATTTCACTTTGTAGTGAATTTTTTAATGTATTGACCCATTTTATGAGAAATCATAATGCTTGTAAATTTTTAATCATAACTTATATTTGAGTCCCATCTTTTTCAAAAGTGCATGGTTTTTTATTATCTACCCATTGGTGTCATTAAATTGTAAAAATGCACTACTTTTATAAAGTGCTAATTTTTGCGGGGGTTCTAATAATACAATTTTTTGGGGGTTGTCTCGATGCTAATTTTATGCACCCTTTACATTATTTTTTCTCTTTGGTGATTAGTTAGTATGGATTTTATTTTTGGTGTTAACCATTGTGAGCCTTTGACTACACTTAATTACCACACATAGAGACCTCGAATGGAAACAATCATAAAATACAAAGGATTATGGTCCCTAATGAACAAAAAACAACCATAGTTTACACATGAATTTGAAAAAATTCAACATTAATGTAAGTTTGAAGAGTGTATCGACTTGATTGGGTGATATGTGAGTGATAGTTTTTTATTTAATTTTGATGGTTGTGACTCTCCATTCAAAATGTGGGCCAAGTTAAAGGGTTTGCTTGGGAAAGTAGATCACTTGAGAGTGATGCAACTTGAAGTGGAGCTTACTTCACTAAACCCAGATGACTTTACCTCCATTATAGACTACCTCACTAAATTTAAGCATTTGTTGACATAGTTGAAGGGGAATGGATGAGATAAAAATTATGAAGAGTGTGTTTACTTGATTTTGTCTAAGTTGAGTGGACCATTCCAAATATTTGATTTTATCTACTTTTTTATCTAGTATGGATGTATTAGGTACCGCATTCAAAATGCCATATTTAGAGTTATTTTGTGAGAGAATTACTAGGGAGGAATCCAAATTGTCCCACCTTGAGTCTTTCATCTCTCAAAAAATATTAGTGGTCTCACATCCTAAGACTAAGGGAAAATCCAAGGGTAAGAAGAAGAACACTCCTCCTGTTAAGGTATGGAGCTAAAAGCTTCACCCATGAGCAAGTACAAAAGTTGCTGGAAGTCCACAGTCACCGTCGATGGTCAGGATCAGACCAGAAGCTACCGGCGTTGGTAGTAGGTTGGTCGACATCGGTCACAGGCAGGCATACAGGGACCGATGTCGGTCACCTGTGCGTCCAGAAGCTATTTTCGTGCGAGAACAGAATATTTGTATGATGAGATCAACTATTGGTGTTGAGTCCGAGTTTCTATTTTAAGTAGAACTAATGAGAGCCCTTGATTAGGAGGTGCATTTAGTGGCTGTAATTATATGCTCATGAATCTCTAAAGTTATATATTAGGGATAGATCTTCATAGCTTAGAGTAGAAAAGTGTAAGAGACACTACTGTAGAAGTAGAATACAGATTGTATGTGTATCAATCCAGGTTGTTGGAGTTGATTGTAATTGAGAGAGAGAACTCTTGAGGGAAAGAGATCTAAGAAGAGATCTGTACATCTGAGAGAGGTGTGGAAAAAAAGAAGTTCTTCAATTGTAATTCCTTCTGTACAGAGTTTAATACAAGTTTTCAGGGTGGTTTCTTGTATCTCTTGTTCTTTGCTATTTCTGATTCTAGTTACTTATCTATCTGGTTTAATTTCACATTTAATTACTTTCATATAGTAATAAATTTTGTTGATTAATCCCCAACAAGTGGTATCAGAGCCTGGTTGTAGGTTCAGAGCTTGATATCCAACAAGAGGTATCAAAGCTTAGTTTGACTAACAAGTGTTTCAGATCTGGTTAGTGTGTATTGATTACAGGTTACTCACAGGGATTTTTGTTTGAGTGGGAGAAGCAATGGCAGAAGAAATTTAACTGAGAATGGAGAAGTTTAATGGCAAGAACTATCAATTATGGAGAATGCATATAGAAGATTATCTGTATCAAAAAGATCTATACTTATCGTTAGGTGGGATTGCTAAGAAGCCCACAGACATGGATGATGAAGAATGGGAAGTTCTTGATAAAAAGGCTCTTAGATCTATAAGATTGAGTCTGGCATCTACTATGATATATAATTTATCACAGGCAAAGTCTACGGTAGAGTTAATGACTACTTTAGCAAATTTATATGAAAAACCCTCAGCTTCAAATAAGGTATATCTTATGAAGCAGTTGTTTAATTTGCAAATGCAGGAAGGTGGATCTGTATCTAATCATCTAAATGATTTCCATGGAATTGTAAATCAATTAAATTCAGTAAAAATAGTGTTTAATGATGAAATTAAAGCTCTATTAATCTTATTCTCTTTACCAGAAAGCTGGCATAGCTTGGTAATGGCAGTTAGTAATACTGTATCTGCTTCAAATATTTTAAAAGTAGATGATGTTGTTAGTGTAATATTGATTGAAGAAATTCATAGGAAAAGCATAGAGGAGACATCAGGGAATGCTTTAAGTTTTGAGAGCAGGGGAAGGCAGAAAGAGAAGGGCAAGAAAGGGAGATCAAGATCTAAGTCAAAGATGAGAGGTAGATCCTGACAGGAAGCTATAATGCTGGAATTGTGGAAAGATAGGGCACATAAGCAAAGATTTCTGGTCAAAGCCTAAAGAAGATAGACAACATGATGATAAAGAAGAAGCAAAGGTGGCAGTAATTATTGCACAAGATGCTCTTATATTCTCTTTGCATAATAATATAGAATCTTGGGTTTTAGATTCTGGTGCATCTTTCCATGCAACCCCTAATAGAGAATATTTCAGTGACTATGTCCATGGAGATTTTGGAATAGTTTACTTAGGGGATGATGAGCGTTGAAAAATAGTTGGCAAAGGAAAAGGGTAGCTGAAAATGAAGAATGGCAACACATGGGTGTTGAGAGATGTCATGCATGTTCCTAGCCTAAAGAGGAATCTGATTTTTACAGAAAAGTTAGGGGATGAGGGTTGCACAGTAACTCTCACAGTTGAATCTTAGAAGGTTTCCAAGGGTGAACTTGTATTGGCCAGAGGTAAGAGAGTAGGTACTCTCTATTTATGTAATTGTATTACTGATAATTCTCCTTCTGTATTATCTACTTCAGATGTAGATGAAAAGTTGTGGCATCAAAGGCTTGGCCACATGAGTGAGAAGGGAATGACAATTCTTAAGTCAAAAGGTATGTTTCCAGATTTGAAAAGCATAGATCTAGATTTCTGTGAAGACTGTATTTTTGGAAAATAAAAGAGAGTAAGTTTTCTCAAGACTGGGTCAACAAAGAAGAAGCACAAATTGCATCTTGTTCACACAAACGTGTGGGGACTAGCTCAAGTTGCTTCTATTGGAGGATCACAGTACTATGTTTTCTTCATAGATGATGCTACAAGAAAGGTATGGGTCTATTGTATTAAGAAGAAATCTAATGTTTTTGACACGTTTAAGATTTGGAAAGCTATGGTTGAGAATGAAACAGGCAGGAGATTGAAGTGCCTTAGATCTGACAATGGTGGTGAGTTTTGTAGCCACAAGTTCAACTGGTATTGTTATATGCATGGGATCCATAGGCAAAGGACTATTCCAAGGACACCTCAGCAAAATGGAGTTGTTGAAAGGATGAACAGAACAATCATGGAGCATGTAAGGTGTATGATATTGCATGCTGGATTACCCTTAGAGTTTTGGGTAGAAGCTGTGGATACTGTAGTTTACCTGATTAATAGAGGACCCTCTATAGCGCTGGATGGTGGAATTCTAGAAGAGGCATGGATAGGTAAAAAGGTAGATCTCTCATTTCTCAAAGTTTTTGGTTGTGAAGCCTTTGTGCACATTGATAAGGAAAATAGAAAGAAGTTGGATGCTAAGTCTATGAGGTGCACATTTATTGGCTATGGCTCTGATGATTTCAGATTCAAGTTTTGTAATCTAGGAACTAACAAGATAATTAGGAGCCATGATGTTGTTTTCAATGAAAAAGTGATGTATAGTGATCAGCTCAAGCAGCTAAATCAATCTGAGTAGAGTAATACAGAATTGGACGAGGTGAAGGTCCAAAATGAGCTCATGGGAAAGAATAATCACAGACAGGAAAACACAGAGACCGATGTTGGTCAGGCAGGAACCGATATTGACCGTAGAGGAACCGATGTCGGTCACACAGTAACCAATGTCGGTCAGGCAGAACTGACGACAGTCAGTTACAGGCCTGAAAGTGATCGAGGTCGGTCACTGTCAGAGAATTTAGGTAGACAGCGTGTTGTGACTGAGTCTCAAATGCCCATCAGGAGGTCATAAAGGGTAAGCAAACCTCCAATTTGATATTCCCCTTCATTATTCTATTTATTTCTAACTAATGGTGGAGAGACAAAGAGTTTTGATGAAGCAATACAGGTGGAATACAAGAATCAGTGAGAGCTAGGCATGAATGAGGAAATTGATTCCTTGAAAGAGAACCAAACATGGGATTTGGTTGAGTTGCCAACAAGAAAGAAGACACTGAAGAACAGATGGATCTACAGATTGAAGGAATGTGAGAATGGATAGATGAGATATAAGGCCAGGTTGGTAGTGAAAGGATTTGCACAAAAACTAGGTATTGATTTTGGTGAGATTTTCTCTTTTGTTGTTAAAATGACTTCTATACGGACTGTACTGTCTTTAGTTGCTATTGAGGATTTACATCTTGAGCAGCTTGATGTTAAGACAATGTTTCTTCATGGAGATTTGGATGAAGAAATATATATGGATCAGCCAGAAGGATTTGAAGTCAAAGGTAAGGAGAAGCTAGTGTGCAGATTGAAGAAAAGCTTGTATGGCCTCAAGCAAGCTCCAAGACAATGGTATCTAAGATTTGACAAGTTTATGACTGAGCATGGCTACAGTAGATGTCAATCTAACCATTGTGTGTATTTTAAGAGATTGGATAATGGTAGATATATTATTTTGTTGTTGTATGTAGATGATATGCTGGTGCAGGATCACACATGCAGGATATCTCTGAGCTTAAGGTGAAATTAGTTCACACATTTGCCATGAAGGATTTGGGAGTAGCAAAGAAAATCCTTGGCATGAGTATTAAGAGAGACAATAAAAATCACAGGTTGATTTTATCTCAAGAAGATTATGTGAACAAGGTATTGAAACGGTTCAATATGCAGGATGCAAAACCGGTAAGCACACCTTTGGCTGGACATTTTAAGTTGAGTAAAGAACAGTGTCCTAATTCATATGATGAGGTAGAGTACATGAAGAAAGTTCCATATGCTTCCATAGTAGGAATCTTAATGTATGCAATGGTTTGTACTAGACTGGATATTGCCCAAGCAGTGGGAGTTGTAAGTAAGTATATGGCCAATCCAGGAAAGGAACACTGGAAAGCAGTTCAGTGAATCCTTAGATATCTGAGAGGAACCAATAGTAGGCATTTGTGCTATGGAGGTTCAAATAATTCTCTACATGGTTATGTAGATTCAGATATGGCAGGTGATTTGGATGGCAGGAGAAACACCATAGGATATGTTTTCACTGTTGGTGGAACGACGGTTAGCTAGATATCAAAGTTGTAGAAGGTTGTTGCCTTGTCAACTACAAAAGTAGAATATATTGTAGTCACAGAGGCTAGAAAAGAGATGATATGGATGACACGGTTCATGGAAGAGCATGAAAAGGAGCAAGAGAGTTGTAGACTATACAGTGATAGTCAGAGTGTAATTCATTTAGCTAAGGATTCAGCCTTTCATTCAAGAACCAAGCATATACAGCTTAGATACCACTTCATTAGACAGGTATTGGATGATGGTGAGTTGAAGCTGGAGAAGATCCATATAAATAAGAATCCTATGGATATATTAACCAAGCCAGTTACAAAGGAGAATTTGAATCTTCATTCAACTTTTGTTGGTCTCCATGATTGAGTTTGAAGATGGAGGAGCTAGAGAAGATGGAGGAGCTAGAAGATGTTGCTATACAGGTACTGGTGTAGCTGTTTATCTCCAAGTGGGAGATTGTTAAGGTATGGAGCTAAAAGCTTCACCCATGAGCAAGTACAAAAGTTGCTGGAAGTCCACAGTCACCGTCGATGGTCAGGATCAGACCAAAAGCTGCCAGCATCAGTAGTAGGTCAGCCGACGTCGATCAAAAGCAGGCATACAGGGACCGACGTCAGTCACCTATGCATCCAGAAGCTATTTTCATGTGAGAACAGAATGTTTGCATGATGAGATCAACTGTTGGTGTTGAGTCTGAGTTTCTATTTTAAGTAGAACTAATTAGAGCCCTTGATTAGGAGGTGCATCTAGTGGCTGTAATTGTATGCTCATGAATCTCTAAAGTTATATATTAGGGATAGATCTTTATAGCTTAGAGTAGAAAAGTGTAAGAGACACTACTGTAGAAGTAGAATACAAATTGTATATGTGTATCAATCCAGGTTGTTGGAGTTGATTGTAATTGAGAGAGAGTACTCTTGAGGGAAAGAGATCTAAGAAGAGATCTGTACATCTGAGAGAGGTGTGGAAGAAAAGAAGTTTCTTCAATTGTAATTCCTTCTGTAAAGAGTTTAATACAAGTTTTCAGGGTGGTTTCTTGTATCTCTTGTTCTTTACTATTTCTGATTCTAGTTACTTATCTATCTGGTTTAATTCCACATTTAATTGATTTCATATAGTAATCAATTTTGTTGACTAATCCCCAACACCTCCTCCACCTCAAAATCCACCTAAGCCCAACACTACTACATCTAAACCCAAACCATCTTCCAAATCTAAGAATAAGTCTAACCTATCTTACTCCCATTGTGGTGGGAATAGTCATGAAGAGTTTATGTGTTTCAAGAGAATGCAAGCCTTAGAGGATGCCATTAGGAAACACAAAATATATATATCCACTCCTTCTCTATCTCATGAGCATGGGAAAACACTTAATGTTGTTGCGAATCTGGAAGTCGCAATTACCTATTTCAGATAGTTGGGTTCTAGATTTTGGTGCTTCACACCATATGACTTCTACCAAGGAGTCTTTTGTATCACTTGGTCTGAGTTGTACTTCCAACATTAAGTTTGGAGATTCTTCCTTCATTTATGTGACTATATCAATGATGCATTATATGTTCCAGACATTACCACCAATATAATTTTAGTTGATCAGATTTACTATTCTAGTTAGGGTAGGAAAATGACTTTCACACCATAGGGTGTTGAAGTTAGAGATTTTTTAGAGCCACACACACTTATTTCATAAAGTGTTGCTGATCTCAAATTTACTATTTTGAGGGTTTTGATGATACTCTTCCTTTAGGGATGTGTTTAGTTTTTCATGCAGATTTTGAGAGTTAGCTTTAGCATGAGAGATTTGGATACCTAAATAACATATATTTGAAGGAGTTGAACACTCACAGTATGGTAGAGAGTCTTCCTCTATAGTTTTATATCTTAATGGAGTTTTCCTTGGTTGTGCTTTAGGAAAACAACACCAAGATCCTTTTCCTAAAGGTATGTCCATGAGAGCTTCTTCACCACTTGCACTTATGAATATTGATTTAATGGTCTTTTATACTCCTTTTAATGGAGCTAAGTATGCACTTACCTTCAATGAAAATTTATTGAGGTGTACTTGGGTTTATTTACTCAAGTACAAGAGTGATGTCCTTGCTCACTTCAAAGTATTTAAGGCTTTGGTTGAGAAACAATCATCGAGTTGCATAAAAAAACTTTGTAGAGATAATGGGTGGGTTTACTTCAGTTGAGAGTTCATTGATTTTTTAGTAGCCCATGGTATTATTCACCAACATTCTATTGCACATACTCCATAGCAGAATGGCTTAGTAGAAAGGAAGAACTAAACTTTGAAGGAGATGGATAACTACATGATACATTCATAGGATTTACCTCCTATATATTGGGTAGAGGTAGTTAATTGTGTAAACTACATTTAGAACCACACACCATATTGAGCACTTGAGCATATGAATCCAAAGGAGGCTTTTTATGGAACCAAGCTTGATGTCTCATTTTTTGAGTCTTTGGGAACCTTGCTCTAGCATTTATACCAAATAAGAAAAGGAAATCATTTGATAAGAAGATCAAACCTTTGATTTTTTTAGGGTATTTTAAGGACATGACAGCTTATTATTTTTTAGATTCTGATACTCATGATATTCATTTTTAAACTCATATATAGTTTGATGAGCATTTCACATCTCATGACTCTTCATCTTATTCCATGCCTTCTTATTTTTCTTTCTATGATTCACCTCCTCTGAGGATTCATTTTTCAAGGAGCCAGTTCAAGATATTTTTGAGGAGGTTATAGAGGATGAGGATCCTATTCACATTGATGTTGCTACTATGCCTAGATGGGCATGTACTACAAATTTTAAGATAATAAAATTCATACAAGATATTCCACCTACTTGACATCAACATGCACATTTTATGGGTACTATAATTTTGTGTCAGTCATTCTCTGGGGATCCATAGTATTTTTTACAAGCTCATGGGATACATGAGTGGGATGATGTGATGATAGATGAGTATTATTCATTGATGAAGAATCACACTTGGGATTTGGTCACTCTTCCTAATGGAGTAAATTTGGTTAAGTGAAAATGGATTTACCACACCAAGTCTATAGCTGATGGGTCCATTGAAAAGTATAAAGTATGTCTTGTTGTAAAGGGATTCTCACAATTCAAAGGTATCGAATACTATGATACTTTTGTACCCATTGACAAGATGGATTCTATTCACTTTGTACTTTTTTTTATTACATCATAGGGTTTGCTAGTATATCAGATAGATGTTAAGAGTGATTTATTTCATGGAGACTTACATGAGGAAATATATATGGAGAAACATATTAGGTTTGCTCATGATTCTTCTCTTGTTTTATAACTTAGGATGTCTCTTTATAGTTTCAAACATGCCCCTCAGGCTTGGTATGATAAGATGGATTCATTTCTTCTCTCCACTAGATTTGTTTGCTATCATTATGATCCCATATTGTATATTCAACATATTGGGGATGACATTGTTATTATGGTCTTGTATGTTAATGATCTAATTCTCACATGTAGCACCTCACCTCAGATTTAGACTATATAATATGCACTTTTAGCATAGTTCAACATGATAGATCTTGGCCTTATGCATTTATTCTTTGGTTTACAAATTTCATAGTCAAATATAGGGATCTATTTGAGTCATCAAAAGTATAATTTTGATCTTCTTCAATATTTTGGCATAGTTGATTGTAAGCCAAGTCCTTTTTATTTTTAGTTTGGAGTGACTCTCACTACCTCTTGTACTACTCCACTTTGTGATCCTACATTGTATAGGCATATGGTTGGTAGACTTATGTATTTAACCCATACTCGCCATAACATTTAATTTGTAGTTAGGATTGTATCTAGGTTTGCACATGACCCTCATGATAGTCATTGGTAGATTGTCAAGATGATTTTGTGATATCTGCAATGCAGTACTCATTTTGGATTACACTACACTAGGGGTTTTATGTAGTTGGTTAGATATAGTGTTTAAGATTGGGTAGGTTCTCCTGATGATAGACATTCCACTTGTGGCTACATATTTTATCTTGATTCATCACATATTGCTTAGTTATGCAATAAGTAGTAGCATATTGCACTATCATCTACAGAGGTTGAGTAGAGGGCAATAGTTATAGAGAGTCAATAGGTTCTTTGGCTTTATTAGTTATTGATAGAGTTTGGATTCACATAAGATTCACCCACTGCATTTTGATGTGACAAACAGAGTGTAATTCATATATTTTAAAATCAAGTTGAGCATTATTGGACCAAGCACATTGAAGTACATATGCACTTCATTCATTACCAAATTCAAGATGGCATCCTTAGCTTGGAGTACATTCTGACTTAGCAATAGGTTGTAGACATATTCACCAAGCCTTTCGCATCACCTTATTTCCTTGAGTTGCATGGCATGCTTGGGGTTTCTAAAGTTTTACTTGGTGGGTGTTCATGAGGACATCTTCCATCTTCATTTCATGGATACATATTGTACATGAGTGCCTTATCAAACCTAGTTTCTGGGACTCATACTATGGATATGCCACTATTTATTTTTTGGATTTTATTAGGCTCTAGCTTTACTTGAGGGGGGGTGTTATAGTATGTATTTCATATATTTTATCATTTATAGTGTTTTATCTAGTTATTTTATCTTGTAGTGAGTTTGTCCTATGTGAGGATTTATCTCACATTGGCCAGTTTAGTTAGTTCTATGTTTTGCCTTGCCTATTTATGCAAGTGCTTACTTATTGTACTAGCATGATTTATTATGAATAATATATAATTTGCCTTATTTTTACATATCATATATGTAGCTTCCTTTGTGATGTTTTGTTGTTAAAAATTTGGATTCTTGGGTTGGAATGACTTTACCATTCCTAACACTATATTACACACTGTACATGAATATGTTATTTACTAAGATACGATCATATTACATATGGATAGTTTAAACTACCTTTATAATTATATGTTCTATTGATGTTGTTTACTTATACATAGTATATTAAATCTTGTTTATCTATTGTGTTGGCCCTTAACCCTTGTGTGAAAATAAACTTGATTGATGTATCTCTATGAGATCTTGTGTGTTGTGTGCAACATTTGAACATGTCCTATGATTTTGGCCCTATGCCTTTTGTGTATGCAACATTAGATAATGCCCCTTATTTGTGACATTATTCATGTATACCATGTATGTAGTGTTCTACTTTTCAACATTTGAACATGTCCTATGTATGTGGCCCTTGGCCTTTTTATTTGACATTTTTATTATTATGTTTGTTGTGTGTGTGCTTATTGAGCTTGTTGAGTTTGAAAAGTGTTGTGATCCATATCATTCATTACTAACATAATATACTAACTATAAATTATAATTATAATAACTTCATTGATATATTTCATAAGACTTAGCTCATGAATTACATACAAAATGCAAATCTTACTATGCTAATACACTTTTTCCATATGCTACATTTTTCAATGATGATATTTTTGCTATGCGTGTTTCAAGTTAGCTTCTCTTTTGAGATGAGTTACCTTTCAAGATAAATTATCTCACCTTAAAAGGGGGAATTTTAGTGGGATTCTCATGCATGAGATAAGCCTTTATAAAAGAGCAAAAAAATCATTTTTGGCATAAGTACAGTTTTAAAATAAAAATGTTTTAAAATTCAATCATTGGCACATATTATGGGGGCATATGCCATGCATATGCACTCCTATGTTGAGCATTGTTACTATTGTTGAGGTTTGGCATTGATGTTGTCATTAATGTCAAAGGTGAATATGAAAGTTTATGTCATGTGACTATTATTTTTGTTCTCATTGATGTTTCAGTGTTAGTTTAGTGAGTATTATGTTGTAACAAGATAAAGTGTTGAATGTTAGTTGGCATGGTCATGAGGTCATAGGTCTTCATGAGGTCATTGAAGACTTCAACTATGAGAGAGAATATTTATTAGTGTTATAATAATTTTTATAGTGTAAGATATGATTGGTATATGTTCTTATGTCTATATGAGTAATGTGAAAGTCAATATAGAAGATCCTTATTGTCAAAGTTGTCAAGTTCTTGAACCTAGTAGTGTCTTGAGAAGGTATGTGCATAAGATGCCTAGTCTTGTACATGAAGAGGCATGGTGGCATGGTGAGATGGATGTTATTAGGATTTTAAAGGTTATAAAATATTGATATCAAGTGTCTTTGAGGATAAGGTGTCTTGTGAAGCTTATTTATGGCATGAAGAGACCTTGTGTGAAGGCATAAGCTTGGTTGCATGGTGAGATAAGGTTGTATAAGTACGCTTGACATTGTTTGAGCATGTGATATTTTCTGTGAGCATGTGAGATGTTGTGTGAGCATGTGAATGAAGTATTGATAACTTAAAAATAGGTTTGAAGGTCAGTTTAAGGCCTAATGAGGTGTGAAGATGTAGGTGTAGAAAGCAAGGTGGTGAGAGCATGGCCTAATGAGACATGAGGTTCAGTTTCCAAGGAAAGTATACACATGTAAGCTTTGTCATATATGTGTAGGTTTTATTAGGTATATTCATGATGTTTAAGGTCAAAGTTTAAAGGTTAAGGCAAGAAAAAGTGCTTTGAGGTCTCTTGAGTGCTTAAAATGAAGGGTTCTCAACCTAAAAAGGATTTTATTATGTTTGTTAGATCATCAAACCTATACATTGGAACCTAATATATTCATGGTATATGGGGAAGGGTCCTAGATTAAAATTATAGTCATTATTTTCTAGATTGAGGGGCTATGCTTTATGAACAATCATTAACAATAGAAGTGCATTTAAACCCTCTTAGAACCCTAATAGTGACCCAATGTTGAAGATATGATTAAAAAGTGATCATGATGCTTTATAATTATTAGGTAATTATTTTAAGCTTATATTTAACTCTCCCAAGTGCTTATAGGTGGTGGTGGTTAAAGAGAAGAGAGAGAAAATGTGAAGATATAGGGTTGTTTCTGAAAAAGTTACTATAGCTATAAAAAGTTGTATTGGACAAAAATTTCAAATTGATGAAGGTTTAAGATTGAGACTCATATTTGATGTAATTTTTGGTTTATATATTGGTTCTATTTATTATGTGTTCCAAATTTTTGATCTAAGTTGTCGAGTCACTAATAGGGTTAATGAAGAAGAACAATGCAAAATCGAGACAATTTGAGAAGTTGATTTTTGGTATGATTTCATGAAATAATGATGAATTAGAGTGAATTGTGTTTTTATTTATGAATTTAATTTCCTATACATAATTTTTATAAGGTTTTATATTTAGTGAAAGTGGTTAAAAAGTTCAATCCAAAATGGCTTATCTAGTTTTGGTGTGATTATGAGGAGAGAGGTCAAAATATTGGTCTACAAGACCAATATTTGACATTATACCATGTATATTTAGTATTTAAAGATGATATATAAATGTAATATAATCATGTTCATTCATTATGATTCTTTGTAAGTCTCTATATAGGTGTTATAAGGTCAATGTTTCATGACTGTGTTTTTGATAGTCTTAGCAGTTCTGAGTTGCAGTGATAAAAAGTTAGATTTGATTGTAATTTCATCAAAGAGTGATGAAATATAGTGAATGGAGTTGTTATTAAGGAATTTTAATTCATGATAGTTCTTGGTATAATTTTTTGAGGTTAGTATAAATGAATAAAATGTGTTCACAAAATGGCTTGTCTGTTCAAGATTAGACTGTGAGATTGTAAGTTAAGGAATTGGTTTGTAAGACCAATATTTACCATTGAAGATTGTGAGTTTTTAATTTTAGTATGATTTAAAGATGTAATAGGATAATTTTAATGTATCGATATTCCATAAAAATGTCTACATATGTGGTTGAAGTCTAATTCCTTATGACTGTGCTTTTGAGTATTTTGTCAGTTTTGAGTGAACAAGTTGCAAAGTTGTTCTTGAGCCATTATTTTTTGATTGAATTTATGAAAAGTATTTGGGGATGTTAATGATTTAATTTAATATATGTATATATGTTTCATTTTTCATGGGATATCTACTAAAGGAGTGATTGAACTTCATTCTTGTAAGATAGTTTTTGAGGTGTACATGCCTAATAGGGGAGTTTGTCCTAAAGAGGGCTTCAGCGTATGAACAAAGGATGAAGATCTAACAAAACATGGAGGAGTTTAGAAGAAGTAATTATAAAAGTTTTTTAGTGGTTTATGATTGTTGGATAAGGCTATCTAGATCCAAGAAGATCAAGTCTCAGCATCAAGAAAGCAAACCTAATAAAGTAGGTCTCCATGAGACCTAAAGGGTAAGTAAGACCAATGTTGGTCATTGAGTCAGAGTGTACCAAGTGAATGAATATGACATTTAGGTAATATATATTATATAAAAATGTTTTTTATATTATGGATAAATGACATGTAGGTGATCAAGTATGAGAGATATTAGATAGTATTTTAGTACATGCAGGCCTAATATGAACAGTGCTAATGGAGTGTTTCAAGTGGTGATTGGACATAAATGGTGTCATGGACATAAGATGAACTTAGTTAAGGTATATTATATTGGTATATTAAGTTTTCATACCGTGTGTTAAGTTTTAAAGTGTTCCAAGGAGATCAAAGGGTAGCATGTGACTAAGAAGGCTTAATAGGTCTCCGTGAGACCTAAAGAATGAATGTAGCCTGTTGATTTGTGACCGATCTAATATTGTAATTAATTATTGTTATAATGTTTCCTATTTCCTATTATGTTTAAAATATAAGTGGGCACATATGTATGGCTAACTGATAGGTATATGAGCAAGAGGTTTGTATAAATACATGGCAGTTTTATGCCTATTTGTGTATGCTTAGAGGAAATGAATGAGAAAGAAGATTGAGGAGCAGAAGGAGGTCATGTAGACCATCAGAGGGTGTAGAGGATATGTAATTAATATATAAAATGAGGTTTGAGGATGAAGATCAAGTCATATGACCTAATTAGTCTTAAAAGAGACCTAGTTGAACGAAGAGGCCTATAAGGTAGTTTGAGAGAGATAAGAGTGTGAAGAGATGAAGAGGTGTTCATCATCAGTTGGTTGAGAAACATAGTGTTATGAATATAATTAAATTAATTAAGTGGTTGAGTTGGTGTTGAGTCATCTAGGGGGTTGGTGCTTCCTTTCAAGTGGGTCCTTTGTTAGTTGGGGTTGGTGCTCTATGTGGAGTTAGTACTTCACTAAATATTGATTTTTTGTCTTCTAAGACTGTAGTCCATTTTCAAAAATTAGTGTTTTTTCTTCCCCTTTTGGGTTTACTACATATATGATGTGTTATCTTGTTTCATGCTCTTATATGGTTACTTATGCTTGTTAGATCTATGTACTTATTTGAATGGCTCATGAATGTTAAGTTGAATTGTAAGAATATTTTGAAGACTAATTCACCCCCTCTCAATAATTGTGCTTCCAACATCCTATTTTAGGATTAAATTATAAATTCACATAGTTTACAAGATTCAAAGATAATTTACAATGAACATCTACATATAGTTTAAAATTTTAGAGATCTAATGTGGGCATGATTCAATTTCATGCTAGATTCTTCAAATTTTATTTTTATACTTGTATACTTGGTAGGATCATGGGTGTAATCCATTCTCTTTTCATCATGCCTTTCAAAAAAAAAGTTATAATTGAGTCTACAAGCCATCTACAATGGTTTATTTAGTTTAAGTGCATAGTGCATAACTAAGACACTACTGCTCACTTCAACATTATGTTGTAGATACTAAAATTGAATATTTATAGCATCTCAATGTTGTATATTTGACAAATATCAATCAGTGCTCTACCCTTTAGTTCTAGACCTCCTTACTACCCAAAATCTCACATTTTCCATCTCACTATGCCTAAATGATTATCTTTTAGTTTGATCCATATCATTTTGATGACTTAGGTCTCCTCTACTACATAAAAAGCTTAAAAATTAATAAACATCCTTCACCATTAATTTTAAATCAATACCTATTTTCTATCCCTCTGAACACCACCAACCACAAAGGGACATTACCACCAATAGTAGTGTCTTGATATTTATCTAGTGTCAATTTGCCAAAATTAATATAAATTGAAAATGTTTTGATACCTATGGGTCGATCCATTTGTCTTATTGAACCCTACCATGAGTTATTTTAAAAAGGTCTAGTATAAATATAAGTATAATCCTTCTCATTGATCATCTAGAAAAAACCAAGTAAACACCTATTAAATATCAATCAATCAAGTGCACAACTAGGATATGCTTCCCTATTCATCCCTATTAGCATATCAAACATAAGAGTAGTCATATTACATTTATAAATCATTAAAAGAGCAGCCCATGAATGATATTTATCAAATTACAAGTTATATCACTGCATGCATCTTCGTATAGTATATTGCACCTTTGTGCACACACACTCCCACACATACGGGAGAACTAAATAAGTATGAGGCCTTCCTTGCAATATTAGATATGTAGGAAAAACTCATTGATAGAGGGGTCTTTGAGGTTAGATCGACACTGTGAACCCACTAACCAATTTTTGGCAAACTCATTCTAAGGGTGAACAACTAGGGTTTGATGAATTGATAAAGAGAAACATATTAAATATATAAATACAAAGGTGATAGAAAACCCATAAAAATGAAGTTTGTTGTATCCAAATTAAATCATTATTCTATATTAGACACCTGAGTCATATCCAAATACTAACATCAACGATAGTGTCTAGATTTGATGGTAATTTTCATGACTATAGAAGTAAAATTTTTAGAATCTAACAACTAATCTAGAAGATCGATCCTACATACTTTCCACATGTTTCTAGTCTAGAACTGCTTGCACATAGTAAAACTAAGTATCATTTTCTCTTTGGTATTGAAATCAATTAAACATCTTTTGAGTTTATTACTTTCTATATTTAGCATATCTGAGTATTATAATTGAGAATATTCATTTATATGTGTTTGCATTTAATTATATTTATATAGATTAGTTTAACACCCTTGTGATTTAACTATTTTATATTATTAACCCTATTTGCATTTTTAAATTCAAAGTTAAACATTTGGTGAACCCAACCTCTATGTCTCTTTATATAAATCCTATCTTACCCTACGATATTCAACCTCCTAAGTTTTTTTCCCAATTTATTCTATTATTTGTATGTAACCTAGTCATATACCTGGATTAGGTGGTATTTTTATTGAACACTTGGAACTTCCTCTTTTACCACCTAAGATGGCTCAAACTAATCAAGTATCAAATCCTATGCCTAATGATAATGCCAATGATAAAAATAAACAAAATCTTGAAAATATTATCATAAAAGATGATTCTGATCGTGAAAACAATATTGAAAATAATGAACATGAACAAATATATCAAGAGAAATTTCAAAATATTTCTATATTTTGATAGCATATTCATCAAAATCTAGAGGATCTTGATGAGATCCTCAAAACCATATTAGAAAATAAAACAAAAAAAAGCATAGATGAACAATAGTGTGCATATATTGATCATGTTATTAGAGTTATGTGACATCCCCACATTATTGTTTTTATCCCCTTGAGCACATCATCGATTATTACATCTAGAGGGGGAATGGGTTATGTGTTTACACCATTTTTCCTCTAAAAAAATCCTGATATTATTACATCCTCCATGAGAACCATTAGCACTTCAACCCAATTACCATTTTTAATGCCCATATCAACTCAAACCATGTTTACATCCCCTTTGGTGACTTCTCAAAATTCAAACCTTAGTGATAAAAATGTGCAAGATATTATACAAACTATAAATTTTTTACTTACTAACATTGAGGAAAATTATATGAAATCACCTTATCCTATTTATTCACAAGATGTATTATGTAATCCTCTTGCACCTAAAATATATTTGCACCCTTTGCCAACTAGTTTTATTACACTCAAGTTCATATTTTATGATGTCAAGGGTGATCATCAATAAATCTCTGATCTTTATATTTGGCATGCCTTAGTTATGCCTACAATGATAAACTTTTGACCAAATTATTTTGAAAGAGCCTAAAAGACTATGCTTATGATGGTTCTATGATTTACCAATCTAATCAGTACGAGCATTTAAACCTTTAGCAGATCAATTTATATCATATTTCTCTATCAAAATCCCTAAAAATATGTCATATGATAAAATTAAAAAGATCAAATAAGGAACCAATGAACCTATTAATGAATATGTTTTGAGATATGTTGGCCATAATGACAAATCCAATGGTAGATGAATAACTTCAAGACATCTTCAATCAAAGTTTGCTTTCCCCATTCCATGAGTCCATTATTTTCAATAAGTTCAAATATTATGATGAATTAAGCCATATTATTAGAGATCATGAAATGAAGATTATTACTTGAACAAGTTTAAATATGTAGTAAACACATCGACTACATATAATACCAAGTTTCATATCAAACTAAGCTACAAGGTAAAACCTACATAACCTAAAATTAAAACAACTTTAATGGTTAACATAGTGTCATGTCAAATTAATCAACTCATGTTATCCAATGCACCTAAAAGATAATTTACATGATTACTTGAGTCTCTAGCTTCTTCACTTCAGATGTTAGTGGAATGTCATTTTCATATCTCTCCCTCACACCATAGAGGTTGATATGAGTTGACATCTACCCAAAGGATATGATTTTAATTCATATTATGACTATCACCAAATCATTCAAAATTCTTTGATTATCTTCAATGGTCCTCCAAAGGATTCATGTTCACAACCTAGTGATCACTAAAATCAGAAAATATTTAATAATCCTTTGCAAGATCATTCTAAGCAAGACCCATAAGACACATGCCTATATTCATGCTAATATATTTCATATTATATTTAATATGCTATGTGTTATCATCCAAATTTTAACATTAAAGAAGGCTACTCAAGCCTCCTCAAATTTTGAATAACATGGAAACACCTAATATGCTATGGGTGACAATTCTAAGAGGTGAATATTTAGATTATGGACTAGATCCCATGAACAACACCTAAAACTAATTAGTAACCTAATTAATTTGAATGAAAAGGGATATAATGATATTAAAAACTAATTTAATGGAGTTTATACACGAAAAAAATTGACCACTACCAACTAGTTGCATGTGCACATCAACCATGAGACTAACCTGAACACACACTACTCCTAAACTACCTCTCTACATCAGCACTTCATTATGGAGGTTGTGATAGATGTTTGGGTTAGAAGCACTAATAAAGAGGTCACATGACACATGACAACTCACTCAACCTTCACAATTCACTTGGACACTTCACATGACCTAAAAATAAACTTTCAAACTACATATGGTGCTAGAAAAGGACAACATGACAAGGAAGACTAAATAAAACACTTGACAAGACCAAATATTCATGTACACACACTAAATATAGTCATATAAGGAGGTAAAAATATTAGTTTCTCATTGATAAGAGACATACATATGGGCATGGATTCACCATACCCAGGTGGAGGATAAATACATAGCCAAATAAGGCTAAATTTATAGAGAAATGAGAGTAGAAGAGAGAGAGAGGTGTAGAAGATAAATGTTTAAAAGTGTCTCTCAAGAGTTAAAATCAAGAAGACGTTGATTAAAAATTTCATCATATCTCCAAATACATGTTTTGAGTCCTTGAAGATGCATCCTCTTCCAAATGGTGTAGGATTTTCATTCCTTTACTTGACGCCTCTTGCTTTCTCTTTAATCTACCCTCTTCTTGGATTGGAAAGTGACAAGTGTCATTACTTAGTCATAAATTCACATTGAAATAATATTTTAACTTATTTTTGACACCTTTAATTAGCTTTATAACCTCCTAATACTAAAAGTGCATTGATGATTACACCTCGTAGGTGTCTTGAAGCCCACTTGACTTCACTACGTCTCTCCCTGCTTAAATGTCTCTAATATTGGTTTTTAATTAATTATTGAACTATATATACATGAAAGGTATCCATTTATTTTATTAGACCTAAATAAACTCATTTGGAGGCATCAAACACTTCCAAAGACTTCATTTTGCACCCAAATCTTGCATGTCTTTAATTCCTTGTTGCCCTCAAAACACATAAATATCCTTGTGTAGGATAATGTAAAAATGATATTGTAAAAATAAGAATGGATTTAAGTACCCGATATTCCATTACATATCTATACCAAATTTCATGGCCCAACCCTAAGTGGAAGTGTACTTATTCTACTTGGTTCTCTTTCCAATTAGGCCTCAATTAGATCTCCAGGCCTAGAAATTGAACTTTTGCTCCAAAATTATACCACACATATGAAAAAAAAAAGTGTTTTATTAAATTTTAAGACCCCATGAAAATTTACCATGCAAAATTTGGGCTTTTAAAACCTTGTGTAGGTGTGAGAACCATGAAATGGCAAAAAACCTAGCCTTTCAAAAGCATTTTTCACACTACCTTCAACAATCAGATATGTAAGAGCACTTTAAGGGTGACATGTACATATTTTTGGACATTAATAGGTATAATACACCTAAATCCATCCTCCCTAATATTTTTCATTTGTCTATGAGGTCAAATACCTTGTTTTGAGCCCAAATCCTTACAAAAACATGGCAGTTAATGCATTTGTACATGTGTAGGTACAAGAAAATGTCATGGTTAGACTATTATTAGAGTGAGTAATGATGTATAAGTGGTTAAAATCTAAATACAATTAATCTTGGGTGTTTATAGACACTTTCTCTCTCATTAGGTCAATTTCGGCCTTCTTGGCAACCTAAACCTTGCTTATCATCTTAAATATGGTTCATAAAGTTCAATGCCTTAACCAGTGAACTAATTACAAAATTAATAATTAGATAAGGTCCCATAAAATACCTTAGGATATTTGGCTCCCATGAAACTTGTCTATACTATTCTCAGTAAGAGAAGGTGCTTCTCAGGGTAGAAAGTCTACATTTGGTGAGCTTGAGAGAGAGAGAGAGAGACTTGGAAATGGCATCTTGGAGTTTGGTTTTAATTAAAAACACCTTGAAGAGGTATATAAAAACAATATTTATCTATCCTAATGGTCCTCTTTCCATATTTATTCTCTATACCTTATATAACCATCATTAGCTCAAGTTAGGGTTTATGAGCCTAGCAATGGAAATGACCCTAGCCAACTATGTTTGATATTATTCTCCACTTTTAGGTCTAAGACAAGATTGTATTAATTATATAGTATTGTATAATTTTTTTTAAATAACACATAGAATTTTTATATGGTATTACGACTGACCAAGGTTAGAGAAGTCCTTTCCAACCTAAAGCTTTCATTTTTTGCTCATGAGTGTGGATTTATAGGTTTGTAGACTTGTAGGCACACATTTAGACTTAATTTAAACTATGAAAATAAATTAATTGGTTTATTAAAATATAAAAACATTATAAAATTACCTTATAAATCTATGGGGTTTCTTTTATCTCCTCATAGTTAGGACTTCACTATTTTACACACATAATACTATATATACTTACTAGGTGCCTAACTCAACTTACTATCTTGATTGACTTGATCTCTATGACCTCTATTTTTTAAACTTTAAAATACTTATTATTATCCTCATAATTAATTTTTACCTTTAAAACCTCTTTGATTCATACCCCCATGATCATAAGGCTCTTTTTCTTCATCTACTCGAGTGGGCCCATGAGTGCTTATCTAAGAGGATACTTTACTAGGGTTGAGGGTAAGTTTCTTAGTATGAAAAAGTGAATAAAATGAAAATAATTCACGATAAATAAACATAAAATGAGAATATTTATGTGAATTTATTATATCTTTTTTGATCTTCCCTCCAACCTTAAATAATACACAAATTCTCCCATGTAGGCTTGTGACTATATGTTTTGTTGGAATGAGCATTGTAGGGTCCTATCAATTAATGGTGAGAGAAAAATAAATATAAATATATTAGAATTAATTTATTGATATTTTATTTCCATTTAAATTTATTTAGGTCTCATACAACAAGACTAATATTTCACTACTCTCTTTGAAACTCACATAGTCATATCTGAGTATACAGTCTATTGAGAGGATGGAGTGAATAGGGTACAAACATTTAGGTCCTAGATAAATCAGTTTTAGAAGGAAAAAAATCATTGGAACATTATTAAAAAATATTCCTTCACTTCCCACTTCATTTATCCCTTGAAACATCAATTTTAATGCAAGAATATTACATTTTATGTGTAAAAGAGGCCTATAGGTCTAGGCATACCTATAGGTCTACATTTTCAATACAAGATTTTTTTTTATGAAGCCTATATGACATTTTAAAACCTTGAGATAAAAATTCACTACCTAAACAAACTCCTCAATAAGTTATAACCCTCATACACCTTTTAAAATTTAGACTTATACCTTTTCAAGTCATTCTTGTGCAGATAGTCATAATCATTGTCTAAAAACCAAGGCCATTGCATGTTACTTGGATAAAGTAGTATTGAAGTGAATAAATGGAGTCAATAATGTAATTTTACTTGTATATAATATAGTGAAACATGATGGGATAACTCCATCCACATTATTTATTCTATTGAAAACCTCAAAACATAGAGAAACCATGAATTTCAACCTGTCAAATATGTAAAGGTGAAGTTTTATTGCCCTCTTAAAATCACACGTGACAAATAGGACTTGAAAAAATAATTAATATGTAATTAAAAACCATATATATCCTCTTAAATTTATCTCATGCCTCCAACCTATTTCAAACTACCATTCCAAGGAGAAAATTGAGTCTATGGGGTTTATATAAGGTTTAAGACCACCCTGCCTTCTTAACGATTATTCATAAAGGAGGGGACACAAATATGATGAATATGGACATGAATTTTAAGGTAATTAGGACCACATATTATATTAAAAATATTAGGTCTCAACTGTCCTTGTGTTGTACAAAATAAGCATCTAAAATTGGCCTTTATGAGTTTACCAAGGGAATGTTAGAGGAAAGGAAGCATATTTTGAATTTATAAGAAATGTACCTAAAATACAAACATGTATTTAACCTATATAAGGAAAAAGAGACACTATGAATATTTTTTCACCTAAATATGGATTCCCCAAGTTTGTAAAAGTGCATGAAACTTACCTTTTAGAGGTTAAACCTATAAAATTAATATGATCTGACATCCCTAACATATTTTCAAGTTAGAGAACTCCTACAAGAAATTTTTAAAGTGTATTTTTATGTATATTTAACCTTGGATAGTTTTTAAAAGGTTGGAGTTAATTATATGCACTTTCCCTTGCATAAACTTTACCTTAATCTTTATAAATTATTTTAACTTTTCCAAACAAGCATGAAATGTGCATGTAAATTGGTCAAAGCATAATATGAATTTGAGATACACCTTGTAATATATGACACATTTTGACCAAGCTTATTCACACCATGAAATGACTAGACTAGTATAAGACAAAACAAACCATTACCTTAAACTTTTCAAATAAACCTTAACTTTTGCTAATAAGACCTCAACAAGACCCTAGTAAGACGTCATCAGGCATGAAATGGTTAGGAACAAGTTTATCAAGACATGAAAAGTCAAAATTTAAAATTATATGGGTTTAACTTTTTAATTTGGGGTTAAATGGTTAATAAGTTGGTGATTCACAAGGTAGCATACTTACAATGCTTACTAGACCAGTAGCCTTGTCCTTCCATTGGGAAATGGAGTCACTTTCACTCTAATAAATACCTTATATAATACTTTGACCAAGACAAGAAAATTGACTTGACCTCCAAACACACACAAATAAGAATAACACACAAAGCAAAGGAAACAAAATAACACACATGTGCTAGCTAAGTACTTAGGGAAAATCAGACATGATAAAGAAACTAGTATATACAACTAACCTGACCATTTTCCTCCTAGATCAAAAGGAAAAATTATGCAAAATATCCCTCCATGAGATAGGTAATTACATGGATCAAGTTTTTCCTTGGACATGATGCTTAATTGATTAGTCTTCTTGATTTTAACTCATTTGGCATGCTCTCAAGTGAACTATCAACAACAAACATGTTTCCAATGAAGATGAACTCATATTTGGATCCAAAATTTACCTCATGAAACTCTTTATTCTTAAAAATAGTCTCCCAAGTGATCACATCTTGGATTGTAGGGATAGGAACAACTTAAATTCCTAATGCATATTGGAGAGTTGTTAATGACTTCATGGAGGTGTCTTGGTGAGTGGATGAAGTGCCTTGATAGTCTAAAAGAAAATGACAAAGTGTGTAATGTGTTTGTCATAGTATACTTGAAGTATGATTGGTTGATCTTCAAATTTGACATGGTTAGAGATGTTTATGAATGAGTATGGTGATTTGAGGAAGTGAAATAGGTCCCTAAGATGTTTTCTATGGTTTGAGTGCTTATGTGCATAAGTGGAATTCATCTGGTTATCCATAGTTTTCATTTAGACACTTTGAGTCTAGTGGTAAAAAATTTGAGTAGGTAGTTTGATGAAATCACCATTACCACATGTGGATGTTTTAGGGGAAGGTGATCATATGGTTTTATTTAGTTTTGTGTCTAGTTCTTATTCACCAAATTTTAGGTCATGTGTGTAGTGCGACAAAAAATATGGATGTGCAAAGTTGGACTCCCAAGCATTTTAACAATGTTTTCTATGTTCAAATAGAGCCAAGTAATCAGTTTCTTTATGTAATATCTCACACATGTGAAGGTTTCAAGAGCAACATGATATATGGATGGAATCCCCTATGTGAGAGGATTTTATGTGATAAATTTTAGATCATGTGACTAAGCACAATGCAAGATATGCATGTTTAAAGTTGGCCTTCCAAACAAGTTTTTAACATAGTTGGCTCTGTGGTAGAAAAATATGAGTGAGAATTTTAATGTCATTATATCTCACATGTGTGAGGGTTTCAGGAATATTCTATCACATGTTTGAATTCTCCTATGTGAGGAGATCATATGGTCCAATTTTTAAAACATGTGCTTGAGCGAAGAAAAAGATATGGAGGTGAAAAGTTGAACTTTCAAGTAGATAGGCAAGGTTCCCATACTTAGCCATTTCTACATAAGTTAAAGTTTGAGCAAGATTGATAGAGCACATTTACTCTAAAATGTCAGGAAGCAACGAGATGAGGACAAGTGCATGATTTTTGACGCAGAGCAGAGATAAAGATCGAGCTTCTTCCAAGGATTAACAATGAGTAGGAGATCATACAGATAAAGATCAATAGTACATATTAAATTCAAGAGGTCAAAGTGATAGCTATTTAGCATTGCTAAAGACCGAGCTACGTATAAAATATTGATAGAGTGCCATGAGTTAACATTGTAAGATTGCATGAGATGAGGTCAAAGTGACTGAGGTTTAACATTTGGGAATTGTTATACTATGCATTAAATATTGAACAAGATAAATGGTGCATGTTTAATCTAAGCAATGAGGACATGAGATGAGATCAAAGTGTCGAGGTTTAACTGTGATAGCTGGCATTTAAATATTTGAATTTAACAAAGGAAAAAAACTAGTGCTCTATATTTTGGCTATAACTTTTGATCTAGATATAATTTGCTCATGTTGTAAAAAGAAAATATGTGAGGAATCTAAGATGAATCAGGAAATATAAGTTTGAAGATTTTAAAGTATGTACAAACAAAGACATTAAGCTCTAAAGTTAACTACATGTTGATGCATGGACTGTAAGTGACTTGAGAGGTTTATTTGAGTTTGTTTTGATATCTCTTGATGAATTAGATATTATGGACTGTTGTATACTACATGAGAACCATTTTTGTGTATTATGAAGGTTTTACCATTTTTGTGTATTATGAACAAAGCTTCAGATGGTGACTATGTGTTTATTCATGGTGATTGTGTGTACAAAATGTTAATTGAGATTACACAAAAGAGTGAAATGATGACTATATGCATTTGAGGATGACTAAGGGGTCATGTAGTGTGGACCTATGATTTTACAAGTCTTCTTATGTTCTTATTTTTTTTATTGATGTGCTAAATGGGTGAATAGATCTCTATGAGAACTATAAGAGCTATAAAAGCCTTATTAAAGGTGTAACTACTTAAGGGTGACCCATAGATGCTATGGCTAACCTATGAAGATTTTTTTGAGTTGTGTCTCAATGAGACAGATGCCTTAAGGGTTAAGGCATGCCTAATGGCCAACCAAGATGATGATGATCATGAATGCTCTATAAATAGTGAAACCAAAGATGATGGTTTCTAGACTTGTAAGACTTTGTGTGAGTCTCTAAGGGTTATGTGAATGTGGAGCCAAGTGAAGATAAGAAAATTGTAAAGAGAAGGTATAGATTAGTGAGGAATAGAAGATAGTGAAGAGGATCAGACATGATTGTCTAATTAAGTTGGTCAGGAGGACATACAGGTCAGTGGACCTAATGAGCCTAGATGAGGCAAAATGAGCAAGTTGCTCAAGAGGCTATTTGAGAGAGTATATTGTGAACGAAGGCAAGGTGAAGAATGTATGATATTTGTGGTTTATTTGAGAGGCATATTAGAGTGTGGTCTATGTGTATGACCATCTGGTCATGTTACTAATATTATGATAGAGTTGTTGTAGGTGTACTAAAGTGAGTGTGAGTGAAGGGTTGAAGAGTGGGGATAGTTGGGATATATAATGTGTCCCAATTGATATTTATATGTTGGATCAAGTATGTAATGTGATTTGATCAATAGGGAGTGTTGTGGTGATAGATTTATTACTCAAAAATGTAGAGTGGTCTAAAAGGTAGCTTTGGATGCATTGAGTGTGTAGAGTTGATATACTTTGTATCTCCATCAGATTGGTAGGAAATTAGTGTTGAGGAGATGTTATTTTCATAGGTATTGTGGTAGATCAAAATCTAAGGGGGTTGTAGCCTCATTATAAGGTGAAACTTACTAAAGGTCTAGTTGTTGTTGCAGCTTAGCTAGATAAGTGTTGCAACACCTTATGGGATTGTAGTATCACCAAATAGGGATTGTAGTTCCTTGATCAGTTGCAACTGGTCTACATTGGATCTTTTTCTTATAGAACATTAGTCCAATTATAGGTTCTAGTGGGTTTTATTCCCCAAGAGGGTTTCACATGTATGTAATGTGTTATATGCTTTATCTTGCATTATCTTTCTGTACATTGCTATGAATGATGTATGCCTCATGAATGTATGTATTAAATGATTAAAAGTTTGAAATAATTGGAATTGAAATTGGATTATTTGGAATCATTGATTCACCCCCCATCTCAATGGTTATACCTCTAAAAATGGCTCCTTAGGAAGGCATGTTTGCCTTGAAAAGTTTCTTGAGAACACTCACTTTGATTTTCAAGAAGGGAAACAACCTTAATAACATATTCATTCCATCTTATATGAGAGGTAGGTCATTTAATGGATTCAAACTCATTGAAAATATATAAATACTTTTGCCATAGATCCTCATCATCTTCATGATTGGTTTTGTGAAGTGAGACCATTTGAACACCTTCATCATCTCCCTTAAGAGTCATGGGACTGCCAAGAACTTCAAACTCCTCCATGTGACTGTGTTAAAGCTACAACTTTTCTCTCTCAATCTCTACTTATTGTTCATTAAGATATATTTCAAGTTCATTCAAGACCTCACCTTGTTCAGTTGAGATGTCTTCTACTTGAAGATTAGCTACAATTTCAACAAAATTATATGCAATTGGATCTTTCTTGAAGCATGCTATCCAAGGCATCTTCTAGAACTTCATCTTTGAAAATTGATTTGTATTTTTCTTCCCAAAGAGGGTGCCAATGAATATCTCTTCCTTGTACACACTTGAATAACTATCTTCACACTCTCCTTGAAACTCACTTGCAGCTACAATTTCCTCATCTATCCTCCATAGAACAGGGTCATCTTCAAGGAGGGAGATGGTGGGAGGATGATGAACATGCTCATGAGTTGGATTAGAATTTGGGAACCATTCTCAAAACTTGAGGTCTTATGGATGGAAGATTATTCTAAGAATTCTTGAAGAGAGAGAGTGAATTCAATTATGTTATGAGTGTCTCATTCTTATCAATAAGCACTTCATTATTATTATAGAATTCTTAAGGTTCCTTAACGACTACAACTTAATTTTTAACCTTCTCAAACAGGACCTATTTATTGTCTTGAATGCCTTCTTGGATAGGCCTCTAAGATGGAAAATCTTTAGGTTTTTAAGGAGGGGGAAATGGGGCTTGAATAGGCAAAATGTATTATTTGGATTCAATTTGCTTGTCTATACTCTCTTGGAATAGCTCTTCTAGAGGATGGTCAATGACTTCATGAGGATATGGATCATAAGAAGGTTGATAAGGAATACAAAACGACTCTTGAAACATATGATCCAATTGACTTTGATGCCTATCCTAAGTCACTAGTTTATCCAATACAAATGTTCACAAATTACTCCTCTCTAATGGATCACTAGAGGATATAGATGCAGCTTGAAAAATACTAATCACTTCCCCATATTGAGAAGTTAAACAAATGCTTTTTGCACATGCTAATATCTTGTTCTCCATATCATCCATTTCATCTTGATAATCTTGGAAATATAGTATAGGATGGGAAGGAGGATATCATGGTTGAATATAAAGCTATTCATATGCATCGTCATAGCCATATAGGGAGAGCATAGGCTAATCATAGGATTGATATAACTCATAAGGAGGATAAGAGTGATACTCTTGATAAAAGGATGGTAACAAGATTGATAATGCTATTGATGTATATAATTGGGGTTATATGAGGGTAAAGTGGGAAAATAATAGGATTGATATGAATCATCATGCTATTAAGAAGGATCAATACAAGATTGATGAGGTTCGTTAAAGGGATGATAAGGATATGTTGACCATTTTTACCCCCTGCTCAAAATGAGTCAACCCAATAAGTGAATTTTTTTTTAATGAAGTGTTTCATAGGCCATTTAATTCTAATAAATTACATATTAGCTTTGGTCACTCTTTGCATTATGTTCCATGTCACTTTGGGTCTTTTTAAAGGTGAAAAATGGTTATTTAATGGTTTTTATGGGTTTTTTGGAATTTTGAAAGTATAAAATGGGTGATTTCACGTTCCATGTGTCCTAAGGGGTCTTAAATAACTATTTATAACTAACCAAGACTGTAGGTGCAAGTTAAAATCAAGAAAACACTTGAAAAAGGGAGTTTTTAGGCACTTGTACAGACTTGTACATATTTTTGTAGGTGAAGTCACTTCAAGGATGTATCTTTATCTTGAAAATACTCAATTCCATGATCATATTTATATATTAGCTTTAGATAATATAAATTTCACATTTTCTTCCCCATTGCTCCTTGGAAGGGTTAAAACTAGTCTAAGACTTTCACTCACCAGAGGCCGTACAAACTGTGTTGGGAGGAATGGATCTGGGGAATGTTATTATAATGATTTAGAATAAATTTATTTAATTTTTTTTATATATTAATGCCTCCTCCTTTATGAACCATTGTTAAGAAGGTTCAGTCCTCAAAGCTACTTATGCAACCAAGCAAGGTCCAAATTTGTCCAAATTGATTAAACTTAGAAATGGATAAATATATGTGGTTTTAAAATAATATTAGGCCCCATCCATGGTGATTAAACCATCCAACACTTATTTTTAAATTCCACTTTAAGGAGAGTTCAAATTGTGCTTGTTTTCCAAGTTGACAGTTAGGTATGGGTAATGTAAGATTTGCAACATGAAAGAGAGCTCCATGGGAGATTTCAATGATATTGGATTAATATTTTAAAATTTATTTAATTTATTTTATATTTATATATATAAATTATTAATTATTTAAAGCCAAATTATTCATTTATTCCCTTGTTCACTGCCTTGTTTTCAAAGTCTGCTTACAGTCAACTTCTTCAAGAGGATGTATGGAGGAACAAATGATGGGATCCATTGCATAATTAATTTAGAGGTTATATAATACCCAATATATCATATTTTTCATGTCATGAAGGTAAGATTCTATTCTAAATGAAGTTTTCCTTCAAAATAATGACAAGACCAATTCAGGCCCACAG
Source organism: Torreya grandis (assembly GCA_037957365.1). Classification (NCBI taxonomy): domain Eukaryota; kingdom Viridiplantae; phylum Streptophyta; class Pinopsida; order Cupressales; family Taxaceae; genus Torreya; species Torreya grandis. The sequence goes on from JARHVA010000049.1 coordinate 2,697,541, forward strand.
TCCCTAAAGGACCAAAACAGAGATATTTGGGGTTTTTTGAGATGATGTGTACCATGATAGAAAAGGTTTGAATTCCATTTGTTTAATTTTAATAATATGCATATCTAAAAATAACACTCATACCACTTTTTAGTTCAAAATGGTGAGTGGAAAATGGATTTTACAAGGCTTAAAAGTTACTAAAAATCACTAAATTATGACAGTGAACTCTACAAGAGTTGATGAAAAAAGTGACATTGCACTTAAAAGTGAAATTTATAGCTAAGACACAAATATTGATAAAAAATAAACTATTTAAAACAACATTATTAAGCCAAGAGGTCGAATAAGATATGGAGTTTGATGTTTTGATCAATAATGTACCCTTCCCTATCCGTACACAGGCCTGGGAAGGGTCATCTACAATAGGCTTGGGTAAAACCTTATCTCAATTGGGCATATATAAATCAATTAAAAATTTTAGAGTGAATTTATTACTTTAAGGACACTATACATAATGATAAAATATGATTCCATTAATGAAACAAGTCCCCTTAAGAGCACCTACAGGCAACCCTAGAACCCAGGAAACTTATTCAAGAGTAGACTGGCAGTGGGGTGGAGGATTGAAGCTTGAACCTTTGTTAAAGTATAAAAAGTGAAAATTTCAGAAGCTAATGTTAAATTTGAACTTAAGGAACTCATATAAATCCTAAAGATACCTAATACAAGTGTGGACAAAGCTAAAATGCACCTAAAGGCATGACTGTCATAGTCAAGGTAGGGGTGTTCCCCTTGAGGACCTAAGAATAGAGTTTATACATGATTTTAAGGCTGATAGGTAATTAAAATACATGAAAGATAACACCATGACCTAAAATAACATTAAAAGAGAATCCTCAAGCATGATCCAAAGTCAAAACACCTACAGGGCAGGCTCAATTTAGTACTTCAAAGGACTTAGAAGGTATTTGTGGGCCATGTTAGGATAAAATGGTGTTTAAAACAATATATAATGATATTTAAAAGTTAAATTAGCTTCCTATAGTGATAACTTAGGCATAGAATAAGGTTCAAGCAAACAACTTGGTCCATTTTCTCATACCCTTGCACAAACTATCTTCTTGAGGGTCTACCTAAGAAGTATGCAAAGATGGAGGTCTTGTCTTAGGAGTTAGGCCCCAAAATCTAGTGAAAAGTACCATAAATACATATATAAGGTAATAAAGTAATAATATTTTATCATATAACATGGAAAACCCTCTATATTTTGTCTCAGAGCAAGGTCACTTTTGCCTTGCATAAGGAGATAGTTTTGAGAAAGAGAGGCCAAATCATGAACCAAAGGTCAAGTAAAGACCAAGTAATGAATGAATAAGCTAGATGAAATATATTTAAACCTAAAAATACTTGATATAATATTTTGGGACAATAAATATGCTCCATACAAGGAGGGTTGCATTCAAACCCCATAGGTAGACCCAAGAACAAGAGGCCAAATTGTGGGTCCATATGTGTTTTGGCCTAATCTATGATTTTCACTTGTTTGATTCATGATTTTAGGGATGTATTATATATTTTAAATCAATAAATTGGAAAATTAAACCATGTAAATGTCAGATGGAGTCTCAACTTGCAGGTAAACCCCTTGACAAGGTCTAGGCCTAGTTGCTAAACATGGGTCATCTTCAATTCTAGCTATTGGTAAGCCATAAAAATGATGGGAAAATGTTTTTAGGACTATTATATAGGTTTTTTAACCTTAAATATACAATATAATTAGTCAAGGAGCCATTCTTGGCTTGGGAGGTGTTCAGACCCTACCATAATGCTTGAAAATAACTTGAAGGGCAACTTCAAGAGCTCAAAACTTTCATGAGCCTTTGCATGGGATATAAAGATGTTTAGAGGAGTTAATGAGGGTACCTAAGAATCCCTCAATGGAATTTATAAATGAATCCAACATTTTTCCTTTATGAACAAATGTTAAGAGTCTAGATCACTCAAAAACCCTTGTAAACCCTGATTCTTGACCCGATGGTGGAAATAAAGCCAAATGTTCACTCAAATAGATGAATTTGATCATGAGTATAAAAGACAAGTTGTTTATAACTTAATGGGGATAAGATACATGGGATTATATTGTACAAAATCCATATATATGGATTAAAAATTAGTTTTATTTGACATTTTCTTATTTTTTTTAGGTTTAGAAGATGATCAAAGGATGCCAACCATTTGGGAGGGTAGCTTGGGACTTGATACAACTCTCCATGCCATTTTTAGAGATTTAAAATACTCATAAGTGCCTCTACTATGTATATAACTTTAGCCTATCTAAACTGGCATCTAGAATGACATAGTGAAGGGCATGATAACTCAAGTTTAGTGGTTTTTTATGATACTTTGATGAAGCCAAGAATATGAGGTGTCCCTAAAGGTGTCATAACACATCTTGTATGGATCAATTGATAAATATGAAAATATTCCTTGTGCCAATTGTTAAAACAAGCTTAATGGAGGGTGATCATGGTTTCAAGGTGATGATAGAGTTTGTGTAAGAGAATTTCATGATGAATAACACTCCCAATGTAGGTGAAATTATCCTTGTAACTCCTTTATATTCTCACACATGAAACATTTGTCCTCAATCTGGATTGGAATGATCAAATGAAGCTATGATGATGGTAGTTTCATAAGAGAGAATGATGTATTAGATTTGCTATGCCACATTTGGAAGAGGAGGCCAATTTGGGATGTGATCAAGTGCAATTTAGTTTCATAACTCTTTTTACACCTCATATACATGAATTTATAACTAATTTCTACCTTTAACACTTGTCATTGTGCTTCTTCAACTTCTTTTCTTTCTCTCTTCTTCCAAATTCTATAAATGTAATCCATTTTTGCTTTGATAAGGATTACAACTCTTGGTATGGTGAAACCCTACCAAAATTGTACTTTGATTTACATTTGAGCTAATGAGAAGCAAGCTAGTTATACTCTAAGTTCATTTTCACTATGTGTTGAAGTGATCCATCTTGAAAGTCAAGTATAGATTAAGTTCATCTTGTTTTCATGCAATCCTTGAATGTGTTGTTGTAAAGTGACTTCTCTCCTAACAAGTTTCATGAAGTGTATGCTGATAAAATAGAGTCTTGAAGTGTGTATGAGTTTGGTTGAGTCATATCTAACCTTCCATTCACTTGCCTTCATTTGTTGAGTTGTTATTTGCCTTCATGAGAAACACTAATGCTAGGGAGATCCATTGAGGGTGTGAGGCTAGTTTGGTTGTCTTAGTTCATTATGAAAGTTCCAAGTGTATGAATGGAAGCAATTCTTGGTGTATCACCTCCTAGTTTAGGTTTGCTTTATGTATATTTCTCTCCCTTTTCACCCATAATAGGCAGTTTTAGTAGCATAAGCACATCAAGTCATATCTAGGGAGCTAGCCATTTTCTTATATAGAGACTCATCTCTCTTACAAGTTCCCAAAAACTTGAGGGATGATTAAATTTTGCATAAAATTTAAGGAGCTTCATAGAATGTCCTAGGGTGAACAATTTGATGACAACATGATCATAGTGAGGATGATAGGGAGTACCATAGGCTTGAGATGCCTCATCAATTTTAATGGAATTGAAATCTACTTCAAAATAAACTATAAAAACCTCATCAAGGTAGTTAATTTAAGATAAAACTTATTTTGAACAAGTGTTAGGGCTGTTAAAACCAATTTATTGAGCTTGGACTCACCATTGATGTTTTTTGAATGCCTCTAAAGGTTAATATGTAGAAGGACAACACTGACAAACCTTCAGCTATTTTGTAACATGTCCCAATGAGCATTAAAAAACTATTATCAACCAAATTTGAACCTTAAATAGGGCTAATAAAGCCTCCTCAAATTTGGAATAATATGGAAACAACTCATATGCTATGGGTGACAATTCTAAGAGGTGAATATCTAGATTATGGACTAGTTCCCATGCACAACACCTAAAACTAATCAGTAACCTAATTAATTTGAACTAAAAGTGATAGAATGATATTAAAACCTAATTTAATGGAGGTTATGAACCAAAAAAATTCACCAATACCAACTAGATTCATGTGCACATCAACCATGATACTAGTCTGAACACACACTACTCCTAATCTACCTCTCTACATCGACACTTCATTATGGAGGTTGTGATAGATGTTTTGGATAAAAGGAATAATCAAGATGTCATATAATGAAACTAATGATTAGACACCTCACTCAACCCTTACACTTCACTTGGACACTTCACATGACCTACAAATAAGCTTTCAAACTACATACGAGTGCTAGAAAAGGACAACATGCCAAGGAAGACTAAGAAAATCATTTGATAAGATCAAATAGTCATGAACACACACTAAATACCATCATATAAGGAGGTAAAAACATTATTTTCTCATTGATCAAATGCATACAAATGGTTAGGGCTTCACCATACATAGGTGGATGATAAATACATAGCCAAACAAGGTTGAATTTATAGAGAAATAAGAGTAGAAGAGTGAGAGAAGCATAAAAGAGAAAGGTTGAAAAGTGTCTTTCAAAAGTTAGAATCAAGAATAGGCTGAATAATAGTTTAATTATATCTATAAATACATGTTTTGAATCCCTTAAGATGAATCCTCTTCTAGATGGTGTAGGAGTTTCATTCCTTTGCTTGACACCTTTTGCTTTCTCTTCAAACTGCCCTCTTCTTGACTTGGAAAGTGACAAGTGGCATTCCTTGGTATAAAATAACCTTGAAATGATATTTTACCTTATTATTAACACCTTTAATTAGTTTTAGATCCTCATAATATTGACATTGTAATGATGATTACACGTCTTAGGTGTCTTGAAGCACACTTGACTTTACTACTCCTATCCTTGCCCAAATGGCTCAAATCTTGGTTTTGTATTTACGAGTGCACTCTCTCTCCATGAAAGGCATTAATATATATTATAATTGCTTAATAAACTCATTTTGAGGAATCAAAAACTTCCAAAGACCTCATTTTCACCCAAAGTTTGCATTTGTCTTCAATTCCTTATAGCCCTGAAAACACACAAAGCTTCTTATGTAGGAAAATGTACAAATGATATTGGAAAAATAAGAATGGATTTGATTACCTAGTATTAATTTATACCTTTGTATAAAATTTCATGGCCCAAACTTGAGTGGAAGTGTACTTATTCTAAGTGTACTTTTAGAAGGAAAAGAGACACTTTTAATATGATTTCACCTAAAAATGGATTCTCCGAATCCATACGATTGCGTGAAACTTCCCTTTTTGGGGTTAAACCTATAAAATTGATATAATATAACATCCTTGACATATTTTTAAGTTAGATAAATCCTCCAAGAACTTTTTCAAGTGTATTTCTATGGATATTTCACCTTGGTTGGATTTGACAAGGTTGGAGTTAATTATATGCACTTTCCCTTGCATAAAACTTTACCTTATAATTTTCAAATTACTTTAACTAGATTGAAAAATTATGCAATGTCCATGTAAAGTGGTAAAATCATAAGATGACTTTGAGATATACCTTGGAACCTATGATACCTTTTGACCAATCTTATTCACGCCATGAAATGAATAGACTAGTATAAGATAAAGACAAACTATTACCTTAAAATTGTCAAATAAACCTTAAATTTTGCTAGTAAGACCTCAAAAAGACCCTAATAAGACCTTATAAGGCATGAAATGGTTAGAAACAAGGTTATCAAGACATGACAATTCAAGTTTTCAAATTATAAGGGTTTCCCTTTTAACCTGGTGGTTAAAATGGTGAACACTATATTACATAACATATTTTGGTAACACATATACGTAGGAATTAGTATGATATTCTTATGTTGGTTGTTTATGATTCATCTATTTTTAACTTCCTTGAGTACATTCCATTTCTTATTATTATCTTTTTTGTGGATTATTTGAGTATATTCCTTGATTTTTGGCCCCTATTCCATTGTATGCTGATTAGACATTTGAATATGTCATCCCTTTTGATTGTGAAACATTTAAACATGCCCCTTGTATGTAGTATCCTTGGACCATTATTTTTCATTACATTGAGTTCTCTTGTGTGTGTGCTTGATTATTTTATGAGTTTATATTATTACTCTTTAGACATGGCCATGATATATATCTTGCATCTTAGGAATTGATGTGATCACATACTATGAGCTTCATTCATATATATACTTAGACATGTTATCCCTATATTATACATGATTCATACATAGATTATACAACTACCTTATCATTTTGAGGTAAGTACCTACCAGATTCTATTTCCCTCATCCCAAAAGGGAGGAAGCATGATCTCCACATTTTTCATAATTTACAAATTTTAGTGGGGGCATGTCATAAAGGCATGACATCCACACTTACACACTTCCTAAGTTTCTGTAGATTTCATTTGGGGTATGTCACAAAGAGATGACCTCCACACTTGCACAATCTCCAGTTCAGTTTCATGATTCAAATCTACACTTGGCTTAAAATCCTATACAATGCACTAATTTTGCATAGAATTGAAAAGTATTTTTTTATATTCATGAAATATATACTATAGATCATAAATATTAGAGGTGTATATGCCATACTATTGCACCAAAATTTTTAGATTTACCAATTATACTATTCACTAGGACACATCGATTACACCAAGAAGTATTATTATCAAGCCCTTTCTACTATAGTAGTTGGTTCATTTTATAAATTGAATTTATTAAATAATTAAACCTCACCATATTTATATGTTGAATTGATTAAATAATCAAATCTCACCATATGGATAAGATGAATTGATTCTATCACTCACCCTTACTAGCTTATATATATTCACACTTGAGTTGTGTGATTGACATATTATGATCTCAATGGCCGTGTCAAAACCCATACACCAAATTGGGGGAATAATACATTAAAATACAAATCTTCAAATATTTGTAAGGTTTAAGTCTAAACCTCTTCCAACTCCAATGCTTCATAACTAATCATCTTTACCAAGTCAAAACATCAAGAGGCAACATAGTTGCATCGACACACATGTGTAATCCTTTCTTTCTCTTTTTTATTTTCAAGCATTTCAATTATTTCAAATTTTAGATAATATGAACTGATTTATATTTTAGCATTTTCTTGATTATAGGTCATACACCAGTAAATCTCTCAAAGAGGGATCAAACAAAGGCAAGGTGTGTTATACACACCTAAGTACACATTTATTATCTTTAAAATAGTAATTTCATGCTTATGCATTACTAGATTAAACGGGTGGAAATGTAGATACTAAAACTAAATATTTATATCATCTCAATCTTGTACATTTGAAAAATATCAATTAGGGCTCTAACTTTTAGTTCAAGACCTCCCTGTTACCTAATGGCTCATATTTACCATCTCACTATGCCTAAATGCTTATCTCTTAGTCTAATCCATATCATTCTAATGACCTATGCCTCTTGTAATACAAATAAATATTAAAATATGATAAACATATTTCACTATCAATTTTAGATCAATACCTATTTTCTATTCCTCTAGACACTACCAACCATAGAAGGACACTACTATCGATGGTAGTGTCCAAATCCTTATCTAGTGTTTAATTTCAAAAATTCATCCCAAATTTCAAATGTTTAGAAACCTATGGGTCAACCTATTTTTATTATTGAACCCTACCATGAGATATTTTCAAAAGGTTTGGTATAAATACAAGTATAATCCTTCTCATTAATAATCTAGAAAATACCAAGCAAACACATACTAAATATCAATGAATCAACTACACTACTAGGATATTATGCCCTATTCATCCCTATTTTCATATCAAAAATAGGAGTCATATTATAGGTATAAAACATTTAAACATCAGCCAATGAGAGATATTTTTCAACTTACAAGATATATCATTGCGTGCATTTTTAGTATACTGTACCCTTATGTACACACACTGCCACACATAGGGGAGAACTACATAAGTCTGAGGTCCTCCTTGAAGTATTAGATATGTAGGTGGTGTTCATTGATAGAGGGGTCTTTGAGGTCAGATCGACACCATGATCCCACTAGCCCATTTTTAGCAAACTCTTAAGGGCGAAGAGCTAGGTTTTTATCAATTGAAAAAAAATGACAAATTACATCCAAGTTATGAATATATTAGTATGAAAGTGATGGAAAAACCACAATAGTGAATTTGGTTGCATTTATATCTAGTCATTATTATGTACTATACACCTACATCATAACCAAACATAAACGTTGACTATAGTGTCTAGATTTGATGGTAGTGTCTATGGCTATAAAAGTATAATTTTCAAAACTGAACATATTTCTAATTTAGTTGTTGACAAAATTTTAATTCTAGTCAAATGAGGTCAACCAATACTATTTTATAGTTTTTAACAAGGTTTCCATGTGTCCTATAGGGTGTCATGTTGGTATATTATCTCACTTATCCTTCCCCTAGTCTTTATTGAAGCTCATCTTCCTTAAAATGGCCTAGTCAACCAAAGTCAAACATGGTCAAGCCTTGGTAAAGTTTTTGGTCAAAGGATAATTTTGTGTTAAATAGTCCTAATATGGTATTTATCATGTTTTAATGTGTTTACAAGTCATAAATTGGTCATTTGTTATTTCTCATGTGCAAAAAGGGGTCTTTTGGCCACTTTCTAGCCTATTAATTGACTTGTATAGACTTAAAATAGGAAGAATTTGTCACAAAGGTGATTTTAAACATGGAAGAGGTCAGTATCATGTTAGGGATAGTCAAATGTCAGCTAAGAGTCAGTTATGTTTAGAAAATGGGAGTTTCTCCTTATTTTTAGGCCCTTTTTGGCACTTGTATGGTTTCCATGATTTGATATTCAAATAAAAATGTGGGTAGAGTGTCTATTAACCTCCCCAAACCAATTTTAATATTTTTTTTCAAGGATAATTCTAAAAATTTCATCTGTAACTTATTTTCCCCCATTTTCTCTTGGCAAGCAAAAAGGGGTCAAGTTCAAGCACTTGGCATGGACTGTACAAGTAGAATTGGGAGGAGTCCTTATATAGGTGGATATTAATATAAATTTAATTAAAATCCATAATAATAACTTTGTATTTTTTCTTCCTCCTTTATGAATAATGGCTAACACTCTAGGCAGCTTTTTATGGGCTTGCAATTATGAGGGGGTCATTATTTGAGCTTGTCTCAATTTTTATTGATTTGGTCTAATGGATTTATGTGTTTAAAGTGTTTATACACGATTTTAAATAAATTACCATTCTTATTATTTTGTTTAAAATCTCAAATGTCTAAGAAAGCCTTTTCTAGGCATGTAGGTGCTCCAAACTAGTTTTCCCTCACTTGCAGCTACTTCAAGTGATTTGAAAGAGTTTTCTCACATTGGGAGGAGGAAAAGGAAATTTTTATAGATTTTTTAATCCTTTAATATAAATTTTAAATTGTTGGAAGTAGTTTTCAAACCATAAAATGGCAAGCTAATGCTCAAATTACTATGTTTCCCATGCTTAGTCAACTTCCATCTGCTCTTCAGCTTTGGTCATGGTTTGTGGAAGTTATTGAGATGTATATAAAGGTGTTTTTTTATGTTTTTAAATATTTATGTATCCTATATCAACATGGGGTGATGATCAAGCCTCTATATAGTGTAATAAGGGTGAGAACTACAGTCATATGCAATTTGCTCAATTTGGTAGCCATTACTATCTATAGGTGCCTTATTGAAGAGCTATGGTGCCTTTGGAAGTGTTGAAATGAAAAATGGAACTTTATTTGAAGTCATAATATATGTTTTAGGTCATAAATCCCCTTTGAAAATAGATAGAGTGGAAAGTGGAGGATAAACCATGCTAAATTCAATTGACTGTGATTTTGGTTCCACTATCCCAAAAGGGACTAAACAGAGATCCTCAGAGTTTTTTGAGATAGTGCATATCTTATTCAAAGAGTTTTATAATGATATTAATTTCTTGGTTTAGTATCCATATCTACATATAATATCTAGGCCAATTTTTGGGCCAAAAAGATAAGAGGGAGATGGTCATTTAGACCCTCAAAAAATGGCCAAAAAACCACTAAAAATAGGCAGTAAAGTCTACATGATTTTGAAATAAAGTTCACCTTGCTTGTAATTTGAGTGTAATAAACTATAAAATAAATTTTGAATAATTAAAATTGGTTAAAATGATGTTCCTGAGCCAATATACCAGAGAAAAGGTGAAATTTGGTGTTTTGAGACACCCCAAACTCCCCTCTATTCGTACACAGTCCTGAGGAGTGATACTTACAAGTAGAGTTTCAAATAGTGAATTGGAGGGTAAGTTTTTAATATTATTATAGGTTTTAAATGAGAATAGGATGATTTTAAATCTTAAGATCTTCATGGGAGGTCAGCTCATCTTCAAGCAAACTATCAATGACCTATAACAATCTACATGCATGCCTAAAGACCTTGAAACATAGTCAAGTGATTTGGAATAAATGTTTAAAATGAGGTTAATGTCACCCAAATTAAATTGAGGATTTTCAAACTAATATGGAATGAATATTATGTTTTCAATAGGGGTTTCAAACATTGAGTTTAGGATTTCACATATACACCTACAAGCCTAGGAAGGAACATAGTCAACATGGATATATAACAATGATGTGAAAGGTTAGGATTTTGACCTTGATTTGAGATTACAAAGTAAAATAGGGTATTTTTTGACTATATTAAAATAATTAGAAGTTATATAAAATTATAACAGTTCTAAACATCACTGAAATACCTGTATAGGCTTGATGACAACCACCTATAGTTAGTTGACTGATTGAGATAGTGACCTTGGCATGAGGTTGGAGGAGTTGGTAACTCATTAAATGTTGATACAGGTAAAATGGATGATGAATTAGTTTTTTAAGTTCATGAAAACTCTAAATACCCATGACCAAGTCCATTTGTCACCAAAGCAACCTACAAACAAGCCTAGAATGCATAAAACATAGTCAAACAGGGTATATGAAGGTTATAGTGAGAACCATGTTGGTAAATGATTAAAAAAAGGTTTAAAAATGAATAAAAATCACCTTATATACAAAATTAAATGATAAAAAATCAAAATAATAACCTTTTCAAAGGTAAAAACAAGTCATGCCTTGCCTACCATGCACAAACCTGCACTCTAAAGTTTGCCTTAGAAATATGCAAGGATGGAGCTCTTATGCTTCGATTTAAGGGTTGAATTTTGGTAAAAATTAATCTTAGGGGTTAAGGATGATTAAAAAATAATAAAATTTTCAATAATAATAAGGTAAGTCCCCATTATTTTGTCTCAAAATAGGGGGCACTTTTCCCTTTGCATAGACCCTACCACTTCATGAAAATAGGTCAAATCATGGACCAGATGTCAAGTAAGATCAAATGGAGGTTTTTATAGTTGTATAACACCTAGATAAACATGATAAATTAACCTATAAGGTTTGAGACTAATCATGATTCTCTACATAAGGAGGTTTGTAGTCATACCTAGTAGGCAAGGAATAGACCTAATCTCAAATGAAGGGTCATTTACAATTTGGGCCTTAGGAAAGCATCTCAATGACTTGGGTCACCTTCATGGAGATAAAAATGAATTTTTTGATAAATTTTTAGGTAGGATAATCCACTTGAGAGCCATTTTGAGTCCAAGGCACAAGCAAACCCAATGGCAAGGTCTAGACATGGTTCTAAAGTAGGAGTCAATTTCATTTCTATCTTTAAGGGAGATATTATAGTGATGGGAGAATTTTTATAGGACATTTTCAGAGGTGTTAAAACATTTGGTTTGTAGGATATCCACCAAGAAGCCATCATTTGGCCTAGAATGTGCTCAAACCCTACTAATTATGCAAAATTAACTCAAATGGTCATCTTGGAATGCTCATATCTTTCACGAGCATTTTCATGAGAGATGGATAAATTTGGGGATAATAGAGGGGGTCCTTAAAAAGACACAAGTTAAAGGTGGATATGATTCTAACATCAAACCTTTATGACCAAAGGTTAAGACCAAAAACCACTTAAAACCCTTACAAACCCTCCATAGAGACCCAATTGGGAAGATGAGGTAATTTGAGAATCAAAAAGTTATGGAGGTGCCATGAAAACACTTGGATGATGTAGAGGACTCTCCAAATATTCTTAACATGTGACTTAGGTTTATGGACCTATACGAAATAGGGAAAAACATGGCTTATTTTGACCATTTTTTGTATTGTGCAAGCATGATGAACTTTTAAGAGACCAAATAAATTTTGGAGGGATTATTGGGACTTTTTATAAGTGCTCATGGTAATTGGATAAAGTGTATAAGATACGAAGTATACTTACCAACTCTTTAATTTTTTCCAGTCTAGTGAGCTAGTTAGGGAAGACTTAGATAAAATGGTAAATCTTAATTTGGAAATCCTTTTAGGCCTTTTTTATTGTAAATAATTCCATGAAAACTTGGGACACATATAATTACTCTTATTTCATGGATCATATTGTAGGATTGAAGAGTTTTTATGTGTCAAGTGTGAGAGGTGTATGGAAAGGAGTTATTTTGAGACTGCCAAGGATGATTATGCATGACCAAAATGATAGGGATAATCAAGAACCTCTCCAATTAATGTGGGAGATTATAAATAACCCTTATCACACAAAACAATCATCATACATGATCAGTTTTAGTGATAAGATAGTTTTGGAAGGCTAATTATGAGGTGCAATTTTCTATGCAAGGAAAGGAGTTTCTTGACCACTTTTTAAGTCTTAGATGATTAGAGATGAGATTTTTAACTCCTTAAATTACATGGATCAGACCATATCTCTCTAAAATGCACAATTAATTGATATTTTTAGTTGTGACAAGTGTTCTACGACTCTTGGACTCCCCTTCTCTCTCTCTTCTCACATCTTCTATAAATTAAGCCTCCTTGGCTATTGTATGTAATATCTCTGCCTAGTTATGGTGAAGCCTTACCAAAAATTTTCCTTTAGATAATAAATATAATTTTTTTACCTCATTCAAATATTTCACTAAGTGTACATAATAGATGTTAGTCTTGTGCAAGTGTAAGTTTTGGTTTACCTTCACATGTTACCCTTCTTAGTACCTTGTGTGTTTGTAATCTCTCTTTTACAATTCAAAAAGAAGTGTCAAATTAGATTTTAGGGGTAGTGAGTAGGATACTCAATAGAGTGTCTTATAATTCCTAGTGTCTAGTTCCTCCGAGCCTATGCTATCTCCAAGATCCCATGTTGAAGCATTGATGTGAGAGGGAAGATTGATATTATATGAAGTGTATGTGCAACTTGTCCTTAGTTACATGTGCATGCTAAAGGTATGAGTAGAGAAAATATTTTGGTTCATCACCTCCTATAAACTAGGTTTAATTTCATGTTATCCCTATCCCTTTTCATCCCCCAAGTGTTAGTAGTAAGATATGAGCTTTAGTGTTGCATCAAGGGAAACTAACCCCTAATCTAGAGATATACCTCCTAATAGGGATACCCAAAACCTTGAGGTGGTTACATTGTCTCTCTTTAATGAGGAGAATCTTGTACCATCTCCTCATTAGGTGCAAGTTCAAGTCATAACATTAGTACTTTCTATATTTATCATATCTTAGTATTATAATTTAAAATATTCATTTATTTGAGTTTTCTTTTAATTGGCATGTTATAAATTAGTATATCACTCTTGTTCTTGAACTATTCTATATTATTAACCCTATCCACATTTATAAATTAATGTTTAAACATATGTGTGCTAGTCCAATTTGGATTTCAATCCATTTCTCATCTTTATGTCACAAATAATAACAGAGGTAAACTTAGGTTTCAACGACCTTAAATTGGTGTTTTTTATATTCTACAAGTGAAAATTTAAGTTGGGGTTTGATCACCCATAAATTTATCCAATGGTTAATAAAAGGAACCATTTTATCTAAGTGCTTCATGGGAGGCATCAATTCTCTAGTGCTTTAAAGAAGCATCGTCATCATGCAAAGTCACAAAAAAAACATTGGTTTTACACATACAGGTATATTACTTCTATACTCTCATTTCAAATTTCAAATTTTTAAAGCTCAATAAATTTTCAAATTTGTCAAAGTTCAAGAAATTTAATTTTTTTCAAAAGTACAAACAATTTCAAATTTTCAAATTCAATCTTTTCAAGTTTCAATTTTCAAAAGAATAAGATAACTGATTCATGTGTTTTGTAAGGTTTTTCAAAGCATATAGTGACTTGTACAATTTAAGTAGTAGATCAAAGACAAAGTGTGTCTTCCACACTAAGGTATAGATTTACGTTAATTTAAAATTTTCATTTCTAGACTAAATTTGGGTAAAGTGTAGTAACCTAAATCTGGTCATGAATGCTTAATCATGTCAATTTTACCTTTTTTATCTTTAAATAACTTGTGCACTTATTTAATACCTATTTTACCACCTCACCCTATCCTAATCATATTTAGAGGACCTATTTTTATCTTAGGACCATCATTTTTAGCATATATAAATGTTTTTATTGATAAAAACACCATCATGCATTTGTATGCCTTAACTCAAATCCAAAGTTTAACACTTCTCCATAGGGGATAAGAACACCTAATAGGGAAAATAATCATAAAATTTATTTCCGCTATCACAAATTTCTATCCTTCTCTTTCCAATTATCATATTTTAAAATTAAACCCTCCCTTAGGATGTCCTCCATATTTTTATGTTTCCTAGCACGTGGTCATCCTTTTTGAATTGTTATAAAGGCACACTCAAGTCACTTATTACTTCACTTGGTAATTTCAATTCAGATGATTTCTTACATAAGTTAACATTGAGTAAAAGTTCCCTATTCTTATTAATTTAGGTTATAAACATCTCAAGTAAACCTTAGCCAAGTCACAAGCATACTTTATGCAGCTCTCAGTCAATCATAATCATTTATTCAAGCTGATTTCACATGCATTTATATAGTGAAAGAAGCATAATTTCACAAATCTGTCTAGGTGGGAAAAACTACATTAGGCTTGATTTACCTCCTTTGAGTATTGGATATGTATGTAGAGTTTAGTCATCATAGGGGTATTGGATCCAACCTAGCCTTTTTCACTCATTTTCCTATTTGTAGGTCATTCAATAATTGCATGTCCTATTAGGGTTTACAACTTGTGTAAGTTATATATAGGCCTTGTACACACTTTTAAAGGCAAAATAAATGCATATAGATCTATTTTCAACTATTTCAAGTGATTTTACCCTAATTTACAATTTTCTAAAAAAAATATAGAATCAATAAACATGGAAAATAGTCAAAAAAAATTCATGTCCGTACTCAGTGTTCCTATACTTGCATTGCCTTGGATCCAGTTTCATGGTGGTTTCTAGATTTGTTCATGTTTTATTATTGTTTCAATCTTCCTATCAAGACAATAAATCAAAGGGACAAAAATAGCTAAGTTTATCTTTCATTTTCTTAGTTATCCTTGCTTAAAATTTTTTTATTTTATCTATTTTAGTTGTTTACCTTCAATCCATTGTTTAGGAGTATATTTATAACACCCTACTTTATTTTATTCTATTTATAAAAATTAGGGTTAATTTATATAATTAATTAAATTCAATATGAAATAGTATGTAACTTTTTAAAGACACATAAAGTTACTCATTAAGTGCTTGACAATGTTTATTCTTGACATCCTCACCCTTGTTCTATTTGCCATTTTGCTAACTCACAAGATTCTATAGGAGATCCTTCATTTTCTTATACCAAAAATATCATACACACATCCATATTTATGATACATTAATTCCTATTCATCCCATAGGCTCCTATTATGCCTATCCCAATAGTCTATGGTCTTCTATGATATATAAGCTTTGGTCAAACAAGGTTGTAGTGTGACATTATTCTTTAATGTGTCCTTATCTTCCACACTCTAATGGTCACTTTTTTAAATTGATATGTTTCATAACTACTCTCCCAAAGATTTGGTAAAGCCGTTTAGTTGAATTTTTTCAAATATTATGCTATAAAATAACATCAAGGCCACTCATTATAACACCATGAGATATCTCTAAAAATTTCACTACACACTGAGCAAAAGAACACTACTTTTTCCTATTCAACCACTACAACATTATAATAGTCTTAAACCAAGTTTGAAATTGATTATTATTCATCAAGGGCATCCATTGTCAAACTTTTTAAACAATATATTAGTTATAGTCATTCTAGTTGCATAA
Organism: Torreya grandis; assembly: GCA_037957365.1. Lineage (NCBI taxonomy): Eukaryota > Viridiplantae > Streptophyta > Pinopsida > Cupressales > Taxaceae > Torreya > Torreya grandis. The sequence goes on from JARHVA010000049.1 coordinate 2,713,818, forward strand.
TCACATATCACATAATCACTCTAAGGAGAAAACTACATTATCCCGAGGCTTATTTAGGCTATGTAGGAGATATTCAATTACATGGGGTTCTCTAAATCCAATTTAGATATTCTCCTAACCTTATTTTCCCCTTTTGTATTTGATATTTATCTTGTTTTCTATGCATGATCTAGAGTTTTCTCTTTTATAGGTCTTTCGCATGACAACACAAAACATAAAGTTCATCAGTAAACCCTTGAATGCGATTGTAGAAACCTAAATTTAGAAACTAGGAATACAATCATGTAGGATGTAGTCACTATAGACATACAAATTCATAGTGAATTCTTTTTTTGCCTCATATGGACTTGTCCTAGTAGATTAAAAGTTATTATTTTTGGTACAACAATGTCTGTAGGTCATTTCCACACATTTTCCAGTCATATTGAGCTTACATAGTCATATCCATTTCTATTTGAGGGAGGTTTGTGTACCCTTAATATATTTTACTATTTTTTAAAAAATTCATTTTTTTAAAAATTATGTAACATTATCAGATTGGCCACGATCTTGGATCCTTGTACAAAACATTGAGAAAATCTATGTATGGAGCAATGAAATCACTGATAAATTATAGAGGAAAAGGCTTGTCTTCACACAACAATATTGTAAAAATATGATCTGTTTGCATAAAATTGCATTAACCTATCCTTCTTCTCTAACCTTCCAAAAAGAAAAAGTGGGATACATATAGGAAAAATTAAGGAAACATGAAGAAGCCACTAATTTTTATAATTAAATAATTGCATTAAAATATAATTAGCCTATGTGACCCTTTTATAACTAACCTAAGAAAGCTTAATTGACATAGAATGGCCATAAGGCCATGTAGGCAAAACCCAATGGGAAAAATCACTACACCAACACCCCACCTTAAGTGTAGCTTAGGTGAGATGAGAATTGGGTGCCGACATTGAAACCCTGATGAGGTACCCAAGTATATAGTGAAGAACCTCCATAGGAGGAAGAATAAGGTGGAGCAGCCCTAACCCCAATGAGAGCTCATAGATGAACAAATTTACTCTTTATGAGGGGCTTGGTTAGCATATATATAATTTTCTCTGATGTTGGATATTATCGAAGATCAATGACTTGCTTGTTGAGAAGCTCCTTGATGAAGTGCATGTGAATCTCTATGTGTTTGGTCCTTTGATGGAGAACAAAATTCTTAAAAATTTGGATAGTGCTTTAGTTGTCATAATATATGATTATTAGCTTATGAAACTAGATACCAAACTTAGTGAGAATCCCCTAAAGCTAGATTGCCTCAGTGGTGGCATTGACAACCCCTCAATATTCTACCTCTATAGATGATAAAGCAATTACATGATGATTCTTGCTTGAACAACTGATTGGACCTAAACCAAGTGAGAAACTATAGATTAAAGTAGAATTTCAACTTTAAATATCTCTAGCCCAATCTGAATCTATGTATTTGATCAAATTAACCTTTGTTCTTACTCTCTAGTGTATCTCATAGTTGTGCAAACCCTAAATGTAGTGTAGAATCTACTTAGCTACTTTCCATTGCAATTCATGTGGCTCTTGCATAAATTAGGAGACCATACCAACTACATAGGATATTTTAGGTCTAGTGTGTGTGAGATATATAAGACTGTCTACAAATTGTTGATATGGAGTTACATCAACCAATGGTGTAGGACAATCAGCCTCAAGCTTCACACCAGATAAGAAGGGAGTTGGAGCTGTATTACACTCAACCATGTTAAACCTTGTAAGAAAATCAAGAGAATAATTGGATTGTGATAAATTTATCCTAGAGTTTGATAGAATGATTTCAATCCTGAGAAATTAATGCAATAATCCCATGTCTGTCATTGAAAATATAGCTACAAGTATAGTTTTCATTGTTGATATGGATGATCATGATCTCCCTATAATCAACAAATCATCCACATAAAGAACTAGGATCAATGGATAATCATCCTACCAAAAGATGTACACATTAAAATCTAAGTGACATCTAGTAAAGTTAATTGTGAGGAAAAATGAGTCCATCTTGGCATATCTTGCTCGAGGGGCCTATTTGAGTTCATAGATAGATTTCCTAAGTCTACAGACCAAGGAATAATCTTTCATAAATCTTTATGGTTTCTCCATGTAGATCTCTTATTTGAGATCACCATGTAGAAAAACACTCTTGAAATCCATTTGGTGAACATCTCACTGATGTGTGGATACTATGGCTAGAGTGAGTCTGATAGATGTCATCTTGGCTACATGAGAAAATGTCTCAATGTAGTCTATGTTAGGCACCTAAGAAAACCCCTTTGTAACCAGATGAGATTTGTGCTTATCAATAGACCCATGTACACCATACTTAGTCTGATAAACCCATTTGTAATAGTCCAATTTTATTCCTTTAGGAAGAGGGACCAAGTCTCATACTTTGTTCTTGATTAGGGAACTATACTCCTCTTACATAGTAGAATCCCATTCTAGAATGCTAGATGCCTCATGAGAGGTTTATGGATCTGAGGCAATAGCTAGGTAGGCATGTGAAGTCCCTTGAAATTATGAATGTGTCCACCTTGTATCTAATGGATTTCCAACCCATTTTCCAACACTTTGAAGTGTTTTTCAGGCCCAAGTGGGACCAAAATTGTATGATATTAGACAATTAGGAGGTGAGTCATCATCATCTATAATTCGAGAGTGAGATGAAGGAGGAGAATCCTCATCATTTCTTTCATCACTTGAACTTGAAGAAGAAGAAGAGTCATCCTGATCATCAAGAGGATTATGAGGTGGATCCAAGTCACTGTCTGAGGTGGAATCAATGTCTAGTGAGACTTTTGAAGAGTCTAGAGTGTCAGTAGTGAGTTCAAGTGGGCCCTTAAAAAAATTGACACTACTTTCTATGAAAAACTAATGAGTTTTAGGATGTAAGAGCCTGTATCCCATAGTACCCTTTGTATACCCCATAAATATACAAGATTGACTCTGAGAGTCCATTGCATTAGATTTTTTCTTTGGAACATAGGCCATTGTTGGTGATCTAAACACTCAAAAGTGATACAATACAGGCTTGTGACCATCCCAAGCTTCAAAATGAGTGATTCCTTTCAAGGATTTGTGTGGAACATGGTTCTAAATATAACACACATAGTTGATTGCTTCGACCTAAAACTAAGGAGTAAGAGACTTTGATTGAAGTATGTAGTTTGCCATTTATTTTAAATTATGATTCTTACATTCAACCACACCATTATATTGATGAATATAGGAACTATGTGTTATATTTAAATCCCTTCTAATATGTAAAACTACTCAAACCTATTATTTACATACTCCCCACCATTGTCAGTCCTTAAGATTTTGATGGAACAATTTGACTACTTCTCCACAAGTGCCTTGATGTCCTTGAAGTGATCAAAGACCTCAAACTTCTTTTTGAGAAAAAACTCCTAGGTGTACCTTGAAAATTCATTGATGAATGTGAGCATGTATCTAGTCTTATTAAATGAAGGTTTTAGAAATGGACCTGCTATGTCATTGTGGATAATTTTTAGCTTTTGTTTAGCTCTCTTTGCTTTGCCCTTGCCATATTTCTCTTTTGTATGCTTGCTAAGAATTCAGCCATTGCATAGGTCATTTGAGAATTTGAATTTAGAAAAACCTAAAACCATGTCCTAATGATTGAGTTACTCTAGGGAATGGTAGTTTAAATGGCCAAACTATTCATGCCTTAATTTGCTCACTCCATCTGCATGAGTAAGTAGTGTAACCGAGGGTTGATCTAGGGTAAATTGTGAGAAGGTATATACCTAGACAATGATTAGCCTTCTCATAAGCCATTATAATGTCATTGTGTAGATCTTTGATAACCAATGAATCAGGTGTGAACTCAAATCACTTCCATGCATGTATGTGAGTGATTTGGTACACCAACAAAAGATTGGTGGATAGCAAGGAACACACAAAACATCATTAAAGGTACCATCACGTAATTCAACCTATACTTTACCACTAAATTCTACCAAAGTGTCATCACCCATGAGAATTTAAGGCATGAAACATGGCTCTATTTCTAAAAATGGATCCTCTAAGGAGGCCATGTGATAAGAAACACCTGAGTCAATAACCAAAATCAAAGGCTGAGAAGCTATTAAAACAAGTGCCTTGCCCTTATTTTTACCCTTTTTGCTAAATTTAGCCTTTTCATAATATTATGTGGACATATTTTTAGTTGAGGATTCAGGAAAATTGATGTTATTCTTCTCAAGCATCTTAGTCAAGGTGTTAATCTTCTTTTTCATGCCTTGAGATTCATCATGCCCAAGTTTCTTACAAAATCTGCATTTGAGTTTCTCCTTCTTGGGTTTCTCACTTGAGGAAGACTCATTTGATGATGCCTTAGGCTTGGCATCTAATTTTTTATTCTTCTTGTGCTCATGATCTAGTTTAGACTGTTTCTTCTCCTGTTTACCTTTTCTAGAAGGCTTCTTCTTGTCCTGATTGATAATCAAGGCATGTGATTTTGAAGACTTCAGTGCACCCATTTGAACCAACTTATCTTGCTCTCAATTTAGATCAACAAAAAACTCATTGAATGATGGAATTTTATAAGTGGATCTAAGTGCACATTTCATAGCAATAAATGTAGAGATGAAAACTAAATAGTCATGACCCAATTTTTTAAGCATGAATAAAATCAATTGGTCAACTATTTTCTCAATGCCACATTGTTTCAACTATAGTCTCAATGACTTAAATTTGTAAAGAATTATTGTAGGGTGTCATAATCACCTAGGTTTAATGTGATGAGATCATTCTCCAGCTTAAGACCCCTCATGATGTCACACACTCCAAAAATCTTATCTAGGATGGTCCAAACTTTGTTTTGAGTTTTTGAAAATTCAGCATGAAACAAGAGGTCAGGAGGCATTGATAGGCATAAGAACATATAGGCTTCATCACATATTTTATACCACTTAACCTTTTTTGTATCTATAGACAACTCAATTTCCTTACCCATAGTGATTCATAGAGTCCTTTACCTCTCAAGGCAAGATGCATTTTAGACTTCCAGTTGAGATAGTTAAATGGTGTGAGTGGTTCAATGTTTAGATCAATTAGTACATATTAGAATGAGACAATTTAAAAAATTGAAATGAAATTAAAGAATAGATTACACATAGTAAAAGTACCCCATTGAAATATAAATAATCTCCCCATTAAGTTAGATGTAACACACACTCAATATTAGATGTTGGGCACTACTGAGAATGTGTCTATGAGTAATTAGTGTTAGAGAGTATGATAGGGATGTTAGGCACAATCGATAATGTGTCTAAAAAAGGTACAATGAGTTTTAAGCCATTACACCATGAAGAAAATAGATGTTACAAATGACCTAAAAAAATTACCAATGCATAGATCTTGAAAAAATATGCACTTTCAAAAAAAATAACACCCAAAATGGAGCTACAGATTGAAAGTTATGGCACTTACAAGTTTTTCCTCCCACATATTCTTGGACCCTTTCCAACAATGGATTTTTTTTTCAAAAAAAATTAATGGTTCCCCAAAAAATTGAGAAGTAAAAACCCTCCAAAATTTAGGTCAGTTTAGGAAAAGTAATCCAAAAATTTGAGACTACTTTGCTTCCACAAGTAATGAGCCTTTGAAAACCTGATTAAGGCAATAAAGACCATTCAAAAGTCTAGATTGGTATCCAAGGAGTAATCCAGGTTTATTAAAATAATTTACTTCCAAATTTGATCAATAGTCACCCTTATAAAACTTGAGTTTTTCTTGAAAGAGTAATTCGAGTTTCCTACACTGCTTTACTTCTAACTCCTAGCAGTAATCACCCTTCTAAAATCTGAGTCATAGTAATGATCATTTGAAAATGCAAGTTGGTTTGTAGTAATGTAAACCAAGTTTTTAGAATTTATTTACTTAAATTCATGAATTTTAAAATAAAATAACTCTACAAGTCTGGTTTGGTCTATGAGCAAGTAAGTGGACTCATCAAACAACTCAACTTAAAAAAGTGAAGTTACCTACCGTTGAAAGTGTGATTTGGTCTGCTGACTAAGTAACAACCCTCAAAAATTCAAAATTAGTCAGTGGACTCTCCAATGCATGCAACTCAAATTTTATCAATTAAAAATCTGAAGTAATGACCACCTATAGATATGAGTAACATAAAGGTTTGATGGCATGCAAATCAAGGCAAGCCAAAAATGTTCAAAATACTTCAGTAATGGAAATTTTGCAAGAGATCCATTTGAGATTTCAACATGAGGAATAAAATCTAAAAAGAATTTTTACACAACATAATAAGTACATATTTTTTTAAAAAATGAAAAATGGGGCCTTGGGATGCCAAAAAGAGAGGAAAAAATTGACTATTCTACAACTAGGTCATGTTTACAATCGATCCAAGGGTTTTATCACCTTCTAAAACTAACGACACAATCATTTTTAAGATATAAAGCTCCAGTAGAAAGTTTTACATGAATTTTTTAAGGAATCCCACCAAATCATTCTTTTTGATATAATAACAAATGCATCAAGATTTCAACACAAAGATTGATGCAATACTAGCAAAAATGGCTTTGATACCATGTCAGATTGGCCATGATCTTGGATCCTTGCACAAAATATTGAGAAAATTTATGTATGGAGCAATGAAATCAAAGATAAACTGTAAAGGAATAAGAATCTTGTCTTCACACAACAATATTGCAAAAATATGACCTACTTGCAAAAAATTGCATTAACCTATCTTTCTTGTCTGACCATCCAAAAAGGAAAAATGGGATACATATAGGGGAAATTAGGGAAACATGAGGAAGCCACTAATTTTTATAATTAGATAATTACATTAAAATATAATTAGCCTATGTTACCCTTTTATAACTAAGCTAAGTAAGCTTAATTGACGTAGAATGGCCATAAGGCCATGTAGGCAAAATCCAATGGGAAAAAGCACTACACCAACTAACATACTATATTTGACTATATTTTAATATCATATCAGTACATGTCAACATTTCAATTTCAATAGTTTAATAACATTAGTTTAAGAACAATTTAAATTAAAGGGGTTAAACTATCTAGTGAATATTGTGGGGATTTGATGTAATTGGAAAAAAATTATGCTAAATTCAAAATCCATTAAACTTTTTCTACTCCTTACTACCCAAAATAGAATGGTAAAGTAGTGATAACTAATAAAACAATAAATAATATCTTAAGAAAGATAGTTAAAAATCATCACACAGATTGACATAATCAAATCTTTCATGATCTTTAGGCATATTGCACAAACGTATACACACCAACAAAATGTATACCCTACTCTCTCATCTATGGAATATAAGCTCTACTCCCTCTTGAGATTGGAAAACCCTCTTTACATATCTCAGTAAAAGAAAATATCAAAGATAATGAGTTTTGGGAAAAATACCTACTCGAATTAGCAAAGCTTGATAACAAACACATAGGTTCTTGAATATCTAAAAGTAAATCATGCATGTGTTAAACAAGCATATGGAAGGAAACCTAATCATGAATTTCAAATTGGTGATCTCATTCTCAAATAAAATCAAAAGAATACTAATTTTACCAAGGAGAACAAAGGAAAATTTAAACCCATTTGTTGGATCCATTTGTAATCACTGAAATACTAGGCATCGTAGCTTACCAACTAGCCACACTCAAAGGCAAGCCCATTGAATATCATGTATTTACCTTATTTTTTTATTATTGGAAAAGGTCAAGATTTTTAAAGGGGTCCCATCATTTTACAATGGAGATAAAGATAGAACATTAATAGCCCAAAAAGACTCTTCTTCTAGCATTTATGGTGTTATTATACTTAGACCAACATGTTTTTTTATTTTACTAACCTCTATTATAATATTTAAATATTTAAAAAAAAAAAGAACATGCATATATTTCAAAAATTTAAAAAATTCAAAAAATGTTAAAAATCCAAAATCAAACCTAAAGCATTTTCATATGTTTCTAAGCTTGCTTCATTTCATATACTATTTATTTTATGTAAGTAAATAACACATTCCATATTTCAATATACAGTGGTTCTCATGCGGTACTTGAGTGTGATACAAGACATCCTTTCACATGATTCTTTGATGTTGAGATTCTCTTATTACCAAATAGCCTTTCTAAGTAGGGAGCATATATTCATTCTACATGAACACTTTCACAATTAATATTTATCCACAACCTTTTTACCATGTTGAACTATATATCATACAATGTCTTGTTAAATCACTCATATTTTTCAAAATTTTGGAGTGGTCATGTTCACAATGGCTAGTAGTTTGGATTATTTCCATATTAGATTTGTGTTAGTTGTGTTCACACCCATTGTAGGATTTAATATTGTTTAAAGAGTTAGTTAATGTGTGAGGAATATTTTCACCACTATTTGTTGAGTGCAAATATTCCATCCTAACTAATGGCAATTTCATGCAATAAATTATTGTTACATGAAAAAAATACTTGGGCCTATTTATTAGGCATTCCTTATGTTATCTCCAAGTTCTTATGAGAGGATGAATAAAATTATACATACTTTCATTTGAGGCAACAATGAGGATAATTTATTGAGCAAGCTTTGTGTGTGTATTATATGTTCAATAAACTTGTGAGTGTTGTGGTAATGGTGTATAGGAGAGATCATGTAGTTGCTTGAGAAGTATTGGCTTCTTTGATATGGTATCAAAACTAGATTCATGTATCCATTACTCAGTTAAAATGATTTTTTTTCTTAGTCATACACGCTGTATGGTTTCGTACCTCTGGTTTGGCATTTATTGCATTAGGGGATCAAACTTGGTTTTAAACTACACTACAAACTGTATTGGTCAGGTTGTGTTTCCTTTGACCCAGCTATGGACCTTGATCGAACATAATCCACTTTCATTTTACATTGAAAATGAATTGACCCTTGTATCATTTAAGTTTGCATAGATATATAGATATGTATTTGTATTTTGTAGGCAATACATTTTTCATTTGATTGCATTGGCTTTGATTTTTTTTTATTTTGATCAACATCAAGATTGAAATATTGGATCAATTTTATTTTATAATGTTAGGTTGTGGAGCTAAAATATTCACTAATGCAAATGGAGGAGGTTGCTGAGTTATAGAGAAAATGACGTCAGCAGCGCAACCGACGTCGATCATCTTCAGTGTTCGCAGTAACCGACGTCGGTTATGGGTCGGCTGACATCGGTCAGACAGGCACCAACATTGGCAGCCTGTGTGTGCATGCATTTACATGCATATCTAAAACTGGTCTTATTCTAGAGGGACAATTTGTTTGCATGTAAAAGACTAATTTTAGTCTTGGGTTTGTGTTTCTAATTATTGTAATTAGGAAGTCTAATTATTGTTTGCATGGGAGCTATTTAAGAGACCCATGAGGCTGTATTGTAAAGTGTAGAATCATAAGGGTTCTATAGAATCAGAAGGGTTCTATCTAAGGGAGAATCATAAGGACTTGGTGAGGCAAGGACAAGGGTTCTTCTGGGTGTGTAAGATCTAGGTCGGCAGGTGTGCAAGACCAGGTTGATCTATAGGTTGTTGCAAGATCAGGTAGGAGATCTACATGGTAAGTAAGGTTAGTTGATCTACAGGTGTGTGTGTGTGTGAGGTCAGTTAGATCTGTAAGGTATCAAGATCAGGGAGATCAACAACACAATAGGTAGCAAGATCAAGTGAGATCTACTTGGAGTACGTGGTGTACTCAGACTTGGAGTATGGATGTGTACTCGGTGGTACTGGCAGTATTGATACTGACTGATTGAAACACCAACTCAATTATTGAGTTGATTGTGTTTGTAATTGAGAGAGAGAACTCTTGAGGGAAGATTATTGGTATGCCCAAGAGGTGTGGGAAGAGTGTGATCTCTTTATTGTATTTCCTTTTGGAAGAGTATTAATATAATTGGGTATTATCTCTCATATTCTGTGTTGTTTATAATTTCTAGTTACTTATACAAAAGTAATCAAGTGTGCTCTTAATCTTAACAAATTGGTGTCAGAGCTTTGTGAGCCCAGGCCCAGACAAGTGGTATCAGAGCAAGTTGAAGGTTCTCAGAGTGAGGTTCAACTAACAAGCAGTGGAGTAGGTTAGTGTTTGTTTGATTACAGGTCACTCTCAGGGGTTTCTGATTGAGTGGAAGTAAAGTAATGGTAGAAGAAAGTAAGCTAAGAATGGAGAAATTTAATGGAAAGAATAATCAATTACTGTATTATGGAAAGAAAGAGTAGGTAAAGAAAAATTGTTGGTTGATAGAAGATCAGCATGAAGGAAATGAAGAAGTAGATGTTGTAGGTGTTGTTGCACAGGATGCTCTGGTATGTTCCTTGGATAAAGTATAATCTTAGATTATAGATTCTATTACCTCTTTCCATGCAACCCAAAATAGAGTATTTTTCCATGTTAATGTCCTTGGAGACTTTGGAAAGATTTATTTAGGGGTTGGTGAGCCTTGTCAAATTGTTGGCAAAGGGGAAGTGTGGCTGAAATTGTAGATGGGCAACACATGCGTGTTGAAGGATGTCATGCAGGTCCCAATCCTAAAGAGGAGTCTAATTTATATAAGAAAGTTGGGTGATGAGGGATGCACAGTAACTCTCACAGTGGATGCACTTGAATTAGTATGTGGTAAGAAAGTAGGTACTCTTTATCTACCTACTTGTATTATTGATTCTCCTTCTGTTGCAAAGATGTGGCTTTGTAGGCTTGGTCACATGAATAAGAAGGAGATGCATGTTCTTAAGAGGAAGTCAGATGTCTTTGACAAACTTTAGAACTGGAAAGCCTTGGTTTTCATAGAGGAGATGATGGATAGAGATAGTCATAAGGGCTGAATAACTCTAAGCAGGGCAGTTTGGACAGCATTTTGATTCAAAGTGAGCTTGCGAGTAAAAAGTCATCACTCACAGGAAAACACAGTTACCAACGTCAGTTAGGTGGAACCAACATCAAACAGACAGGTACCGATGTTGATCATGTGTAGACCAGAGTCGATGGTGTCGGGCAGGTGGTGACCGACGTCGGTCGGGGAACTGACGTCAGTGACCAGGAGGACACTGACATCGGTTAGGGAACCAACATCAACGATCAGGAGCATTCAACATCAGTCGGGTGCAGACCAGGGTCGACCAAAAAATGGATTTTGGGTGGACAACAAGTTGTCAAGGAGTCTCAAATGCCCATGTGGAGGACTGAAAGGGTAAGTAAGCCTCAAATTCATTATTCACCTTCTTTATACTACTTGAACTTATTGCTCACTAATGGTCAAGAACCAGGAAGTTTTAAAGAAGCAATGCAGGTAAAATCCAAGAAATAATGGGATCATGGCATGAATTCTTTGGGAAAGAACCAAATGGGAGATTTGGTAGAGTTGCTATCCGAAATGAAAGCATTGAAAGATGAATGGATTCCTAGGTTAAAGAAAGGAGAGAATGGACACGTGAGACAGAAGGCCAGGTTATATGGTCTTGAGTAAGCTCCAGGAAAGTGGTACAGGTTTGACGGGTGTATGACAAAGCATGGCTTTAGTCAATGTCAATTTAATCACTATGTTTACTTTACCAGGTTAGATAATGATTGCAACATTATCCTGTTACTGTATGTAGTGAGTTTACACATGCAGGGTTTTGCTGAGCTAAAGGTAAAGTTCGTTTAAAGGTGTGCCAGGAAGGATTTAGGAGGAGAAAAATTCTTTGGCATAAGTATTCTTAGAGACATGGAAGATCACAGGTTGATGTTGTCTTAGGATGATTGTGTGAATAAGGTAGTGGTGAGTTTTGTTATACAGGATGAAGAATCGGTTAGCACACCTATGGATGGATAGTTCACAGAACAATGTCCCAATTCACATGATGAGGTTAAGTACATGTGTATTAGACCTGATGTTGCCCAAGTAGTGGGTGTTGTCAGCAAGTCTATGGCCAATCTGGGAAAGAAGCACTGGAGAGCAGTTCAGTGGATTCTCAGGTATCTGAGAGGGACCAGTAGTAGGGATTCATGCTATGCAGGGTCAGGGACTTCTCTACATGGGTATGTAGATTCGGATATGGCAAGTTACTTGGATGACAGGTGGAGCACCACAGGATGGGTGGTGGTTGGTCTTCAAGATTGATTTTGAAGAGGGATACAAGTCAGGAAACAAAATTAGATGATGTACAGGTACAGGTATAGGTGTAGCTATTTATCTCCAAGTGGGAGATTGTTAGGTTGTGGAGCTAAAAGCTTCACTGATAAAAATGGAGGAGGTTGCTGAGTTACAGAGAAATTGACATCGACAACACAACCGATGTCGGTCATCTTCAGTGTTTGCAGTAATCGACATTGGTTATGGGTCAGCTGACATCAGTCAGACAGGCACTGACATCGGTAGCCTGTGTGTGCATGCGTCTCTAGAACTAGTCTTATTTTAGAGGGACAGTTTGTTTACATGTAAAAGACTAATTTTAGTCTTGAGTCTACATTTCTAATTTTTGTAATTAGGAAGTCTAATTATTGTTTGCATGGGAGCTATTTAAGAGACCCATGGAGATGTATTGTAAAGTGTAGAATCAAAAGGGTTCTATCCAAGGGAGAATCATAAGGACTTAGTGAGGCAAGGACAAGGGTTCTTCTGGGTGTGTAAGATCTAGGTCGGAAAGTGTGCAAGACCAGGTTGACTTGTAGGTTGTTCAAAGATCAGGTAGGAGATCTACATGGTAAGTAAGGTCAGTTGATCTATAGGTGTGTGTGTGTGTGTGAGGTCAGTTTGATCTATGGGGTAGCAAGATCAGGGAGATCAGCAACACAACAAGTAGCAAGATTAGGTGAGATCTACTTGGAGTATGTGGTGTACTCAGACTTGGAGTATGGGTGTGTACTCGGTGGTACTGGCAGTATTGATACTGACTGGTTGAAACACCAACTCAGTTATTAAGTTGATTGTGTTTGTAATTGAGAGAGAGAAATCTTGAGAGAATATTACTGGTATTCCCAAGAGGTGTGGGAAGAGTGTGATCTCTTTATTGTATTTCCTTCTAGAAGAGTATTAATACAATTGGGTATTGTCTCTCATATTCTGTGTTATTTCTAATTTCTAGTTACTTATTACTTCTGGTTAAATTCCATGTTTAGTTGATTATACAAAGGTAATCAAGTGTGCTCTTAATCCTGAAAAATTGGTGTCAGAGCTTTGTGAGCCCAGGCCCAGACATGTAATTGACTTAGTATTATGTATTAGCCACAGGTCCTTATTTTTTTTTTGTACATTTAGCCTTGTGAATATATTGACCTTGATTTATAGTGAATACAAATTTGAACATGTCTCACCACTTGAGCTGCACAAAACCTAGCCAAGTGCATTCAACAATATTCTTAAACCACCAAGCGAGCCAAGTCTCTTTTTTTATTGGAATGGAAAGTTATTTTATTGGATTTGGATCATTTAGTTTCATATTACCTAAGTGTATGTTGTGTAAGTTCTATAATTTTATGATACCAAAAAAACATTTTGTTGGGTGAATATTTTGTCGGCCAGCTAATTGGTGACCAAAATAGTTCCTATCACCATAGCATAGGGAGATCAGTTGGCCAGATGTATAGGTTTATTGCATCAAGAGGGGACAAATCTCTCCTCTCATCAAGGGGAGGTTCCCTATAGATATGTAGGAGGCTATATACTATATATATATGTAGAAAGTAAGACACAGGGGGAAGGATAAACCATCCATCTCCCTTCTTTCAGAGATGATGCTGACAAATAGAAGACAAATACTAGGTGATGGGGAAGGTGATTCTCTTCTTTTAGAAGCAACTTTCAGCCAAAAGCCAGATTCCTTCCTAAATAGTAGAAATTCTGATGAAGCAACAGAAGGCACTTCTCTTCTTTCAAAAGTGCTTGTTCTTACAGGCAACATGAATCTTTTTAGTAACAGGTAACCAAAGGTGTAGAGTAACCAATAGCCTGAAATGTAGCACAAAGTCTCCACCTCGACTACCCAAAGAGTATATCACAAAGGATAATGGGGGCACAAAGTCTCCCCAGAATCCTCAACACAAAAAGGAAAGGAAAACATAGACTGAAATCAATTGTGAAAGCACATAGTCTTCTCACAATTGGTTTCAGGACACTTCTTTGTTACCTTTACTAATTCTGTACACCAAATTAACTAATTAAGGACACCTTCAAATGACACAAGTCAGAATAGCACAAAGTCTAGAAAAACCTGCTTTCTCATTCAAATAACAAGGAAAATGAAATTACAACCTGAGCTCAAAGTCTCAGTCTTCTTCTTTCAAAATGGGCAGAGTTTCATTCTTGTAAAAATGAGAAGTCTCTTCTACAACAAATGAGAGATTACAATATATAGCGCCCCAAGAAAGACTTGGGTGCTTGTTTTTCATATGTTGGTCCATGCCATGCATTCAATGCCCTGAAGGCATTTTCAAGTTTATCAAAGGACTGCATTTGAAAATAGGGTAGTTGTCTTAACTATGGGGTGCCATTTCATCCCATATGTCTTCTCTCGAGTCTGGATCATCTGGTCTATCCCCTCTGATGACTATGTAGCCATCCATTCATCTTTGGATCATCTGGTTTGTCCCCTCTGATGACTGCTTATTCAAGTTCCCCAGCGGAGTCACCAAAAACTGTTGGGTGAATATTTTGTCGGCCAGCTAACTGGTGACCAAAATAGTTCCTATCACCATAGCATAGGGAGATCAATCGGCCAGATGTGCAGGTTTATTGCATCAGCAGGGGACAAATCTCTCCTCTCATCAAGGGGAGGTTTCTTATAGATATGTAGGAGATGCAGGAGGCTATATATATATATATATATATATGCAGAAAGTAAGACACAGGGGGTAGAATAAACCATCCATCTCTCTTCTTTCAGCGATGATGCTGACAAATATAAGAGAAATACTGGGTGATGGGGAAGGTGCTTCTCTTCTTTCAGAAGCAACTTTCAGTCAAAAGCCAGATTCCTTCCTAAATAGTAGAAATCTTGATGAAGCAACAGAAGGCACTTCTCTTCTTTCAAAAGTGCTTGTTCTTACAGGCAACAGGAATCTTTCTGGTAACAAGTAACCAAAGGTGTAGAGTAACCAATAGCCTGAAATGTAGCACAAAGTCTCCACCTCGACTACCCAAAGAGTATATCACAAAGGATAATGGGGGCACAAAGTCTCCCTAGAATCCTCAACACAAAAAGGAAAGGAAAACATAGACTAAAATCAATTGTGAAAGCACATAGTCTTCTCACAATTGGTTTCAAGAAACTTCTTTGTTACCTTTACTAATTTTGTGCACCAAATTAACTGAATAAGGACACCTTCAGATGACACAAGTCAGAACAGCACAAAGTCTAGAAAAACCTACTTTCTCATTCAAATAACAAGGAAAATGAAATTACAACCTGAGCTCAAAGTCTCAGTCTTCTTCTTTCAAAATGGGCAGAGTTTCGTTCTTGTAAAAATGAGAAGTCTCTTTTACAACAAATGAGAGATTACAATATATAACGCCCTAAGAAAGACTTGGGCACTTGTTTTTCATATGTCAGCCCATGCCGTGCATTCAATGCCTTGAAGGCATTTTCAGGTTTATCAAAGGACTGCATTTGAAAATAGGGTAGATGTCTTAACTATGGCATGCCATTTCATCCCATATGTCTTCTCCCGAGTCTGGATCATCTGGTCTGTCCCCTCTGATGACTGCGTAGCCATCCATTCATCTTTACTTCATGGAAGAAAATAGGTTGTGTCCTTGGTTTGGTGTGCTCAGAAGTACTACTCGATCCATTGTTTCACCTACTAGAAATAACTCTTTCGAAGATATTTCTGATCCTTTGGTCTCACTCCTCTCTTCACTGCTTAAGCACTTCTTTGCTCTTTATAGCCCTTCTTGCCTATGTCTTTTTTGGGGGGGGGGCTTTCTGCATCTTTGACAAGTGGCAAACTTTGCTGTCATGAAACTTATTATAAACTCATGGAAAAATGGAGTCCACGACATGTTTTGCCTAAGCAACTCAAAAGGGGAACACGGATGCAAACACTTGTGACGTTCGCTGCACTTGTCTTTTTCCATTGAGCACTTTTACACGAGCTTTTGTCTTTACTTTAGGCTTTTGAACAAATACAAAGGAATTCTATCTTTTCTTTGACCTTCAAACCAATGTTGCCTACCCTCTGGAAGGGCACTTGTGTCAGGGAAGTCTAAGAACAAACACACCTCTGTTATGATTCCTCTTGTTGGATCTGGCTCCTCAGAAAGAGCAGAATATGATTACCAAATATATAAGCAATTAAACATGCAAAAATAACCAGAAACACAAGTAACTAGAATTCACCAATAGCACAGAATATGAGAGACAATACACTATCTTGTATTAACACTTTACAAAAAAGAATACAACAAAGAGCCACCACACTCTTTCACCTTACAGAGGATTGCCACACCTTAAGTGTATAGTAATTCTTCTCACACACACTCTCCTACACAAAAAACGGTTCCAACAACCAACTCACACACAGAATTGGTGTTCACCTCTCCAACCAGTTAGTAATAACCCTACCGGTACACCAAGCACTCTATAGCACTTCAAGTTGATCTCCCATGAACCTGCAACTTGCAATTCAACAGACCATACTCACATGTAGATCTCCTATGAGCTTGCAACAACCTGCAACTCAAATGACCTTACAACAGAAGGAGCTTCCTTGCCTTCTCATACTTATACAATACATGCTAATGGGTCTATAAATAGATTCCTAACTTAAACACTAACTTAGACTCTTAATATGGAATGCATATCCATGCAGCTCAAGACTCTAATTGGTCTTTACATGCAAACTCTTCATTCACTTAACTAACTATTTATGCAATGAACAGTTCTAGAACACACAAGTGATCGACGTCGGTCCCTACTTGTCTGGTTCTAATGACGTCGGCTGACTTCCTGCCGTCACTGGTGGCCTTCTGTACTGGTCACGACCAACGTCGGTCCTGCTGCCGACGCCGGTGCTCCTGGATCTCAGCAACCTTTTGTTCCTCTTGTTTGCAAATGGTTGAAGCTTTTAGCTCCACAACCTAACAATCTCCCACTTGGAGATAAAATGTTGCAACCTGTACCTATACCTGTACTTAGTCTAGTTTGTTCCCTTGGCTCCGTATTTCTCCTCAAGATTACTCTTGAAGACCAACCACTACAAAAAACCTATAGTGTAAAACCTGTCACCCAAATCACCTGCCACATCCGCATCTACAACCATGTAGAAAATAACTTGACCCTGCATAGCATGTGCACCTACTGCTGGTCCCACTAAACTACCCTTTAGTACTTATCTCCCAGATTGACTCCAAACATGTGACAACTCCCACTGCTTGGGAAAACTCAGGCTTAGTACATACCATGCACTTAACCTCATTATGTGAATCAAGACACCTGTTCTGTGAACAGTCTAACCATCGGCGTGCAAACTGGTCTCACATAATCATCCTGAAACAAAGTCAACACATGACCTTCTATGTCTCTAGAACACACTCATGCCAAAGAATCTTGCTGCTCCCAGATTCTCCATGACATCCCCCTGAACTAGCTTTACCTTTAGTTCAGCAATACCTGTATATGTAACCCTACAACAAGCACATCATACAGAAATAGGATAATGTAGCTAATATTATCCAACCTAGTAAAGAGAAACACAATGATCAAACCTCCATTGCCCTGCAGCTCATACAAGATCATATACCCTGATCTTCCATCTCACGTATCCATTTCCGCTCTTCTTCATCCTGAACATCCATTCGTCTCTCAGTGCTTACTTTCAGCTAGCAACTCTACCCAAAACACCTGTTTGGTTCTCCTCCAAGGAATCACATCCTCCATCCATGCCAAGCTCCCACTGTTTCTTGGATCTACCTATTCTGCTTCTTTAACAACTTCCTGGTTCTATACCATAAGTGAGCAACAAGTAGTGTAAATAAGGGAAACGATGAATTTAAGAACTTACTTACGCCTTCGGTCCTCCATATGGGTTCTTGAGACTCCATGATAGCTTGTTGTCCACCCAAAATTCGTCTCAGTGACTGATGCCGGTCACATCTCAGTCTGCAGCCGACCGATGTCAGTTTCCTGCGACTGCCTCCCTGCCAACGTCAGTTTCCCCTGGCTGACGCCGGTCGATCTCTGCCCTGAATCACTGACGTCGGGCTGCACATAGCCGACGTTGGTCTCTGTGTTTTTCTAGTGAGACCTGACTTTTTCTCGCGAGCTCCTTTTGGATCAAACCCTTGTCCAAATCACCCTTGCCCTGCTCAGAATTCCTTTGCACCTTGTACTGAACTCTGTCCGTCACCTTCTCCTTGAAAACCAAGGCTTTCCTGTTCTTGTCACTAACATTGGATTCCTCAAGAAACTTCACCTTTTTCTTCTGCATATAGAAATCACGATCCATGCCTTCCAAATCCGAAAGCATACCCTTTGACTCAAGAACATGCATCTCTTTCTTATTCATGTGACCAAGCCTATTAAGCCACATCTCCAAATCTACAGCTGAAGTAGATAACCCAGAAAGAGAATCAGTAATACAAGTAGATAGATAAAGCGTACCTACTTTCTTACCTCTATCTATAACAAGTGTACCCTTGGTAACCTTCCAAGAGTCCGTTGTGAGAGTTACTATGCAACCCTCATCACCCAAACTTCTAACAGAAATCAAATTCCTCTCCAGAACTGGGACATGCATGACCTCCTTTAACACCCATGTGTTACCTGTCTGCAGTTTCAGCATCACTTTCCCTTTGCCAACAATATGACAAGGCCTACCATCCCCTACACAAATTTCTCCAAAGTCTCCCTGGACATACTCATGAAAAAATTCCCTATGTGGGGATGCATGAAAAGAGGCACTAGAATCTAAAACCCAAGATTCTACTTTATCCAAGAACATACCAGAGCATCTCGTGCAAGGTAATCTACAACATCTGCTTCTTCTTCATGTCCTTCATGCTGATCTTCACTCGATCTGCAATCTCTCTTTAAGTGCCCTTTCTTTCCACATTTCCAGCAGGTTATTCTGCCATACCTGGACTTGGATCTACTGCCTATCTTCGACCTTGATCTCCCACGCTCTATCTTTTCTCTTTACCTTCCTCTGCCTTTAACACTCAAAGCATCTCTAGATGATTCACCTATGCTTTTCCTGCGTATCTCTTCATTCAAGATCACACTCACAACATCATCCACTTTTAAGACTTTTGAAGCAGACATAGTATTAGAAATTGCCATTACCAAACCTTCCCAACTTTCAGGTAATGAACACAAAATTAAGAGAGCTCTAATTTCATCATCAAATACAATATTGACTAAACTTAACTGGTTTACCAAACCATGGAAATCACTAAGATGGCTATGAACAGATCCACCTTTCAACATTTATAAATTAAATAAACGCTTCATAAGAAATACCTTATTAGAAGCTGAGGGTTTTTCATACAAATTTGCCAAAGATTCTATCAACTCCACTGTTGTCTTACACTGTGATAAGCTGGGAATCACAGATGATGCAAGACTCAATCTTATAGATCCCAGAGTCTTCCGATCAATAACCTCCCATTCTTCATCCTTCATATTCTGGGGTTTGTAACCAACCCCACCCAACGATAAGTATAAATTTTTCTGATACAGATAGTCCTCAATCTGCATCCTCCATAATTGGTAGTTCTTGTCATTAAACTTTTCCATTCGTAGCTTACTGTCTTCTGCCATTGCTCAACTCCCACTCAAATAGAAACCCTATGAGTAACCTGTAATCAAAACACACTACCCATATCTAAACCAATCTGTTAGTATCCCAACCAAAAGCTCTAATACCACTTGTCAGGGAAGTCCAAGAACAAACACACCTCTATTCTGATTCCTCTTGTTGGATCTTGCTCCTCAGAAAGAGCAGAATATGATTACCAAATATATAAGCAATTAAACATGCAAAAATAACTAGAAACACAAGTAACTAGAATTCACCAATAGCACAGAATATGAGAGACAATACACTATCTTGTATTAACACTTTACAGAAAAGAATACAACAAAGAGCCACCACACTCTTTCACCTTACAGAGGATTACCACACCTCAAGTGTACAGTAATTCTTCTCACACACACTCTCCTACACAAAAAATGGTCCCAACAACCAACTCACACACAGAATTGGTGTTCACCTCTCCAACTAGTCAGTAATAACCCTGTCGGTACACCAAGCACTCTATAGCACTTCAAATTGATCTCCCATGAACCTGCAACCTGCAATTCAACAGACCATACTCACATGTAGATCTCCTATGAGCTTGCAACAACCTACAACTCAAATGACCTTACAACAGAAGGAGCTTCCTTGCCTTCTCATACTTATACAATACATGCCAATGGGTCTATAAATAGATTCCTAACTTAAACACTAACTTAGACTCTTAATATGGAATGCATATCCATGCAGCTCAAGACTCTAACTGGTCTTTACATGCAAACTCTTTGTTCACTTAACTAACTGTTCGTGCAACGAACTGTTCTGGAACACACAGGCGACCGACGTCGGTCCCTGCTTGTCTGGTTCTGCCGACGTCGGTTGACTTCTTGCCGTCGCCGGTGGCCTTCTGCACTGGTCACGACCGATGTTGGTCCTACTGCCGATGCTGGTGCTCCTGGATCTCAGCAACCTTATGTTCCTCCTGTTTGCAAATGGTTGAAGCTTTTAGCTCCACAACCTAACAACTTGCCTCTTTGGCTTTGGGGCAGCCCCTTGAACCTACCGATTGAACCAATCGATTGAACCAACTTTGGTTCAACGGTTCAATGGTCTAATCGATTCATTCTTCATTATTTGGCTAAGTGTTAAACCTTTTTCTTTCCTATAGAGCCCATAAAAACCAACCTTGAGAGTCCGTAGATTTGAGCCTGCCTACAGAGTTCATAGATTCAAGCCTGTAGAGTTCGTAGATTTCTGGAAAGCTTGAAAAGTGAACCTGAATGCTCAGAATAATTTTTTGAAAGGGGAAGAGAGAATTTTGGTTTATAAGACCAAAATAGTTCAAATTTTGTCCCAAAAATGAGTGATATTTGTGGGGGACAATAGCTGGCTCCAGTTGGGGAACTTCCTTCTGTTGCAAAAAGTGATTGAAGGGAGTAGAATCTAGAATCTCCAGTGCCTTGAAGCGTGCCATTGGGCTACGGAGTCATGCTACCCAAAAATAAAGGCTCCAAAAATGAAAATGAAAAGCACAAAATAGAATTAAAGACTATAAAAATATACATATGTACAGATGATCTTATCTGATGCCTCAAGATTTGAAGGGCTTCAGATGCTGCCCACTGTGAGACAGTGAAAATGGTGTGCCATCCTGATAAACCAGTAGGAAACCATTTTGTCCCCATAAATGATGATGGGCGAATGGAACTTTCCACTAGGGAACCAATCTCCTACGTCTTTCTCTTGGCCTTTTCTTCTTCTTGCTCCAAGGCAGGACGTGGTCTTCAATCTGAAAACCATAAATTTTTACTCTCTCGGTGAAGAGTTCCTCTGCCTGATTTTGGAGCACAGCAGTATGGTCCAGTACCATAATTTGCTATTCTGATAACTTAGCCCAGCACATGTCTTGATTGTCCCCTTTAGATATCTCAAATTCTTCTTCATTTGGAGGGGAAGGTTCTTTTGAACTTATGCTGCACTCCACCAATTCTTCTGCTATTTCATCCCTGCCTGAAGACTCAAACAAAATTTGGGCTGTAGGGGCAGCCGTTTGGGTCTCGACACTTTTGACATGATTAATTATGTCAAATGGCTGGATTGGACTAGGCATAGGGGATGGGGGTTCATCCTTTCAGTTTTTGGGAGGGGTGGGAGGACTGATTTGTGATTTTAAAGTAGAAGGTGCAGAGATGTTTGATGTACTTACTTCTACAGTAGCTACCAAATCCTTTGGCTAGAGAGGTAGAGTGGTTCCCTACTTAGCAATAGAAATTATTGGTTGAGGTTGCTCCTCTATCTTTTCTTTATCAGCTTACTAGGCTGACTGGTTCTTAGACCCGATGAACACTGTGCATGATCCCTCGGCTGCTTCACCTTTACTTCTAGGTTCATCCTGGTAACTCAGGAAACCAATGTGGGAGTCACCAGCTGAATCTTCTTGATCCTCCCTGAAGAGGTCAGCGTCACTTTCTTGATTAAACTTAGGTTGGAAAGAGAACTCATGCTCTATTTCCAAATATCCAACTATTGAGTTGGATGGAGGTGCTTCAATGGCAAGGTTCCTCTATGGGGGAGGAAGATGATTTGGCTGCCCTTGACCCTTGGCAGCATTGCCTTGGTATGCTTGATTATGAAATGTCCTCCTTGGGGCATCCTGATGAGGAGCAGAAAACATACCTTGCGCCATTTGTCTTCTAAGGGCTAGCACTTCATTTGCTAACTTTTGCACCATTGGGTCAGTGGTGGCTGTAGGTGAGTTATCAGAAGATGAGGAAGATGCACCTCTGTTTTAATCCCTTCTTATCTTTCCATCCAAGATAAGGTCATCTTCTACCTCAGTAGCCAATTCTTGAGCTTCAACAAGGTCTATTTGGCCAGCACACCTTAGCAAAAAACTCACTTTAGGCAGTTGTGAGTTGATGAAGAAGCACTTTAGGTTTTTAGGTGTTGGCTGAGCAATGATAGGAATTTGATTCCTCAGCTTGTCAAACCTTCCAATGAAATCCCTCATAGGCTCATGAGGCTCCTTCTTCATCTGCGTGAGGTGGGCTAGAAGGGCATGTGCATCTTCTGCTAGTTTTAACCTTGCTTCAAACTTGGCTTTGATAGTGTCCCAACTAGTCATTGATCCAGTTTGCATATGGTAAAACCAGTCTACAGCAGCACCTTGTAATGTCTCCACAAACAGCCTGACTGCTACGTCTTCAAATTCCACCCCTATCACACCATAGGTTATGGTGAAAGCTGCAATGTGTTCATCAGGGTGGACTCTTCCATCACCAAAGAATTTGGGGAAATTCTTCCTTGAACTAAGTGGTAGCTCATGTAGGGGTGGAGTTAGATTAAGTGGGCCAAATGTGTTACCCCAGGGGCCTCAAACTGTCATGATTTAATTATGAAAAATAGGGATAACACATCTGAGTGGAGTTGCCATATTATAAGACAAAAATAGAAAAGAAACTGGCCCTACCACAACATAAAGCTTGAGGCTTCAAACTGTGCTTTCTTTCCCAGTAGCTCTGGTTTTGTAGACTAGATAATATAATGGAGATGGATGAAAATGGTAAGGCTATAAATGGATAATGGGTAAGACCTAGATGGGAGTCGCCAGACTCTATAATGGATAAGGGTAGGGACTGCTTGTTCAAGTTCCCCAGCGGAGTCACCAAAAACTGTTGGGTGAATATTTTGTCGGCCAGCTAACTGGTGACCAAAATAGTTCCTATCACCATAGCATAGGGAGATCAATCAGCCAGATGTGTAGGTTTATTGCATCAACAGGGGACAAATCTCTCCTCTCATCAAGGGGAGGTTTCCTATAGATATGCAGGAGATGCAGGAGGCTATATATATATATATATATATATATATATATATATATATATATATATATATATATGCAGAAAGTAAGACACAGGGGGTAGGATAAACCATCCATCTCTCTTCTTTCAACGATGATGCTGACAAACAGAAGAGAAATACTGGGTGATGGGGAAGGTGCTTCTCTTCTTTCAGAAGCAACTTTCAGCTAAAAGCCAGATTCCTTCCTAAATAGTAGAAATCCTGATGAAGCAACAGAAGGCACTTCTCTTCTTTCAAAAGTGCTTGTTCTTACAAGCAACATGAATCTTTCTAGTAACAAGTAACCAAAGGTGTAGAGTAACCAATAGCTTGAAATGTAGCGCAAAGTCTCCACCTCGACTACCCAAAGAGTATATCACAAAGGATAATGGGGGCACAAAGTCTCCCCAGAATCCTCAACACAAAAAGGAAAGGAAAACATAGACTGAAATCAATTGTGAAAGCACATAGTCTTCTCACAATTGGTTTCAAGACACTTCTTTGTTACCTTTACTAATTCTGTGCACCAAATTAACTGAATAAGGACACCTTCAGATGACACAAGTCAGAATAGCACAAAGTCTAGAAAAACTTGCTTTCTCATTCAAATAACAAGGAAAATGAAATTACAACCTGAGCTCAAAGTCTCAGTCTTCTTCTTTCAAAATGGGCAGAGTTTCATTCTTGTAAAAATGAGAAGTCTCTTCTACAACAAATGAGAGATTACAATATATAGCGCCCCAAGAAAGACTTGGGTGCTTGTTTTTCATATGTTGGCCCATGCCATGCATTCAATGCCCTGAAGGCATTTTCAAGTTTATCAAAGGACTGCATTTGAAAATAGGGTAGCTATCTTAACTATGGCATGCCATTTCATCCCATATGTCTTCTCCCGAGTCTGGATCATCTGGTCTATCCCCTCTGATGACTACGCAGCCATCCATTCATCTTTACTTCATGGAAGAAAATAGGTCGTGTCTTTGGTTTGGTGCACCCAAAATTCTACTCGATCCACTATTTCACCTACTAGAAATAACTCTTTTGAAGATATTTTTGATCCTTTGGTCTCGCTCCTCTCTTCACTACTTAAGCGCTTCTTTGCTCTTTATAGCCCTTCTTGCCTATGTATTTTTTTTGGGGGGGGGGGGGTTTCTTCATCTTTGACGAGTGGCAAGCTCCGATGTCATGAAACTCATTAGAAACTCACAAAAAAATGGAGTCCATGACACATTTTGCTCGAGCAACTCAAAAGGGGAACACAGACGCAAACACTTGTCACGTTCGCTGCACTTGTATTTTTCCATCGGGTGCTTTTCTGCGAGATTTTGTCTTTACTTCAAGATTTTGAACAAATCTAAAGGAATTCTATCTTTTCTTTGACCTTCAAACCAATGTTGCCTACCCTTCGCAAGGGCACTTGCCTCTTTGGCTTTGGGGCAGCCCCTTGAACCTACCGATTGAACCAACTGATTGAACCAAATTTGGTTCAACGGTTCAATGGTCCAATCAATTCATTCTTCATTATTTGGCTAAGTGTTGAAACCTTTTCTTTTTTACAGAGCCTATAGAAACCAACCTTGAGAGTCCATAGATTTGAGCCTAGCTGTAGAGTTCGTAGATTCAATCCTGCAGAGTCCGTAGATTTTTGGAAAGCTTGAAAAGTGAACCTGAATGCTCAGAACAATTTTTTGAAAGGGGAAGAGAGGATTTTGGTTTGTAGGACCAAAATAGTTCAAATGTTGTCCCAAAAATGAGTGATATTTTTGGGGGACAACACATTTCATACATGGAGTTCTGGAGGTAGATCGATTAATGGTCCCATTTTTCATTATTTCAATTTGATTGGAACTGATCACCATGTTGAGGTTTACAACATAGCTATATTATGTGTGCATATAATTAATGTTTCAGTTGTTGGGATACATTTATTTGAGACAGTGATAAAAATCACACCATTAATCATGACTCACAATACAAAAAAGAGACATACGGCCTGCATATCCTTAATATTTCACTTGTTGGGACAACTTAGTTGTAATTATTTTGTTAAAACTTATAAATTGGGGAGTCTCGTATTTTAAACCTTCTTATTATACATTATTTTATTAAAACAAATTCTTTATTTATTTTAATAAAACAAAATAAAAATCTAAAACTATTATAGTGAAGGGTATCACCTTGTTATAAAGAGGTGGTGATTTTTTTGGGGTATTCTTTAATAATGGTGATTTTTTATTGGAAAAATAATTTTTCTTAAAAGGAGGGGCACCTTTATAAAGCATAATAAATATTATCATTGTTGTGGAGGAATAATTTACCTTGAAAGGGGGAAATTAATCATATATGGGGGCACTTTTTTTTTGATAAATGAGGGTTGATGGGTTCCCCCCCTTCATTAAATAGAACATAAATACAATAAACCTTGGCAACATCAAATTAAAATCCATAGCATGCCAAAAAGTGGACCATGTCCACACCACCAATAAATAAAGACCAAACACACAAATGACCATCCCAAAAAATAACAACACAAACCCATGGAGTGAAACTAACTCCCTGAGAGATAAATCTCACAAATCAAAACACCCAAAAAACTCAACCCAAATTGGATCCAATGAACCATACCACCTTGCCACTAAAAGGCCATAACTATCTACATTGAAACTCTTTTGACTCTCCTTCACCTTATTTACTATGAGATAAAATGTCATGGAGGCTTCTTTATTGATGATGCACCCTTTTTTATTCTTCTTCACTATTGTCAGTCTTCTCCATCTCTAGAGTCCCCTAAATATTGAAAGGGGTGAAAACTTTGATTACTTTGATACACTAGAGATGGATCAAACTAGATTCACCTTTGGATAAAATAATCTTTAAATCCACTGAGGCTCCAATGGTCCTAGTATTCCTTACCTAAGAATAGATCAAATAAGGTATATAAATTGAGGTCTGAGTCACATGATCCTTATGCTCGGCCTTTGGTAGAGTTTTCACCTCTTCTCTCATGGGTATATTAAAAGTACTAGTACAAAATATTGTAATAATAGTATGAAGGGTGTCATTTAACTAAGAATATTCCCCCTTTCACTTGGAGTTGTGATAATCTATGGTAAGATGACCTATTTCAAAGTACCTATGAGCTCAGAAGGTAACCCCTCATAGTATAGGGTTTGGAGCCAACAACAGTCCTCAACCTTCAACTCAATAACAGTTAGAAGATGAAGAGAAGTATCCATGGCTATAAGGATTTAAGTGAAGGTGTTATGAGTAAAATTTTAAGTAGAATAATCCACCACTAATATCTCACCCAAAGCCTACCAATAGTAGTAAGGAAATATTCTGACCAAAACTAAAAAGGAAGGTATGACAACCAAAACCAAATGGATCTAGTGTTGATGGTTTTTGAAATCAGGTTGAAAGAATCAAACCAAGGCTTCATGAAGAGAAGATGATGATATTAAGTCCAAATATTATCTTAGAAATACTTATTTTGGTCTTCAAGGTGATTAAAAACTATAATGAAAAAACCCCTAGCATAGGGGTAAATCTGCAAATTATCTACCATTAATGTCTACCACGAATCAAGATCCACTTTATGGAGAGTGGGTAGACTTGGTAAAAATTATTCAAACCTATATATGACTCCCATAGACATGAACCAATCCTAATTTTTAAGCACCTCCTCAAGAGCCTCACCCTCAAAAGAAACTGAAGGGTTAGTCTTTATTTCCCCCAAAGGCTTTGCCATCAGTTTCTTTATTTTTTCCAGCCATGAGACCACCTCACTAAATGTTTTGAAACCCTTCCTAACTTCTATAGTCCTTCTCAATCCTACTAAATTTAGGATTACCTCAGAGGAAGTGGAATGAAATCCACATCTATCATTTTATCTTGATATTTTCATCTACTTTATATTTTTTTCTTCCCTCACATGCATTTGTCTTTCCTACATTTGAATGACCTACATTTACCCCATATGGCATAGAGTGAATTATCACTGCATGCTAAATTACCTCCCTCATTGGCCTTCCATGAACCTTCACTGAGTGGTCTATGATGGGTTCATAATCCTAATGATGGTAGTTGTCAAAGCTAATGGTGACTGGTTTCCATTCTCTAATTTAACCTTTCTACCATCTAACTTCAATCCATCCTCTAATGTAATCCATGCCTTCTTAGTTGGGTTCCACTTCCCTACCTATGATATGTTGCCATAACTATTTATTCCTAGATTGATTTCAAAACCCTAGATTTGAGGTCAATGAGAGGAGCGTGAGCCATCTATTGGCCAATTTTGATCCACATATATAAATTCACCTAGATGGATCAGCTCTATAATTATTGGCATGGTTTGATCAAGATAAACAAAGTTCTTGATGAAGTGGATGATAAAAAATGACATGCATAAGTTTAGAGAGACCAGACCATCATGGCATGTAACATAGAAATGAATGGGTTAACTTGATTATGAATTTAATAAGTTTTATTAAGAGGCCTATTAGAGCCAAAATATCACATGGACATTAATTTATTCATGTCTAAATCATGCTCTATAAAATTCATATCTTGATGAATTTTTTATCTCAATATATAGGTCTTTAAAGTGGAACTTGCAGAATGGGAAGTGAATGCATATGTAAAATTTGGGCTTCATGAAATAATCATTTGGATTGAAATATTCTAAGGATGAACATACAACTAAAAAATGTCAATATTTTGGGAGTCTAAGTTGAGATCTAATAGTGCATGGTGATTGATAAAAGTAGTGGGTCCAAGTTGATCGATGATATACAATCCATCATACCAAAGTAGATCAATGACAAGTGAAAGGTTAATAAGCTAGTAGATCTTAAGAACAAATGTGTACTTTCCAAGTGTCATAACCATAGTAATTTATAGGTAAATTTATGGTGTGTGTTCAAGTTGTGCAAAGGGATATTGATGGTATGCATAAGGTCAAGAAGTCAACAAGTTTAGGTTGAATTTAAGGCCACCATATGACATAAACATGTGAATAATATGGAATTGAATATAGGGCCCATAGAATAAATGAGGAGCTAACAAATTACATAATATGAAAGCCCTAATCAAGATCAAAGGCTGATACTAAAAGTTAAAGATATGAGATTTCAAGTAGAAGTTAAATATAGTTCAAGTCAAACTAAGAGTAAATTATTCAAAGATATATGTCACCATTAGAAATCAATTGAACACCATTAAGTAGACATATTTATACAATAAAAAATGTTAATTCTAAAGCTCTATCTCCATTAAAGCTTAGACAGGACCTCTGGTTGATAATTTAGAGCCTGTTGACCCCATTCTCTAAAAGTTACAAGATTATTCCATGGTGTGTTCATTGCTATTTTATAAGAAAGATACTCATGTGCAGTGACTTATCATTTCCCATAGGGTTTAGAGGTAGAATAGGTTTGTTTAAACCTAATATAGTTTAAAACAATACTAAACAACCTATAGATTCTCATTGACATGATAGCTATAAGAAAACCAATAAATGAGATTGGTTTTCAATCTATAGTAAATCTATATTCAAGATGGAGTAGGAGAAGATATAAATAAGATATGGAAGATTTTTTTATATTTAAAAATGGATATATCCTATAAAAATAGGTACCTACAGCTGTTACAAGTAGACTTAGGCATGACTCTGTCAAGTCCATGGATATGATGACTTTGTCCTCATAATGAAAGCTAGTGGAGATGGCATATAAGATCAAAGTATAGGGATTCAGGGATTGGAGAGTATAGTTGTGAATTTATTTCTTCTCAAATCATTTTAGTACCAATTAGATCAAATATGGTTTAGAAATCAAGAATGATGGTAGTTCAATTAATGATCTCATATGGCATGCTCCCCCTCTCTCTTCCCTTTCTCCTATATCTCTTATTCTTTTCCATTTGTAAGATCTCTCAATTTTGATAATAAATTTTATCTCAATTCTGGAAGAGTAGAGACTCTCATTTAATAAGTTTAACCCCTATCAAACTTTATATGAAAGACCTCTTGAAGAAATAAAGACTTTCTTTACCTATCTTTCCCCTCTAAATTATGTGTAGCAAAACTTGTGCATGATGGCATTGTGAAGGAGAATCTTCCATGCCCATTGTCCTTCTTTCTTGCTCATTTCTAAGATGTCTTCAAGATAGTTGTAGCTCTAAGTTAGTGTCCTTTTTATCATTGATGTAAGCTCTTAGTGAATCTTAGAACTCATCTTTGCCTTCATTCATTACTTCTTGAACCTAGTTTATGAAACACATATGCAACTAGCTAGTTTTGGGAGATTGTGTGAGGTAGCATTATCTTATTCTTCCTTAGTGTTTACTTCATGCTTATGTGAGTTCTCATTTAAATTTGGTGCACCACCATTTTAGCCTTATTAGTGACCCTTTACCACTTCTCTAACCCTTTTCCAAGTGTAAACATTAGTATAGGTGATCCATCAAGAGGAATTAGGCCTTCTTCAGAGGTCCAACCCCACCATAGGTGACCCATAGCCTGGGGTTGTTTCCATAATATAGATCAATTGGAGAGAGCCTAAAGAACCCTCTCCAGGGTGTAAATCGATGCTTCAATAGTTTTTAGCATGCTCTGTAGGACTTATAGTTCAAATAATATTGGTCAAAGTTTGATGCTAGTTTGGTCAATTTAACACAATTATAGCTTCCAAGAAATAACATTTAATGACTTCAAAATAGAATAAAATTTTTGGTAGCAAAGTAGTGACTACATCTCATGCCAAAGGTGATTACAAGGTTATATTCTATAGGTATTTCATTTGAATTCATTGAATTGCCTTTAAAATTAGTAAAGAGATTAATATTTGCTAACACACACCCTTATAAAGGTAACTTTGTTCTTCGGTCAATTCCAAGGACTACCCCTATTTGTTAAACCCTTTCATAGCCATGACATCCCCTAGAGATTTTTTGGATTTTAATGGCCAAAGTCCTCTACACCTCCCTCAATATGATTCTATTGCAATATCAGCTCTTAAAAGTGTCCCTTATTTTATTGGAGACCAAGCTACAACCCCTTGTGAACACCTCATGGATATAGCCAACTTCTACAACATTCATGTTATCAATGAGGAAAATGTGACAATTAAGTTATTAGCCATATCTTTTAAAGGTAAAGCCTTAGACTAGTATATAAGCCTTTCTACTAATTCCATTGCCACATGGGATTAGTTAGGAGATGCATTATGTAAGAGATTTGATGATAAAAGTGACCATTTGTCACTTGTAGATCAATTAACCATAACTCAAAGAGCCCCCCATGAAGTTATGCAAGACTTTAACATAAGGTTCCAAAATACTTGGGATAGAATTGCAGTCTCTATTAGGCCTACCCGTAACTTTGCTTTTATTTACTATTTGAAGGCCCTAAATAGTGATGTTATAATAATGATCCAATCCATAGGAGGAAACACATTTCCAAATGCATATGAGGTGGCAATCAAAGTAGAGAATTATCTGGTGTAGGTTGGCAAGCTTACACCTAGACCACCAATGCCTTATTTCCCTAAGATTAGACCACCCCCTATTTTTATTCCTCCCCTTGATGTCATTCCTCCTATGCCTACAATTTCTACTATACCCTCACGTAAGTAAGAAAAGGTTTCCACTAGTCAATCTAGTGATTCCGAAGAAGAAAAGATCTTTCAAGAGCTTAAGAGCATGTTCCAATCCTTGGTTAATAAACTTGTGAATGTTAAGAGGCAACAAGCTTTCAATAGGCCTTATCAAGCCTCATATCAACCTCAGAAACAAGCTTATCAAAAAAATATACCACCCTAAAAAGGAAGCTTCCAAGGCCAATGCCAAGGTCAAAACCAATGACAAGGGTAGCCTAACTATGTTAGGCAAAACAACTATAATCCAAATGTTGCAAGCACTTCCAACACTTTGGTCCCCATATAGAATAATGTTGCTCAAGAATCTGAGGGTAATGTGCCTTGGAATTAATCTTTTGGGTTATACATTATCACAAACACTAATTTTAACCAAGTTTTCAATGATCAATGGTAGCAGGCCGCTAATTATATGTACAATCAAGCTCTTATGGCTCATAATAGATAAGTACCCATGATAAAAAAAACTAGAAGAGCCTCAATAAGGTCAAAGCCTTGATCAAGGACCAAGCTAGCTAGGTGATACAATGGTGAATTATGAGCAAGAAGAGTGTTATGTACTCAATCAACAGGCTAGTTATAGCTAGGTATACATTCTAGTGGTAGTAAATACAAGGTTCAAAAGAAGGAACATATATGATAACCAAGAAGTAGACAAGGAGCCTCATACCTTTACTCCTTTAATATTAAAGCCAAATGGACCTACTATTATTCCAAAGGTTTTAATAACTTCAAGGAATCAAAATCAGAGGAATGTCTTTATCCCTCAAAACTCATAAACTCAAGGTGTAGTTATGACTCCCAAAGCACAACCAAAGGTTGGTGGTTCACCCCTCAACATTATGGAACAAATAAAAATGTCCAATGTAAGTGTGAAAATGTGGGATATGCTCTCTATGCTTGGTCAGGTAGACATCTTCCAAGAAGGGTTGTCAAAAATTAATGTTTCTGAGAAACCACCAGTCAAGGAGAATGTGATTCTCACCACTGCAACCAAATGACCAAATGAAAGGCAACTAGGTAAGGTGGTCAAAACTCCTCCCTTATACATTTTAGTAATAATTGGTGACTCTTTAGTGCATAATTTCTTGGTAGATAATGGGGATAGCACCTTATTAATGCCAAAGTCTATAGCAAACTAGCTTGGTCTAAATTATGAGCCCCAATCTAAAGGAGTGTTACAACTAGATGGATCTTCTACCAAGCCATTTGGTATCATCAAAGATCTCAACTTGACCCTGCATGCTTATCCTAGTGGCTTAGTGGCTCAAGATGTGTGATACTACATGTACCTCCTCATTTTTCCATATGCCTATCTAGGGATTTCACTACAAAGATTGGAGGTTATCTTGTAACAAATTGGTCATACATGGCATTCAAAACAAGATATAAAACCAAGGTATCTATTAAGGCTGAGCCAATTGCACAATTCCACATAGAGCCTTATGGGCCAAACAACATAAACCTCAATTTCACCATTCTTGATAAGGATGAACATATGGTTGGTCAATAATTAAGCACTCACCTCGAGGAGATACTAGACATGTTCTTGGATGAACTATGAAATGATAATCTTTTGGTTGATCCCTTAAAAGGAGTTGAAGAGAGGGACATGGGTGTTTGCTACTTACATGAAGAGAATCACTCCATGGCATCCCTCATTAGACCTCAAGAAGTTCCTAGTGGTTTATTGAAAATTTTCTTTGATGGTTCAAGGAACAAAAATGGAGTGGGTACAGGTGCAATGCTAGTATCCCCTTCCAATGACAAATATTTCTCTTCTTACATGTTTTAATTTAGTTGCTCTTGTAATGCAATAGAATATGAGTGTTTTATCCATGGTCTCTAATGGGATAGTAAGAGAGGGATCAAACAATTGAAAGTTTATGGGGACAATGAACTGATAGTGCATCAAGTTAGAGGCCAAAATATCACCAAGAACCCCTTAATGAAGTCATAAAAACATAGGGTGTGGGACTTAATTAAAGAATTTGAGTCCTTTAACATCCAAGCAGTGTTAAGGAACCAAAATGGACATGTTGATAGGTTGGTATCTATGGGAACTAAATTTGATATCCCAAATGAGTTAAAAAATACCAAGGTACAACCACATGTCAAAGTGGTGGTGAGACCATCAATGCTAGATAATGAAGCTCATTGGTAGGTCTTTGATAGTGATGAGTAGATTATTTGTTTCTTGTAGTATGAAGCAAAGTTCTCCTTAGTAAACTAGGATAGATTTCAACATCAGTATGAAGAGTAAATTTTTTAGTTGAAATCCAAAAATATTCTTAAAGGGATGGCCACCCTTGAAATTCTCTTCCATGAAGGTGATCATATGATAAAAGGTAAGATAGTGATGTCAACAAGTGAAGAGAACTATGAAAGAGTCCTTATCTTCAAAGACAAGCTCCTCAAACTTATAAAGATAGGCACTAAAGTTGAAAGGCGTGCTTTCATATAAATTTGTAAATAATATGCAAACATATTTGCTTGAGAATATAGTGACCTGAGAGGCTTTGATCCCAAGATGGCCCAACACACTATAGAACTAGAGGTTAATACCAAGCTGATCAGGTAGAAGAAAAGGCCTATAAACCCCAAAATTGAAGATCTTATGAGGAAAGAATTGACCAAATTAATTAAATCCAAGATCATCTTTCCCATTAAGCACTCCTCATGAATAGTCAATTTGGTACATGTGAGGAAGAAAAGTGGGGAAATTAGATTGTGTGTTGACTTCAAGGATCTAAATAGGGTCTCTTTGAAAGATAATGATGCTTTACCATCCATGGAATAACTCATTTAGATACTGGTTCAGAATTTTTTTCCATTTTGGATGTTTACTTAGGTTACAACCAAGTGTTTTTAAGAGAGGAAGATCAATATAAGACTGCCTTCACCATAAAGTGGGGCACATATGCTTACCAAAATATGCCTTTTGGATTGTCAAATGTTGGGGCCACTTTCCAAAGAGACATGGACATGGATTTCTAAGGGTTGTTGAATAAGATGGTACTAGTATACATAGATGACATCATAGTTTTCTCTAAGAAGGCTAGTGAGCACTTGAACCATGTAAGGTTGATCTTCCAAAGATATAAAGAGTATGGGATCCCTTTAAATATAAAAAAATGTGTGTTTGTTTTTTATGAAGGCAAAATTTTGGGTCACATTGTCTCAAAATAAGGATTATCCATTGACCCTAATATAATAAGTGCCATCTTAACACTATCTTTACCCAAGCATAAGAAAGGAATCCAGAGCTTCTTATAAAAAATAAACTTTGTACGAAGGCTTATACCTGGTTTTGCAAACCTAGTCAAACCCATCACTATCATGTTGAAGAAGATCCAAGTGTTTGCTTGGTCAAATTAAGGTAAAGTGACATTTGAGGCCATAGAGAAAGTCATTACCCAAGCACCGTCACTCATGAATCTTGATTTCTTAAAGAATTTCATGTTGTATACCTTTACCAATGTTGACAATATATTAGCTATGCTGATGCATAAGAATGGTGAAGGACTTGAGAAACCAATTATCTTTTTAGTCAAGGAATAGAGGGATATGAGGTGAGGTACACTTTTATATAAAAGTAGGTTCTTGTAGCTTTGAGAAGCCTCAA
Source organism: Torreya grandis (assembly GCA_037957365.1). Taxonomy (NCBI): domain Eukaryota; kingdom Viridiplantae; phylum Streptophyta; class Pinopsida; order Cupressales; family Taxaceae; genus Torreya; species Torreya grandis. The sequence continues at coordinate 2,748,745 of JARHVA010000049.1, forward strand.
AAAGTTTAGGGAAATGATTTCCAACATCAATATTCATCTTATGGTGTCTCATTTATGGGTAAGGGAATTTATCTTTAACAAGGATTTGAATGAGAAAAGAGTAGGTTGGATTACCAAGGTCATATAGTATGATTTGGAGATCAAAGTCACCAAGATGATAAGAGGCAAAGGATTGTGTGAGCATATGGTGGATGACCTTCAAGAAGATAGAAGTTGTTTTGGTGACACAAGACAACTCAAAAATAGATGCACCTCCACTTCATAATAGCTAGCTCTAAGATATGACACATTTTTTGATGACAAGAGAATGCCCCCAAGGTTTGGATAGAGAAAAAAGAAGGTATTTTAGACTTTAGTCCATACCTTATGAGTTGATTAATGGGTTTTCATTTATAAATCACCTCGATGGGGTACTTCTTAGGTGCATTGATGACAATCAAGGGACAAATATCTTGGAATAGTTTAATGATGGACCTGCAGGAGGCCATTTTGCTCCAAAAATAACAATAGCAAAAATAATGAGGGTTGGTTATTACTAGCCCAACCTTTTCAAGGATGACTATGCATGGGTCAGGAAATGTTAGAAGTGTGCTCTATTTGTAGGCAAACAAATAGTGAAGCAACCCTTGATGTAATGGGGGTTAGACTTCATAGGGATGATAAATCCAACTTTAACTATAAGGCATAAATGGTGTTCACTATAATTGAATACTTCACTAGGTGGGTGGAAGCAATTGCCCTAAAATAAGCTAATGAAACAACAATGTTAGACTTCTATGATAACATAGTGACTAGGTTTAGTGTACCAGCCATAATAATATTAGATAATGCCTTAGCATTTATTGGCATGATGATAAGTGAATGGGAACTTAAGATGGGTTTCTACCTTAGTGCATCCTCTAATTAATATCCCCAAGGCAATGAACTAGAAAATTTCATAAACAAGAACTTGTTAAGGATTATCAAGAGAATTGTGGAGGAAAATTAGAGAATGAGCTATATAAAGCTAAGGATAGCCTTATGGGCTGACAGAATGACTCCCAAAATTGTCATTGGTAATTATCCATATGTCCTTGTATATGGAAGGGAAGCCAAATTGCCCATTTTTATTAAACTACTTGCATTGTGTTGGGGATCAATCAACAACATTGATTACTATATGAAAGCAATTAAATGCAAAATTAAACCAGATAGATAAGTAACTAGAATCAGAAATAGCAAAGAATAAGAGATACAAGAAACCACCCTGAAAACTTGTATTAAACTCTTTACAGAAGGAATTACAATTGAAGAAACTTCTTTTCTTCCACACCTCTCTCAGATGCACAATTCTCTTCTTAGATCTCTTTCCCTCAAGAGTTCTCTCTCTCAATTACAATACTGTTCTACAATAATAGTTGTGTCTCTCACACTTTCTACACCTACAAGCTATGAAGATCTATCCCTAATATATAACTTTAGAGATTCATGAGCATACAATTACAGCCACTAGATGCACCTCCTAATCAAGGGCTCTAATCAATTCTACTCAAAATAGAAATATGGACTTACAACCAACAGTTCATCTCATCATGCAAACATTCTGTTCTCACATAAAAATAGCATTCTAGACACACACAGGTGACCGACATTGGTCCCATTATGCCTGCCTGTGACCGACGTCAGCTGACCTACTACCAATGTTGGCAGCTTCTAGTCTGCTCCTGACCGTCGATGGTGACTGTTGACTTCCAGCAACTTCTGTATTCACTCATGGGTGAAGCTTTTAACTCCACACCCTAACACATTGGAGTTATCCCATCATCTTGAGTTGATGGAGAGTGAGCCTATAAATGTGAGGTTGATAGAGCTCATGGAGCTTGAAAAAAACCAAGGACCTTGTGATGAACATATTAGAGTGACACCAAAATCAGGTCAAAAAAGCCTTTGACAAGAAAGACACAATAAAGGACTTTAAGGAAGGGGACCTAGTCCTCAAATGGGGCTCAAATAAGGCCAAACTAGATAACCATACCAATTTTGATAGCTTATAGAGTGGTCCTTATTTGATCCATGGATGTAAATGACATAATTCTTTTCAACTTGCCCAATTGTATGGAGAGGTATTACCCATCCCAATCAATGGCATTCATTTAAAGCCTCATTATTAGAAGATTTTGCCGCCATTGTATGATATTGTAACATATTATAGTAGTTTTTTATGATTTACTCTAAAGTTCTTTGAGCACATTTCTTTCAGTTATGTGTTTCCATTTTAATAAGTGCCTTGGGCACATTTGTTTTATATTTGTTTCCTTTTGATACTTGTTGGTTCATGAGGATATTTTTTGGAAAGGGGTTAGCCTTGAGTTAGTTTCATGATAGCTGAGAGAAAAGTCTATGACTCCAGATGCCCAATAGATCCGTTTAAGGCCACTAGTCTTTACATAGCAGGCATGCAATCCTAGGATGTCACCAAAAATGTTGGCTAATTTTGGCCCACATATAGAAACTCACCTAGATAGATCAGTTATATAAGTCTTGGCATGGTTTGATCAAGATGAATAGAGTTCTTGATGAAGTGGATGATCAAAAAATGACTTACACAAGTCTAGAGAGACCAGACCATCATGACACATCATACAAAAATGAATGGATTCACTTGATTGTGTATTTTATAAGTTCACTTAGGAGGCCTCTCAAAGTTGAAAGATCACATATACATGAATTTCTTCATGTCTAGATCATTCTCTACAAATTTTGTATCATGATGAGCTTGTTATCTCAAGATATAGGTCTTTAAAGTTGAACTTGTAAAATGGGACATGCATGCATACTTCAAATTTGGGATTCATTAAATAACCATTTGGGTTTAAATGTTCCAAGGATGAATTTATGACTGATAAGTGTTAATATTATGGGAGCTTAAGTTAAGATCTAACAATGTGTAGAAATTGACAAAACTAGTGGGTCTAAGCTGATCGATGGTACACGATCTATCATACCAAATAAAATAAATGATGAGTGAAAGTTAAAAAAATTATCAAATCTTAGGAACAAATTCATAGTTTACAAATGTCACAACCATGGTAACTACCAAGTAAATCAATGGTGCATGTGTAAGCCATGCAAAGAGAGATCAAAAGTGTGCGTAAGGTCAAGAATTTAACAAGATCAGGATGAATAAAAGGCTACCATATGGCGTAAGCATGTGAATCAGACTAAAATAACTATAGGTCCCATATAATGAATGAGGATATAATAATTATAATAATATGAGAAGTCCAGATCAATATCAAAGGCTGGTACTAAAATTCAAAGACAAGAAATTTCAAGTAGAAGTTGAATATGGTTCAGGTCAAACCAAGAGAAAATGTTTCAAAGAGATATGTCACCATTAAAACTTAGTAAAACACCATTAATTAGACATAGTTATATATTCAAAAATAATAATCCTAAAGCTTCATCACCATTAAGTCTCAAACAAGATCTCAAGTTGATAATTTAGAACCTATCGACCCCATTCTCTAAAAGTTGTAAGATTATTCCATGGTGTGTTCATTACTATTTTAAAAGGAAGATCCTTGTGTGCAGTGACTTCTAATATCCCATCAACTTTAGAGGTAGAATAGGTTTTTAAACCTAATATAGTTTAAAACAAGACTATATAGCTTGTAGGTTCTCATTGACAATATAGTTATAGGAAAACTAATAAATGAGATTGGTTTTCAATATATAGTAGATGTATATTCAAGATGGAGTAGGTGCAGATATAAACAAGATATGGCAGAGTGTTTTACCTTCTAAAATGGATACATCCTTAATAAATAGGTACCTACATTTTCTAAAAGTAGACTTAGGCATGTCTCTGTCAAGTCCATGGATATGAGGACTTTGTCCTCATAATGAAAGCAAGTGGAAATGACATAAAAGATAAAAGAAAAGGGATTCAGGGATTGGAGAGTATAAGGAAGAATTTATTTGTTCTCAAATCCTTTTAGTCCTAATTGGATCAAATATGTTTCATAAATCAAGAAGGATGGCAACTCAATTAATGATCTTGGATGGCATGCTCCCCCTCTCTCCCTTTTTCCCATATCTCTTATTCTTTTCCATTTATAAGATCTCTCACTTTTGATAATAACTTCCCTCTCAATTCTAGAAGAGTAGAGACTCTCATTTGATAAGGTTAACCCCTGTTAAAATTTGTATGAAAGACCTCTTGAAGTAATAGAGACTTTATTTACCTATCTCTCCCCTCTAAATTGTGTGTAGCAAGGCTTGGGCATGATGGCATTGTGAAGGAGAATATTTCATGCCCATTGTCCTTATTCTTGCTCATTTCTAAGGTGTCTTCAAGTTAGTTTTAGGTCTAAGTTAGTGTTATGTTTGTCATTAATGTAAGCTCTTAGTGAGTCCTAGAACTCCTTTTTAACTTCATTCATTACTTCTTGAACCTATTTTATGAAACACTTATACAACTACCTAGTTTTGTGAGATTGTGTGAGCTAGAATTGTCTTATGCTTCCTCAATGTTTACTTCATGCTTATGTGAGTTCTAATTTAAATTTGGTGCATCAACCTTTTAGCTTTTTTAGTGACCTTTACCCCTTCTCTAACCCTTTTCCCAGTACAAACATCAATATAGGTGATCTATCAAGAGGAAGTCAGTCTTCTTTGGGGGTCTAACCTACCATAGGTGACCCACAAACTGGGGTTGTTTCCATAGTGTATCTCAATTGGAGATAACCATAATAACCCTCTCCAAAGGTGAAAATTGATGCCACAACACCGTCCTTCATACAAAAAAATTATGGAAATGTGTGTGTGTATGGGGGTACTTTATTTAAAAGGGTGTCTTTTTTTGTAAAGGATTTTTTTTTTAAATGGGGTGTTTTTATTTAGTTATTTTAGCACTCACACTCTTTTCCTCTCGTATGTAAAATACTAGAGGGTGAGGTTCTGTTTGGCAGGAGGTTAGACCCCCTCACAGGTAAAATAAACATGTTTGTTGCTATTTCTCTCCACACTCACCTTGATTATTGGAGTTCATTTTTCATTACACTTGTCCCACTACTATATTTGTAGATGCATTTTCTGGCTAAGATTGATAGCCATTTTTTTTTTTTGATGAGGGCTTCTTTCTTTTGATTTTGTGCCATTTGGGCATAAAATATGTAAACAATTGCTACTTATAAATAGTTTGGGAGGGGTGATCTATCTTCTTAAGTGATTGTTTGGTGTGAGGTTTATTTTTGACTCAGTTATACATTTAATAATAAAAACCTTATTATGCGATCCCATTAATAGATCCAACTATAAAACATGGAAAACAAAAATGAAGCTAGTATTATAGTGTATAGGTTTGTGGTGCATCATTCAAGATGTTTTTCCTACATTTATTTCCAAGGAAGATAATTCAAGCATTAAAAAAGAGGTTGATTTGGTCAGCTTAAATATTTTTGATAGGTTAAATTTTTACATGACATATGTCATTTCACCATAGTAAGTTTGGGATAAATTTTCAACATTGTTTGAGGAGGCAAAAGTGTCTTTTGGGCATTCTAAAACCATTGAGCACTCATTTTTTGCACCTCCTCTTGTTCCAATTCTTCTTATTTCATTTTTTAGTGAGTACTTGTCTTGTTAGGATGATGCACTTACACCATATTTTATTGATGACATAGAAAAGGAACCTACAGATCCTTATATTACTTATACTAATACACATTTTGATACCATGATTTTTTATCCTATTGTGCCCTCTATAAAGGTCTCTTTTTTAGCACTAAAAGAATTGAATAAAAAATTAATGAATCAAAATTACCTTGTATGCTCCCTCATTCATAGCAAGGGTTCCCTTGATCACTCCCTATAGAAAAAAATTGATAGCATGCAACATCAAACTGATATGTTGGAAAATCATGTACTTATTCTAATCCATCATGTAAAACTCAATATGGCACACATCTAATTGATGAAATTTTACAATGTGACCTACTAGATCTTGAGAAACCCATTATTCATGTTGCTCATATTGTTGAAACTTATGCTTATGTGCTTACTATAGTGGCACATTCTAGTCATCCCACTTATTATGTACTTGATTATTATCCCACCTCATTTTAGAGGCATACCAATGCCTTTATCTCCTATATGCTTCATTCCATGGGTCATACTACTAGATTTGTGGGTATTGGGAAGCATTTACAGGGCATTATCATCCCTATCCATCATGTTAAGTGGCTTGATTAGCATGGCATTAGTTATGGTGTATATGTTTCATTTGGATAATTTGATAATAGAACTCTATCCTTTGTTCTCTCTTCTCTTTGTGAGTATATTAAGCTATATATGTGCTTTGTTGCACCTTGTGCAATCTTGAGCAACCTAAGATTACAGTTGTCATCCCTAATTATCTTGACACCTTTTTGGATATTACTTCACATTATTTTATTATGGAATTTTCACCCACTTATATGTAAGTATATTCATCCACCATTCATATTCGTCTCAGGTGGATTTTTGATCATTCTCAGTGTTGTCAATTTTACTTTTTAAGAGGAATCTATAGGCAATGTTCCTCCATCGCTTAACTTCTTCGACCACACATTACTTGTCCTACTTTTTTATGCTCCCTAGTTGTATTAGCTCTTTTTGGTATATTTATTTTTGGAGCATACATCTCTCATTTCATAAATGACATCTTATACAAATTTATCACCTTTCAAAGTTTATCGTGTCACTTGGTGATTTTATTTTTTGGATAAAACAACTTATGTAGTCACACTAAGAGTCATGGAGTTTTTTCCTTTATGTGTGTGTGTGTTATATGATGAAAAATTTATTCTTCAGTTTTTTATTATCCCATCATCACCATGGACATATTATTGATAGTTTTTTATCTGTATCTTTATTGTTGACAATAACCTTCATATTTAAGGTGGAGTGTGTTCTCATTATGAAGAGTAGTTAGTCTAGTGAAGCACAGTGTCAGCATTTTAGTGTTTGATTAGTGATATTTTCCCACTCATAAAAATATTTTGAATCATTACAACCATTTTAGCATTATGGGGGGGGGGGGGGTGCGGGGGGGGGGGGGTTAGGGTGTCATGCACATACTACTTTAGGTTTTGTGTTCCTTCCTAATCCTTGGCACACCACATATTCTATTGGAGGTAATTGATTGAGTGCACATTTTTTCAATGGACTATACTCCATTGATTGCACCCACTAAAATATTGTTTTGAGATTTTGAGACATGATTATTGGGATGTCTTGCAACATAAGTCCTCTTATCTAGTTTTTTTGTGGTTTTACTAATTTTTTGGTACCTTGTGGTGACACATTTCATCCATGGTGACTATTTTTTCCCAATTTTGTGATCAATGTTTTTACTGAGTGAGCCTCATACGAAGTATCAATTCCTATTTGACTTGGAAATTATAATGAATTGAAATCAATGTATTCTCTTAAGATGGATTGGTTACGATAGGGATGCTTAGTATTTGATTGAGAATTTATACATGGTTACTTAATCAGGCCTAGTTGTTGGTACCAATTCAATCTCTTTACTTCCTCATTTCTCTCTCCTTATTTTATGCATAATAGAGGGTGTTGGAGTGGTCATGTTCACTCTAGCTAATGGGTTTGTTTATTTTTAAACCAAATTTGTGTTAGCCTTATTTTCACCCACTATAGGAGTTAAGATTGATTAAGAAGTTAGTTATTTATTGTGTGAGGAATATGTACAGGCAATATTTTTGAGTGCAAATATTCTATCCCAACTAAATTTTAGTTTCATGCAACAAATTAATGTTTTATGAAACAAACTCCTAGGCCTATTTATTAGGCATTCCTTTTGTTATCTCTAAGTTTTTATGAGAGGATGATGCATATTGTACATATTGTCATTTGAGGCAATAATAAGAAGACTTTATTGTGCAATAAATTCTAAGTGTTATAGTAATGGTGTGCAAGAGAGGTCATACAATTACTTAAGAATCATTCAATTATTTGATACAAATATGTTACATTAAATATGATTTATAACATTCACATTCATACATATGATAAAGCTATAATGGCCTCATTTGCTACATGTTTTGCTTCACATTCATATTTTCCAACATGATAGGTAAAAATTTCTTGATTATTGTGTGTGTGGACCTTGGATTTCTATGTTCAAATTATTTCTTATGTGTCATCAATATGCCATTTTCATGTGGTACTTGGCCTTGTGTTTTAAGTGACATTTTACATATCCCTTGTATGTGGCATCTTAGGCGTTATGAGTGACATATTATGCAAATTACATGACATTGTATGATTTGACTTCTATGATTATTTTTTGTTAATATGGTGCCATGATTCATGTAATGCATCACTCATATACTCTATTCCTATTTTAGTGCCATGATATATATCATGCATACATTATTTCTATGCTTCAATGATATATCTCTCTAACACATGTTTCACATGAAAAAATAATGTTATATTCAATACTATGAATGCAATAAATTTCAAATATTAAATATAATATATATTTTACATATGATTTATTTTGAGATAAATGATTATCAAGCTACATTTCTCATCTCAAATGGGGGGCATCACAATGGGCTTACTTGGAACATTCAAACCTCATGAGCAAATGATGCAGGAGCATCCTCACGCTAGGAACGTATTTATCACATTTTTTGGTTGAGTTTTAGCATGTCTAGGTATATTAAGTTGTTTTTCCCTCCATTTCTGAGTTTTCAAATTTTTAAATTTGGCTAAATATTCTTTAAGCCTAAAAATCTAGTCTGTTGGGTGAATTGTTAAGCGGTTTGAGTTTTCCTATGCTAGAGAACTATTTTATTCATTTTTGGGGGGTTGTTGTGTGGATTCTGGGATAGAATCGAGTGTCTAAGTTAAGAAAATATGCTTTTGTATGAAGATTTTTGGTTGAAAATAGGGGGAGATGTATATTGGTGTAAGACAGGGTGTCGGTGAGATTTGCAACGTGTAGACAAACACCAGGTATATAGTTTCTGGTAATATTAACATAGGTGTATTTTTTTTTAGTGAAATCTAGTTCCAGTTCAATTTTGCCATTGCAAATCATGCAATATTTTGATCATGGAATGAAATGATAAGGTATTCAACGGTGAATGACGGGGAAGTTTTCTCTCTTATATTTATGCTAATTGAAGCTTTTATGATTGGTAATTGTTTTCTTTTTATTATTGAAATAGTCTCGGGGAGCTGTGGAAATTTGTTATTTTAAAGAGCTTCTACTCTGTTGTATTTTTCATTGCTGGAAAATGAGCTTTCAGGACTTACAGTGGAACGACAATTTCCCATAAGGAGAGAGATTGTTAATGGAAAACATGATTTTTCTTAGGCTGTGGCAGGCGGACTTTCTAGATCAATACATCGGTTTCAACCTTTCAACAGCTTGTCAAAACATATAAGTTATTTCCTGTTTGCAGTTTAATTTCTGTCCATCATTCCCTGTATGCAGTTTGGTGTCTATCACCAGTAATACGTTGTCAATATATATATATATATAATTTAGCCCTATTTAAAAGAGAGGAATGTATACCATTTGTTATAATAGTTTGTCAAAAACATATAAGTTATTCCCTGTTTACAGTTTGAGTTTGTACACCATTTAAAAAAAAGGTATCAGAACAATGGTCATCCTCCAACTGGTCATCAGAATATTCCTTTCTTAAGCTCCTCTTGCTTTTCTTTTGTCAAGACATATGTTTATTCCCTGTTTACAAGAGATTTCTGTTCATCATTTAAAAGTTTTCTAAACATATAGTTTAGCCTGTTTGCTAGAGGTCTGCTACATGATTTGGTATCAGAGCCCAAAGGATTGTGCACAATCTAAAGATCCAAGGCAAAGAGAAGAAGAACGTGATTTGTGAAGAAGAAGCAAGATGGCCATGAGAGTTAGGAACAAAGGTGGAGCTAGAGGAAGGAGACCTGGAGGACAGGTTGCACTGGTAGAAGAGATTAGAAACCTTACAGCTAGGCTACAAGACCTAGAGATGGCTCAAAGAAGAGGCACTGACATGGGTGAAGTCAGTGATGGAGAAGAGGAGCCACCAGAGGAGGAATTGGTGGTGGAAGAAGAAACATCTGAAGATAGGTTGATTAGAGCCATTATGAAGGTGAACACAAAGCCAAAAATGGAGGTTCCAATGTATGAAGGTAATTTGAATGTGGAAGAATTAATTGATTGGATTAGTGCATTAGATAAATACTTTGAGTATGAAGGAATTGAAGAAGATGATAAGAAAGTCAAGTATGCCATGACAAGACTAAAGAGCCATGCATCCCTATGGTGGGATGGAGTGCAAGAGGAAAGGAGGAGGAAAGGGAAGCCAAAGATCAGAAGCTGGGATAGAATGGTAGCAAAAATGAAAGGTAAGTTTATGCCTAAATATTATCAAGCCAATCTTTTTAAGCCATTACAAAATTTGAAGCAAAAAGAGATGTCTGTGAAAGAATACACTGAAGAGTTTTACAGGTTAACCATAAGATCAGGTCATATTGAGGATGACACAGAGAAGGTAGCTAGATACACTAATGGTTTGAAATTTTCCATTCAAGATGAAATTAGTCTTCTCATTCCTAAAATAGTTGAAGAAGCATATCAATTTTCCTTGAAAGCTGAGGAAAAGATTGCAAGAAAACAAACATCCTTCTCAAGAGGAACAGGTAGATCCAATAGAGGTAGAGGATTTCAAGGAGGTAGAAGACAACTGCAAACATCTCAAGAAGAGGCCAGCAACTCACAAAGTTCAAGAGGTAGCTATACACCAAGAGGAAGAAGGCCATACCAAGGATATCAAAGAGGAAGAGGAAGATTCATGGGCAAATGCTTTAAGTGCAACAAGTATGCAGGACACAGGGCATATGAGTGTCCAGAGAACCCTTCTACCAGCCATGAGAGGGGTGTACATGTGACCCAAAGTGAAGGAAAAAGTGAAGAAGTTGTAGTAGCTTATGAAGATACCCCAGAAGAAGGTGAGTATCTTTTGATGAAAAGAATTTTGTTGAAGCCAAAAAAAGAAGTTGGAGAACCACCTCAAAGGAAAACTCTATTTAGAACCACATGTAAAAGTAAGGGGAAATGCTGCAAGGTCATCATAGATAGTGGGAGTACTGACAATCTTGTGTCAACTGAGATGGTGGATAAATTAGGCTTGAAGAAGGAGGTACATCCTACACCTTATCAAGTTTCTTGGCTACAAAAAGGACATAAACTCCTGGTAAGTGAACAATGTAAAGTAGATATTCAGATAGGAACATATAAAGATCAGATTTTATGTGATGTCATGCCCATGGATGTATGTCATATTTTGATTGGAAGGCCTTGGCAATTTGACAGGAAGGCCATGCATGATGGAAGGCAGAATACATATATGTTTGAAAAGGATGGGATCAAGCATACACTCACACCATTGAAAGAAGAGGCTGCTACTGTTGTAGGATAGGATTCTAAATTATTGATAATGAGTGGTAATGAGTTTCTACATCAAATGAAGAAAGAAAAGGTAAACTTTGCTGTGATTGGTAAGCCAAGGAGTGTAGTCACTAGTACTAAGTTGATTGATTTGCCATTAGAGATTCAAGATATGTTAAATGAGTAAATTGACATTGTGGTAGATGATTTAACTAATGATTTACCACCATTGAGAAGCATTAGCCATCACATAGACTTGATTCCAGGAGCAAATCTTCCAAACAAGGCTGCCTACAGGTTGACACTAAAGGAAAATGAAGAGATCAAGCACCAAGTTCAAGAATTGTTAGACAAAGGATTGGTAAGGGAGAGTTTAAGTCCTTGTGCTATCCCCATAGTGTTGAGTCCTAAGAAGGATGGGAGTTGGAGAATGTGTACAGACTCCAGAGCAATCAACAAGATTACTATCAGGTATAGATTTCCATTGCCTATAATTGATTACTTACTTGATTGTTTGAGTGGAGCTACATATTTCTCTAAGATAGAATTGAAAAGTGGTTACCATCAGATTAGGATAAGAGAAGGGGATGAATGGAAAATAGCCTTCAAGACCAATGATGGACTCTATGAATGGTTAGTTATGCCATTTGGACTAACCAATGCACCAAGCACCTTCATGAGGCTAATGAATGAAGTGCTGAAGGAGTTCACTGGTAAGTTTGTGATAGTATATTTGGATGATATTTTGGTGTTTAGTCAAACTAAGGAAGATCATTTGAAACATTTAAGGATGGTATTGAGTAAGCTACATGAGGAGAAATTGCTAATCAATGTTAAAAAGTGTAGTTTCCTGAAAATAGAGTTGATATATTTGGGGTTTGTGATTTCAAAAGAAGGATTGAAGATGGATAAAGAAAAGATTAAGGCTATAATTGAGTGGCCTACACCCAGGAGCACATATGAGGTAAGAAGCTTTCACGGTTTGGCTAGCTTCTATAGGAAATTCATAAGAAATTTTAGTGGAATTATTGCTCCAATGATAAATACAATCAAAGGTGATTAAAGAAGTTTTTTTTGGACTGAGGCTGCTGATAAGAGTTTTAGATTATTGAAAAAGAAGGTAACTAAAGAACCAATCTTAACCTTGCCTGATTTCAATAAGCTTTTTCAAGTAGAATGTGATGCTAGTGGAACTGCAATAGGCACTGTTTTAAGCCAAAATGGGAAGCCTATATCATACTTTAGTGAGAAATTAAGTGATGCCAAGAAGAAGTACTCAGCCTATGATCAATAATTCTATGCTCTTGTACAGGCTTTGAAGAAATGGAGGCATTATCTTTTGCCTAAAGAATTTGTTTTGTTCACTGACAATTATGCTTTATAGTTCATTAGCAATCAGAATAAGTTGAATCAAAAGCATGTTAAATGGGTTAAATTTTTACAAAGCTTCACATTCACTATTAAGCACAAGAAAGGACAATCTAACAAGGTTGTAAATGCTCTAAGTAGGAGGAATCTGATAATGCAGGAGTCTCAAGTAAGCATCTTGGGATTTGAAGATTTGAAGGAGTTATATAAGGAAGATCTAGACTTCAAGGAACCATATGAAGCTTGCATGAATCCAGTGGGGGTTGATAGAAGTCCTTGGATAGATTTCATGGTTCAAGAGGGTTTTATATTTAGAGGTAGCCATCTTTGCATTCCCAAGAGTTCCATGAGAGAGAATTTGTTGAAGTAAAAGCATAGTGGCAGCTTATCAGGACATTTTGGGCAGAATAAGACATTAGCACAATTGAGTGCTCATTACTATTGGCCAGGTATGGGTACTGATGTCAAGAAATTTTTTGAAAGGTGTAAAACATGCCAATATGCCAAGGGAAGTAGTCGAAATGCAGGTTTGTACCAGCCACTACCCATTCCAAATAGACCTTGGGATTCAATAAGCATGGATTTTGTACTTGGTTTGCCAAGAACTCAAAAAGGTCATGAATCCATATTTGTTGTGGTAGATAGGTTTTCAAAGATGGCTCATTTTATTTTGTGTTCAAAAATAAGTGATGCTACTCACATAGTTATTCTATTCTTTCAAGATGTTGTTAGATTGCATGGATTGCCTAGAAGCATTGTTTCTGACAGGGATACTAAATTTGTTGGACACTTTTGGAGAACCTTATGGAAGAAATTGAGAACATAATTGAGTTTTAGTTCAGCCTATCATCCCCAAACTGATGGCCAAATAGAGGTTTTTAATAGGAGTTTGGGCAACATCTTGAGAAGCTTGGTAAGTATGCATCCAAAACAATGGGATCTTGCACTTGCACAAGCTGAATTTGCCTATAATGATTCTCCTAAAAGAAGTACAGGATTGAGTCCATTTCAAATCATGTATGGAATGCATCCAAGAGGTGTGTATGAGTTAAGAAATCTAAGTAGCTTGGAGACAAGGAGTGCTGATGCAGAAGAATTTGCCAATGCCATGCAAAATTTGCATGAACAGGTAAAGAAGAAACTTGAAGAAAACACCATAAAGTACAAGCTAAGGGTAGATCAAAAGAAAAGAGAGGTCAGTTTCAGTACTGGAGACTTTGTTCGTGCTCACCTCAGAAAAGAGAGGTTTCCAAAAAAGGAATACAACAAGCTAAAGGTAAAGAAAATAGGACCATGCAAGGTAATAAGGAAGTTTTCAAATAATGCATATGAAATAGAATTGCCAAAGGGGATTGGAATCTCTCCAATCTTTAATGTTGCAGATCTATATCCTACAAAGATGAAGGACAACCAGCCAAAGAAACTAAAATAGGGGTAGATGAAGTTATCCAATGGGAACAACAACTACCAAAGGAAGTGCCAAAGGAGATTGAGAGCATCTTAGACAAGAAAGTGGTTAAAAAGACAAGGGGCAAAGAATATTTCTAGTATCTAGCTAAGTGGAAGAATCTACCAGCTGAAGATGCAACATGGTTGACTGCAAATGACATCCTTAAGCTGGGCACAAGCATAGAAGAACTGCTGAAGAAAAACAAGTGAAGAATACTTCTTTTGCTCCTTGGAAGAATGATGCAGGAGCATCCTCACGCTAGGAACATATTTATCACATTTTTTGGTTGAGTTTTAGCATGTCTAGGTAAATTAAGTTGTTTTTCCCTCCATTTCTAAGTTTTCAAATTTTTTAATTTGGCTAAATATTCTTTAAGCCTGAAAATCTAGTCTATTGGGCGAATTGTTAAGCGGTTTGAGTTTTCCTATGCTAGAGAACTATTTTATTCATTTTTGGGGGGTTGTTGTGTGAAGTCTGGGATAGAATTGAGTGTCTAAGTTAAGAAAATATGCTTTTGTATGAAGATTTTTGGTTGAAAATAAAGGGAGATGTATATTGGTGTAAGACAGGGTGTGGATGAGATCTGTAATGCGTAGACAAACACCAGGTATATAGTTTCTGGTAATATTAACATAGGTGTATTTTTTTTTGAGTGAAATCTAGTTTCAGTTCAATTTTACCATCGCAAATCACACAATCTTTTGATCATGGAATGAAATGATAAGATATTCAACGGTGAATGATGGGGAAGTTTTCTCTCTTGTATTTATGCTGATTGAAGCTTTTATGATTGGTAATTGTTTTCTTTTTATTACTGAAATAGTCTCGGGGAGCTACGGAAATTTGTTATTTTAAAGAGCTTCTACTTTGTTGTAATTTTCATTGCTGGAAAATGAGCTTTCAGGATTTACAGTGGAATGACAATTTCCCTTAAGGAGAGAGATTGTTAATGGAAAACATGATTTTTCTCAGGCTGTGGCAAGCGGACTTTCCAGATCAATACATCGGTTTCAACCTTTCAACAGCTTGTCAAAACATATAAGTTATTTCCTGTTTGTAGTTTGATTTTTGTCCATCATTCCCTGTATGCAGTTTGGTGTCTGTCACCAGTAATACATTGTCAAAATATATATATAATTTAGCCCCGTTTAAAAGAGAGGACTGTATACCATTTGTTATAATAGTTTGTCAAAAACATATAAGTTATTCCCTGTTTGCAGTTTGAGTTTGTACACCATTTAAAAAAAAAGGTATCAGAACAATGGTCATCCTCCAACTGGTCATCAGAATATTCATTTCTTAAGCTCCTCTTGCTTTTATTTTGTCAAGACATATGTTTATTCCCTATTTACAAGAGATTTCTGTTCATCATTTAAAAGTTTGCTAAACATATAGTTTACCATGTTTGCTAGAGGTCTGTTACATCAGTAAAAATTTTAGATTTATGGTAATATACAGTTTTCAAATGGAAATATGATTCAACATTTTTTAGATTATATGGGATTGTTTCATGCATGTTCATTCATTAATACAATCATAAATTACAATTTTCAAACAATTTGAAAGTCAGATGCTACAAAAAAATTTCAAAAAAAGATTTAAAAGTGGCAAAAAGTTTAAAAGTTAAAAATTACAAATTACAAATAACTTTTTAATATAATAAAGATATAGGGGGCATGATACTAATTCATGTTAATATTTATACTATGTAATTTTCAAAATTCTCAAGTTTCAAAGATGCAAAGTTTCAAATAGAATCTAGATCAATCTACAATAATGTGATTCGTCTCTGTTGCAAGTGGGCCACTTTAGATTTAGTGACACTCAACATCTATGGTTTTAATTTATACATATGTAGCAAGCCACATTTATTGGTTCTACATATTCAAATATTTTACTAAATAATCTATACAATAAAATTAGTGTTGGAACATAAAATCCTTCCAACTCAAGCTCATTCAATGGTTTTCCAATTGAGACTAATCACTATCAATTTACGGTAGTTCAACACTTCTCCACTTTTCCCAATAAGGGGGCATGCAATTTGTCATCTCCAAGCTATAGGGAAATTAAATTTCCTTTTTGTCCTTTCAAATTACAAATTTTAAATTTTCAATATGAGAAAATATTACTTTTAGTGACATTGTTGTAGGTTTATTACATTAAGGCATCTTACACAATCAAGCTTTATATTTGAATACAAAGTTGTATACACACTTACATTTTCATCTTTTTTAATCCAATAATTTCACTTTATGCATCAATAGAATAAAGTGGAAGAAAATTTAGACATATAAAATTAATCATTAAGTGTTTGACAATGTTTATTCTTAACATCCTTACCCTTACTTGGTCTATTCACCATTTTGCTAACTCACAATCTATAGGAGAGCCTTTATTGTCTTGTAAACATTGAAAATATCATATGAACATTCTTATTTAATGCAAATTCATTCATATTCATCCCATAGACTCCTTTTAGACCTGTCCCAATATCTTTGGTCTTTGAAGATAAATTTGCATTAGTCAGACAAGCCCACAATGCAGCCTTGTCTCATAGTGTGGCCTTGTCTCCCACACTCTAATGGCCACTTTTTAAAATTGAGATGTTTCACAAAAACTCTCCTATGTATTTGGTAAAGTTATTTAATAGAATTCTTTTTAATATTCTCCTATAAAATCACATCAAAGCCACTCATTATAAGACCACAAGATCTCTTTAGAAATTACACTGCACATTGACCAAAAGAGTACTACTTATTCATTTTTTAACTCTGCAACATTATAATATTATTAATCCAAGTTTGAATATTATTTATTTCAGGTCAAGGGCATCCATTGTCAATATTTTAAATCAATACACTAGTTATAGTCATTTTAGTTACATAATCATGAATCACACAATCACTCTAAAGGGAGAACTACATCATCATAAGGACCATTTTGACTATTATGTAACACTTAATAATGTGAGGTTTTTTGAGGCCATATCAAATTCCCCTAACCTTATTTTCTAATTTTTCATTTTATCTCTATCTTTTTTCTTGTGCAAGATCTAGTTTTTCTCTTTTGTAGGTATTCTGTGCAATAACCCAAAACATAGAGTTCATCAGACAACCCTTGCAGGAAATCACACAAAAACAAATTTGTAAATCAAACCTAAAATCATCCAAGATGTGGTCACACAAACTAGATGAGGCCATAGTGCACCCTTTTTCACCTCTTTAAACTTGTCCCAATAGATTGAAAATTATTATTTTTGGTAAAACTCTATCTATAGGTCATTTTCACACAGTTTCATATCATAGTGAGCTTACATAGTTAGATCCATTTTTATTTTAGGGAGATTTGCATATATTTATGTCCTTTTAATATTTTTAATAAGTTTCCACTTTATGTAAATTCTATATAAGATTGTATTTGGCTATATTTTAATATCAGATTAGTACATACCAACATTTCAATTTCAATAGTTTAATACCATTAGTTTAAGAACACTTAAATTAAAAGGGTTAAACACTTGTATGCCCTACATCCCACTCATTTTAACATGAAAATCATGTTTAAAAAAATGGATATGTAATTCACCATCTATATGACATTAATCATTCATGTGTTCCATAAAAGCATGCCATTCATAGGTCAGGGTTTTGTATTTTTTAATTTTTTGTAAGTGCTTCTAGATGTGACTTGTGAATTATGTATCATTAAAGTGAATTGAATGTTTTTATTATAACTATATAATGATCTCATCATAATCTGAATAATTTGATGGGAAGGGATCATCTGACCAACCACATATATACAATAAGTCATATTCACATATAGAATTATGTTTACTTAGATTATTTAGCTCATGAGTAAGTGAATAACGTGGATATAAATTTGACACCAACCTATTATTTATACATATCATTGTATTCACATTAGATAACTATGTTAAATCTAGTGGATATAATGTACATAGTGACATTTTTATGATTTTAATAGTTGGAGATTACACACACACACACACACACACACACACACACACACACACACACACACACACACACACACACACACACACACACACACACACACACACACACACACACACACACACACACACACACAAATGTAGATATGCCATTCCTTATCATTATTGTCTTTTAAATTTATAGTAGGGCATTTATAACTAACTACACTATATTTTGGAATTGGTTTATTGGATTTTTTTTCTATTTAATGTATTCATCCCTATCTATATCAAGTACCCCAATTTTGGTTTTTTCATAGTGAATATGTGGAAGAGAATTATATATCATTTCTTGAGTCCTAGTTGGACAAATGGTTTCCACTTTATTTTCTTGATATAGATATTTGTTTTTTTAAACACAAATATTCTTCCTTTGGAGATCAAATGTAATGTGATCATGATTCTTACCAAGTGTTGCATCCATTTATCTTATCCATGAGTTTCTTAGTATAACATTATATTGGGTCAAAGTATGGTCAATGTGGAATATAACATTACATAATTTGAGACCAAGAACTATGGGCCACTCAATTATTCCTTTTTTGAATGGGTTGGATAAATTAGTCTTATTTAAGTGTTTTATGTCATATTCAAGATATTTAAAAAGATTCAAGTTACATTGTAATGAAACTAATTCATAAATAAACTAGAATATTAGAAATATGTCACAATATAACTAAAATAGATTAGAATATATGAGTAAGTGATAAGCCACTTTGAGGGGGAAACCTCCACAATCTTAAAATAATAATAAAATTTTCAATGTGATGATCAAATTCTAACCGTTACCTCATATATATGCTAAGTATGTTATGGTAACACCCTAGGCCAACCCTACCACCAATATTAAGCTAAAGAGATAATCATATGACTTATTTAAAGGTTATGTTAGTCACATGTCAGATATTCATATCCCAATACATGTTATAGGTTTATGGCTTAACATTCCCCCTCCCTTAAAACAAGTGATGTATTCAACATTGATGATCATCATATGTTTTAGTATGAAGTTTTTGTCCTACCATGAATATCCTCCCTCAATAGGTCCTTCAACTTGATTAAAGGCTCAATGATCACCCTCTTCTACATTATCTTGAATCAATTTAGGAAAATATATTTTGGTTCCAATATGATTCTTCCATATTAATTAAGCTTCAAAAATGTTGTTTGGATGGGAAGATTCTAGCCAAAAAATGCAACATGAAGTCAAATTACCATTGATAAAATCTATTAAATTATTGGGTATGCTTCATAATTGTATTAGCTATCATAATTTAAACACCCACAATAATTGCATAATAAATCTATGAAATATTGAAAGCAAAATAACATAGATTCATCAACATAGCATAACCACCTCTTTTGATTAAGAGTAATGGCCTAATTATGATAGTATACCAATAACTCTCATCCATAATATTCTCATCCACTAGACATCTAGGTTCTTATATATATAAGGGATGAGACTAGGGTTAGGGTTAGAGTTTGTAGACTAATAAGACAAAACTATTACTAACATAATTTAGTAAATTATTTAATTAATTGATAATACTCTCTAATAATAGGTTGTTTGTAGTTATACACCAATTAGTACCTACCCATAATTATAAATAATACAAGTGCACCTTGAAACCATACAATAGTGTATGAGTAATTAAATACACTAAAATCCCCACTCATGATATAATTTGATGAAGGGAATGATAGAGTATTCATTAAAATATCCACCATTTAAGACATATTCTTTCACTCCCAAAAATTTTCTAAGTTGAACAAATCAAACCTCAAGCAAGGGTTTTATGAAGATGTTTGCAACCTAGTCATATGTTCAATAAAAATTAAGATCAATGACCTTATATTGTATCAATTATAGAATATAATTCATGTGGATCTCAATGTTATTTGTTCTTTAGTTCTCCACTAGGTCATGTGAAATGTGGATGACACTCTAATTATTACACCAAAGTAGAGTGGGTTGGGTATATGGAAATCCAAATTTAGAAAGTAAGTTTCAAATCTAAAATGAGTCACATTTGGCATCAACAACTTCACTATATTCAAAATCCATTTTATACAAAGAGAGATTAATCTTATTTTTTGAAGACCAAGTCATGGGACCTACCCCAAGATGATAAATGTATCTTGTGGTTGACTTGTGATCATTTGGAGCTCCTTCCCAATCACTATTTATGTAGCTAAAATTTTTCACTAGAAGTGTAACTATAAATTAAGGATTTTCCACCTAAATTTTAATTAATACCATAGTTTTTGATATCATGAAGATACCTTATAATGCATTTTCAAATTTTTAATGACTTTAATGGGGTCTTGATAGTAACATAATACTAAGTTCATAACAAAGATTAGGATGATTATAAATCAAGTATAGAAGAATTCCTAATAATTTATTATAGTGTACGATAAACTAAAGTACAAGAAAATTTGGTGGAAATATTGACTCTAGATTGATAAGAAGTTAGTGTGGACTAGTAGCCTTTCATGTTGAAGCAGTTGAGTATGTCTTGAACATACATAGAGGACTAAAATCAAGAGCTTACCATATGCTTTCTTGGTGTAGAATGTGTGGTTGAGGGACTCTGTGTAAAGACATATTTTATTAATAACATGTTGATATTTTCATAACAAGATCAATAATCCTATTTCAAACCATACATGGATTTTTTCAATCTACACATAATGTTGGAGTTTTTATTTCTTATAGACCTGGAAGGTTAGGACATGTATATTTATTATTATAAGTCTCCATGCAATAAGGAAATTTTAATTTCCATCTGATTGACTTACTATCCTTGTATTCTAACTAAGGAGAGTACTAGTTTGATGGAATTCATCTTGGTAACCAGAGAAAATGTTTCATGGTAGTCAACACCTTCAACCTATGAAAACCCTTATGTTATAAGTTAGGATTTATATCTATCAATGGACCCATTTTTTTCATAATTAGTGTGGTAAACCCACTTTAACATCACTAATTTTATTCATTTTAGAAGTTGAAACAAGTCCCAAGTTTCTTTAGTGAAACAATTTCTTCTTCCATAGATGCCTTTTATTCAGGATGCTTAGAATATTGATGATAAGTCTTTGGATCCTATGTCACTATTGATTGTGTCAATGTGAAACACCACATATATATGTTACAATATTTGAATTCTTAGATCTCTTATATCCCTTGCTAATTAACCAACCTCATGGATAAGTTTACAAACCCATTTTGGTAAAGACTATGTTGGTTGTATAGGTTGATTTCTAATGTTTTATGACACTAGTGGAGGTGTTAGTTTCCCCCCCTGTGGCTCATAATCTAAATTTTAGTAACTCTATAAATGGGAGTCATCTCAAATATCTTGTTATTCATAATATATCTTAAAAGTTGTATTTAACTTGATAGAAGGTAATGGAGGAGGAGTAGGAAATGTTGGTATAAATTCCTGGGATTGCTCATCAAATAACATATCCCATTGGTAAATAAATTTAGTGGTATATGTGACAATAATATGATATACCATCACACATTTAAAATAGATAACAAAGAAATAAGGAATTCCTTTCTTTTCCATTGATTTTTGTTTTTCATATAGAATTTTCACCCATGCATGAAATCCAAATACTTAAAAATCAAAAACATTTAGCTTGACACCAAACCATTTTTATTCATCTTCAACTCAATATTGTGCATGAAAATCTTTGGAGTGTACCATAAAATTGGCATTTCCCTTAGTGTGTAGTTTTTTTGAGATTAGCTACACCATTTTACTAAGGTATATAGGGTATAATATGTTGAATCTAAATACTTTATTGTTCACAGAAGATAATCATATAATTATTTAAAATTTATCCTCCATCATTTATCCTAAGACACTATTTTTTTCTCTCTGATAAGTTTTCAACAAGGGCCTATAAAATTTTAAAGTTCTCAAAGACTTCTCTTTTATTTTTTAGAAAGTAAACCCAAGTTCTATGATAGAAATCATCAATGAATGTAGACACATATTTATGTTTCTAAAATGAAACATTGGGAAAGGACATAAGAACAATATGAACTAGCTATAATATGTCACTTTACCTCAAATATTTTCCTTTAGGAAATGGATCCCTATGATTTTTTATAGTTGTATAACCTATAAAAATTCCATATTTGAAAGAGAAATGTGATAGACTAATAACCATGTGGTGTTTACTGAGGTCCTATAATGAGTGATAGTTGAGATGACAAAATTGTTCATACTAAAGTTTACTCAAGTCATTAGCATGTAATATAATGACTTTTGAAGTTTGAGTGAGCAAAACGTTGTCAAATATGTACAACCATGTTAGATGATGAACCTTTCTAGTGGATATACTAGTGGACTAGGCTTTGATGTTTTTGATGACATCAGTATATGTCAACTCAATAGTTTTTTCTTCACAAGAATGTGTGATATGATATAGTGAGAGAAGGTTTGAAGACAAGTATAGAATTGGATAAAAACTTTTAATACACCATTATCCATCTCAAATGTCCCTTCACCTACAAAAACTAGAGAATTATAGTTTCCTACAAAAAATTTAATTATAAAACATTGGTCAATATTCTCAAATATTGATCCATCATGCACCATATGGTTAGAGTATCATGAATCCATAATACATTCAATCACATGTGATATTTTTGTTGTATAAAGTGTTGTTCCTACTTGGGAGGAGTAAGTTGCATTTTTTTCATCTATTCTTCTATGTCATTTTCTTGAAACATTGATGTTCAACATGGCCTAGTTTATTACACCAATTACAACACTTTTGGTTTATTTTGGCATTTACATTTCCTTTGCCTTTTTTTATTAGTGGAGGATCCTATTGAGCCAATGGATTTACGTTACACTTGGGCTTTTATTTCCATTTTTCTTGACAAGGCCTTTGCCTTTGTTATATTGGCATTGTGATGTTGCATTAGTGTCATTGACCACTAAGACATGTTGCTTAGTACCTTCACATTGGATTTCCTCAATAAAAATTAGTTTTTTTTTTTACGTTTCTCATAAAACTTGTCAAAATTTAGTGCCATATATACATATTCCATGGAGTCTTGATGTGTGTAGAATTTTGAAAAAAACTGAGAAAGGATGACCCAAACTAGGCAAAATAGTCAAAATAAATTTTGCATCAATATTTATTTCTCCAATCTCAATGAGTAGAAGTGTTAACTACTTGAGTAACAATGTCCTCAATACAAGGATATTTATCTAGGCTAAGAGTAGTGCACTTATTTTCTAGTTGATATGCCCTTAACATACTATTCTTTCAAAAAATATCATCGAAGGTAGTCCAAACTTTATAAGGTTCCCTGGCATCCTAAAAATGAAACTTCAATTCAAGGGATACTTGCTGACTAAGGATGCCTCTAGCTTCATCATAAAAAGTTTTCCATTTGAAAAGATCTAAAGGTGTAACTTATTTATTCATTGCAATTTAGTAGATGCCCTTACTAAGGAGCACATCAATAATGTATCCTTTCCAACTGAAATAGTTTGAACTTGATAGGGTTATCCTTTTCTCTACCATACTAGCATAGAAACTTGAATGGAAGTAGCTCCAAAAAAAATGGTATGCAAAATAATTCCAACTTTTTTTTTCAAAAAATAAATGTTAAAAAGATCATCTTATTTAGATAATCACAAAGGTGTATTAGCTTATGGGAAAACAAAATTTTATGAAAAATTGTTTTTAAGATTCCAAGTGAAAAAAAATTATTTTCATATTCTTTAAAAATATAATTTCTAGTTAAAATGATTATCTCAATGATAAAATCACAATGGTACAATCACCTTATGATTAAAAAATGTACTTTTTTTATTGATAGGATTTGGTCTATAGCTTTGAGACAAAAATAAAAAATAACCCCAAATAGGAATACTAAAACTCAATTTGGACAAGGAATACTACAACTAAAGTTAAACAAAGAATACTACAATAATATAGATCAACAAATGTAACCATAATTATTTTGAAAAATACTATGATGAAGTATGTTTGATTTGTAGGCTCTCTGATATATGAATCCATAATTGTAAATAGTGAAAAGGCCTAAATAGCATTGATTATAGAGGTTTCCAACATATTATATCCACCTCATCCCATATCTAAGGTATGTAGAGAGTAAATTATTGGGGCTTACCAATTACCAATGCACCACATAATCAAACGATTGAGAGGCTTCCTAATGGAGAAAAATAAAAATATAGGCACTTTATGTATATTGTGAGGTACGTGGAAGACAAGATCCATATACAATTTTTTTTGATGTCTTGAGTGTTGGATCAATAATCCTCATGCTATGGATTAGGTAAAAATGATTACCATTTTTCCTAGAATGATAGCTATTGTGAGCTTTACAATTGTTGGAACACAATTTTAACATAGTAAATTTATACAAACTAAAAATTACTCCAAACCTTAACCCCCCACTACATTCACTAATTTATAATTAATTGATATATTATAAGGGTGAGGTGAGAGCATAATATTTGGTATTTTTAGTAAGCCACTAAATCTAGCTTAAAACCTGAAATGTAGAAAAAATAAACTACATATTTAAAACCTGAAAAGAACGTTGAATATATAGAAAATATTTAAAAACTTTATATTATATATTTGAGATTATATGCATAATGAGGTGGAGGTTATATATCTTTGATACCATATTAAATTATTGTATCTACTCCAAAATCATGTTAGCTACCATAAAACAAACACCCAAAATACCTACATAATAAATCTATGAAATATTGAAAGAAAAATAACATAGATTCATCAAAGTAGCATAGTTACCTCTTTTGATTAATAGAACTGGCCTAATTCTTCTAGTATATCAATAAACCTCATTCCTAATATTCTCTCCCACTATCCTTCTATGTTATTGTATAGATATGAGAGGAAGCTCATGTTAGGGTTAGGGTTTTGGAGAGTAGTTACAAAAATAATAAGACAAAACTATTATTAGAAAAAGTTAATTAAGTATTTAATCGATTGTTAATATTCTCTAATAATAGGTTTTGAGTAAGTATTAACTAATTATTGCCTACCCAAAAATTACAAATAATAGAAGTGCATATTAATACCATATAATAGTATATGAGTAATTAAATACAGACAAAAAATGTGGTACTGCCTAAGTCAATCAATACAGTCACATGTTGGTTTTTAAAGAACTCTACTACCTTCAGACTTTGTATATTTATAAAACTTGATAACACATGGCAAGATATATTTGATTGAAATCCCTATATTTTATCTCATCAACAACCTCTACAACATTTTATTCATCCTCTTCTTCATTGATGCCCTCAATATAGAATGATTTATCATCAACATCTTTATGTCCTTGATTGTAGTTGTTGTCACAATTAAAACATAAATATTTTGCTATTTTTTCTTTAATTTTTTGGGATGTCAATCATGTTGGTGGAATAAATGATAATGTTAACATGAAATTATAACTATTTATATTGATTGTCTATTTTCTAGTAGCCCAAAAATTCTACTCTACCCTATGTACCATGATAATATAATCATAAACATTAAGCAGATTAAAAATGCATACCTCATGTTGAATGTGGTCCTTGAGACCACCAAGAAATTATTTTTTTAGGTTATCATAGGTTCTAAAATTCATGAATATAATCCTTGACTGAGCTTGTTTCTCCTACCTTTGCCAATTGACTGAAGCAATTTTCTACCACACTATTTCTATAGTTTGTTTACAACTCCTCTTCAAAAACTTTCCTAGTGATGTTGAGAGCATTCTTCTTCTTTTGAGAACACAACCATTGATTCCAAATAAATTATTAATGCTCTAGATATAAGGATAAAATTATGACCTTTTATCTACATCAGATTTGATGTACATTAAAAAATCTCTCTATATGGTTGATCCAGGTGACTAATTTTTCATAAAAAACTTATGCAATTGCACTTTTGGTATCATTTTTTATAACTACGATGTACTTGGATTTGGACTGGGTTGGTTGGAGGATTATTCCTAGTCATGATAGGTGGTTGGTTTCATTGATTATTTTTCAAATCCATCATGATCTTCATTAATTTCATAGTTATTTTTTTCACCGCTCTTTTGATTTTGCTCAATTTTTCTTTGGTGTTGTCCACATCTCCTTTTTTGGCCATATCAGAATACATGTTTTTCATACTCTACTCAAACTAGCTTAGTTTATGATTTCTCAATGAAAACCCTGAAACATAAGATCCACTAATTCCCATTTTGGACTCCTTTTATTCTTTGTTAGAATTTTTTCCTAGATTTTTTGAAGCCTTGCCTTGGCCCCTAGTTTACGATCCTATATTTATAAGGATTTACAATTCCTAAATTTGATTGTCATAGTTGATTAAAATTTAACCAATATGTTTCTAACCTATGTCTTAATTAAATCAAATTCTTCAAATAATAAAAACCCACTATATTTTTTTAAGCTATATGAAAATGTAAATAAATTAAAAAAAATCCTTAAAATGCGACATGTAGAGAAAATTTATGAAACGCACTAAAATTGTAATAACTAACTAAAAACTTATTAACAAAACTTAATTTTTTTACTATGGTGTCCTTTAATTATTACAAAACTCTATTAAAAACATTGTATAAAAATTTGTAATGAATTGCAAGGTATAAGCAATTCTCAAAAATTAGGGTTTCACCCCACTTTTTCCCAAATCAAAGCTTTGATACCTCTTGTATTGAAATTTATTCATAAATAAATCACAACATGATTTAAATAAAGCATAATATATGAATAAATGATGATCCACTTTGAGTTGGAAACCTCCACAACCTTACAATAATTTAAAAAAAAATTAATTTGATGATTACATACTAATAACTACCTCCTATATATACTCTAACTATGTTATGGAAACACCCTAGGCTGGCCCTAACATAAATATTAAGATAAATATATGATCATATGGCTTAATTAAAGGTTATGATAGCCACAAGTTGGTTACCCATATCCAAATATACATTATAAGCTAAGGGCATATGATACATACATTAATTTCAAAGGAGTTATCAACCATGACATTGGTGCATTGCTTAATGATCATATGATCTATCAATGGGGATGTACTTTTGGTTGCCACATTATAAACCACATTTGGAATATTAGTTTTTCTATGTATGTATTGTTTATGGATTTCCCTAGGTAACTCTTTCTTAAGAAAGTCTTTTTTATGTAACCATAATTTGAGAATTTGATCATGGGAGATGGAACCATAATTTGAGTGTGTTTCTAAAAATTAGAAAGTGTGTTTGAGTCTTATGGTGATTTAATAGATGTATCCAATGTAAAGTCACCACTAATAATAATATATTGTAATTTATGTTTCAAGGCATGAAAATTATTTGTGGGATGTCTAAGAGATCTATGATAAGCATAATAGTTATTGTTCTTTGTATAGGACATGCAGGAGATTCTACGCTTAACATTTTGAAGGAAAACTACCCATGAGAGCTACAAAAAATGCTAAAAAAAACTTGCATCAGGGTCTAGTTCTTCACCCATCTAATTTCCCCTACTAAAAATGGTCTAGTTTAAGTTTTTCAAATCTCTAATGTAAATGGAATTCATTTCAATTTTGAAATTAAAATAGTGGAATCATCCATTATTTAAATAAATGAGCTCATGTGTTTAAAAATCTATATTGTGCCTATTAATATCCTCTTTTAATCAAAATAAAAAATCAACACAAGAATTAAATAAAGAACCCATTATTTAAATTTAAATATTCAAAATAAATTCGTCTTCTTTTTATATTTAAACTTATATAAAGTCAAAGATGGAGTAGGCGAAGCATAATAGAAGGCATCATCATGGGAAAGTTGAGGAAGCTTGATTGAGTTACTTAAATTGATATAACTAGAAAATAAGGGACAAATTCCATAATTTCATTAAATTTCCTTTTAATTATGGCAAT
The DNA here is from genome assembly GCA_037957365.1 of Torreya grandis. Classification (NCBI taxonomy): domain Eukaryota; kingdom Viridiplantae; phylum Streptophyta; class Pinopsida; order Cupressales; family Taxaceae; genus Torreya; species Torreya grandis. The sequence continues at coordinate 2,777,008 of JARHVA010000049.1, forward strand.
GGGTAGCTGAAAATTAATGGATCTTCCCTCTCTTTTCTTTCTTATTCTTCTTATTCTTCATCTTCTTCTATATATGTAAATTTTATCATTTGAGAAGAAGGAAGATTATCTGATATTTCTAAGTTTACTTGAGTTTGAAAATTAAAATATGAACCCTTTATTTATTTTGTAATAAAATCATAAGCCCTTTTATAAGATTTATTATTATTGTGCATAATTTATGTGAATGAACTCCTAGTTTTTATCTTATATCTAAACTTTTTGTTGCATCTTTCCCTTTACATTAATTCATTTAAGTTGTGTTCATTTATTTATTAACATAATGGTAGCATTGTGTTCTTATGGGTAGGATATCTTCCCATTTCCTTCTGGTACATCACCATGTCTAATTTTATTCATCTCTCAAAATATTTTCCCTTCCAAATTTCCATTTATGAATTTTAGTTTAGGTATATTAGTGCTAGTTTAGGAAATGAAACTTGTTAGTTATGGAGGTTATGTACAAGGATCATTCCCACACTGAATATAAATCCCATGTTTTGGCTGATTTTATATATGTATTTAATTGGAAAAATTAGACCATTAACAATAGGTACATAAAACTTTCCTTTAGGAGCTTCATGGGCACAAAATATTGTATCCATACCATGTTTGATTTTTAAAAAAAAATCACTACAAAGGGAATTTAACTACATCGTATAGTTCCATATAGTCCTTAGTAGAATGGTGTTATAAAGTTCAAGAATAGGTCCTTGAAAGAAAAAGCCAACTGTATGCTACACTCTAAGTCTCTTGCACCTCATTATTGAGCCAAGGCCATCAACTATGCTTATTATATCCAGAATCAAGTTCCTCATTAATCATTGAATGGATTAACTCTTTTTAAAGCTTGAAGTGGTCAAAAACCCATAGTAAAAAACTTTCTATTATTTAGATATTTTTCTATGGCTTGCATTCCTAAGAAGAAATGTAAGGCAATGGAACTTTAGAGTTAACCTTGCATCTTTGTGGGATATCCTAAGGGTGTTAAGGGATATAGTTTTCTCCATCACACCAATAATTAGTTATTCATTAAGGAAGTGTTTGATTTCAAGAGGGTTATTTAAAATTTACACTTGCCACTTCTCCCTCTTCCTTGGATGCACTAGGATTTGATGACAATTCTATTGACTCAAATCCACCTGAGCATCTTCTTGATGATCTGGATTTATTTTCTATTTTTTATAATGAAATTAGTGATGGGGACTCACCTCATCCTTATCCTAGAATATCTTGAGAGGATGAGTAATCTCCCCTGACTCTCTAACTTTTGGTCTACTCAGGGATAGAAAAAAACTATAAAGTAAGGCCATTAGGTTGGAGATCCATCAAACACTAGGAGAACATGTTCACAATTCAAAAATGCCCCACATGCATTCATTGCATTTGCTTTTAATCCACATTCATTTTATGAGGCATCAAGCATTCTTGATTGGTATACTATTATGGAAGAGGAGTATGATTCTTTGTTGAGGAATAACACTTTGGATTTAGTCCCTCTTCCTAAGGGAAGAATTTTTTTTTGATGTAGGTGGATCTACTAGACAAAATTTATAGAAAATGGGTCTGTAGACAAGTTAAAATCATGTTTGAAATCAAAGGGTTTTTATTAGGTATCTGGCATTGACTATACCAAAACATTCACCCTAATTGCCAAAATAAAAGCAATTCGAATCACTCTTACTATTATCTTAGCACATTGCTAGGATGTTCATCAGATCGGTGTGAAGAGTGATTTTCTTCATGGTAACCTCAAAGAGGAAATATACATGGAGTAACCACAAGGATTTGTGTAAGATTCATTTTTAGTTCACAAACTTTAGAAATCTATTTATGGCCTCAAACAATCTCCTCAAACTTGGTATGCCAAGATGGACTCCTTTATTTTTTTAGTTGGGTTCACTAGATGCCATTATGATTAGAATGTCTACATTTTGTAGTAAGATGATTCAATATATATTCTAGTCCTCTATGTGGATGAAATATTAATCATAGGGAGCTCTTCATCCACCATTGCAATAGTAGAAACTACTTTATATAAAATATTCTCAATGATTAACTTGGGCATGTTGCATTACTTCCTCAATATTGAAATTTCTCAGTTTGACTTTGGGATCACTATTGCACAATCCAAGTATGCTCTTGATTTGATTTCATGATTTAACATGGCTAAATATAACCTGGATCCAACTCCATTTCTATCTAGTTTAAATCTTTGAGGTTGATTGTTCATCTCCTTTGGTTGATGCTACCTCATATCAACAACTTATTGATAGTCTCATATACCTTACACACACTAAACTTGATATTTCATATGTAATGGGCATGGTTTATATATTTATGCAAGAACCACATGAGTTGCATTGTAAAGAAACTAAGTGAATTCTCCATTACATTCAAGGTACTCATAGTTTTAGGATTCATTGATGTTGAATTTATTAGGTATACAAGTTCATATTAGGTTGGTGATATTTGGAATCATAAGTCTACTTTAGGCTACAATTTATCCATTAGTTTATTGCCAATTAGCTGGTCAAGCAAGAATTAGAATGTTACTGCTTTATCTTCTATAGAGGTAGAATACAAAGGAGCTATAAATTCTACCACTAAGGCTTTTTGGCTTTAGGGGATTCTCACTAACTTTTGCATCCTGTTTCAACAACCAACAATCATCTTTTGTGACAACCAAACCATAATCCTAATCTTTAGGAATCTGGTCCTCCATTAACAAACCAAGCATATTGATATTCACATGTATTTCAATCAGGAGCTTATCCATGAGCAAGTCATTGATCTTTGCTACATCCAGACTACAAATCCATTTATAGATACATTCATGAAACCCTTCATTGAGAGAATGCATCTTCATTCAGGGATCTTCTTGGGGTTTGGGTAACTATGTCACCATCCTCTAGGGGGATTTATTATGTACTTGGGTACCTCATTAGGACTTTATGTTGGGACCCAATTACACTACCCACCTAAGCTATGATTAAGGGGTTGTTAATGTATATTTTTATTCCATTTAATGGATTTTCCCTACACGTGTTTATTTAGCTTGATTTGGTGTTATTAGGTCATTGGGGAAGATAATATCACATTCATGAGGATGTGTGCTCATGCCTATATTCCACCTATATATGTACCTTTCCTAAATGTTAATGCTAATATTTTAATATTTTGATTGTTGAGTGCAAAGCTTCTTCTTGGCTCATGTTTGATTTCACTCCCACAACAAGTATCTCTTATGCATAATTTCCTTCTACCTTTTAAAGAAATTTGTTCTTCATGTTACTCAAACCTCGATTGCAATCTAATCAGGCATCATAGAGGTGATTTTAGACATTTTTCATTAAAATAAACTAGTTTTATTCTAGTAGTTATAAACACATGGATATTTGGAGGTAGGGGAACCAAAAAGGGACCCCCCTCAATTTTTGTACTCTTCTGTATGAAAGAGATTTCAAGACCTGTAACTAAATTATTATTTATTCATGATGCTTTTGTCATATGGAGATATTTTTAAACTAGTTTGATGACTGTGGGCTCCTACAAGCCCAGAATGTGTTAGCCCCAAAAAGGAACCCCCATTATTTTTTTACCTTCTATCATATGAAACACTTTTGAAAATTGGAAACTATGTTTTTAAAATAAATTTGCCTTAAAGTTGGCTTGACAAACATTAATGGTTGTCATGGAGCTTGAATCTCCCTTAGACATTTTTGAAAACTATGAGAGACTGAGACCTCCTATAAGATTAGGCCAAATACACATATATCAACATAGATTTGAAAATAAACTAAAGTGAAAAAATTTATCAAAAGTTTGGAGACTCCATTAATGGTAGTCTTTCAAAGCTGAGGATGGAGAGGAGGGATGACTATGGACAAGTCATCCTCCAACACCTCCTTTTTAAAATATGAATTTGTGACTTTAATGGCCTTTTGAAAGCTTTATTGATTCCATAAGGATTTCTAGGGCTTCCTCACCTTTGATTAAATCTAACGGTTGAGGTTGAATCGATATGATGGTTGAGATGGAGTGATCCATCCTCAAGGGGATTATTTGTGATATTTTAGACCCATTTTTAGGTTGTATGGGAAATATATGATATTTTTATGATCACTTTTATCTTAGGTTAAGTGAACTAAAAACTAGACTTTAATTAAAACTTAAGTGTGAATTGAGCCCTATGATTAACCACATTCACTTAGAGATATTTTTGAGCACCAAAAGGAGTTAAATGGTATAGTTCAAACAAGTGGTTGCTCAAACCCACCTTGCATTGATTGAACATCCTTTTGGCTCCTTGGAGATGTGAGGCTCACTTAGTGGTTCAATTAGAGAGTTGTGGGTTTGTTTAATAGCCTGTAGGCTGATTTGATTGAGTGCGGTTGACATGGTTGTGCAACAACTATGTGACCACTTGTGCATTGACATCCATGTGTGTGTGTGTTTAGACATGTTGATTTGTTTGGATGCATTTTGCATCTCTTGCCACATTGTTGGATAGTCAATGAGAAATGCAATTGTGTAGAATATATGTTGTACATTAAAAAAAAAAATTACCCTATTTTGTGTGTATTTAGTCATGAAAATTTTGGGAATGAAAAATGGGAATATATCCTACCTATATGATCAAAATGATACCAATATGTAAAAAATGAAATGAACATAAATTAAATAAAAGAATCCAAATGGAAAGATGCAATAATAAGATAAAAAAACTAGGGAAAGAAAAAAAATAGCCATAAAACCTTCACTCACAAATATTATGCACAATCACATTACATATTATAAGAGGGCTCATGATTTTATTACAAATCAAAGTAAGGTTTCATACCCTAATTATCAAATTTAGTAAGCTTAAAAATTTCTTGAAATCATCCCTCTGCTCAATTGAGTAAATTTACATATATAGAAGAAGGGGAGAAGAAGAGAGAGGGGAAAAACATCAATATTTAACTACCAACTTCCATAATTAAAGAGGAATTGAATGAAATTTTGGAACTTGTCTCTTGCTATCCAGTTCTATCAATTTTAGCAATGCAATCAAGCTTCCTTAACTTTCCCATGATTCCCTTTCCTTTTGTTATTCTTAGCCTGCTCCATCTTTGGCTTTAGTTACTTTTAAATATTTTAAAAAAGAGGAGCTTCTTTTGAATAAATTAATTCAAATAGTGTGATATATTTTTTTACTCTCACATATATATTTTTTAAATTATAAGAATATTTTAATGGGCATGTGTTATATTTTCTAAACATATGAGCTCATTTAAAAAAATGGGTGAGCCCACTATTTAAATTTGAATTTTCAAATGAGGCCCATTTACATTAAAAAATTAAAAAGCTTAAGCTAGAACATTTTTTGTAAGGAGAAATAGATTGGGGAAGAAATTTATCTTGAATATTTTTAAATATTTTTGGAGGTGCTCAAGAATAAATTTCCTATAAAGTGTTGATCTTAAAATCTCATCACTAATCCATTGGTTATAAGAGTCAAGAAAATTATAGCTATGTCTAGTTTGATCCTCCCATCAATCATTAATTTTATTGAGAATACAAAAGCATGGGTTTAGGGGTAACATCCCCCAACAAGGTCAAGAGGCAATGCCCATTGTAGGATCCCAAGACAACACCCACATTTTACCTTTATTTTGACCTCTAAATTCTTCTCTATGTTAGCAATCCTTTAAAAAAATCACCATATCTGAACTACCCTAAAAATAATGAATCTTGCACCATTTGTGGCCTAGAATATCCTTTGAAACTTGAGATCTATAATTTTATATATTTTTCCTCTCATAGCCACCAAAAATTTCATTCTTTTCCTTTTTATGAAGTTGGCTATGTGAACTACTCATTGTTATCTATTTTGGCTAATCGAATGAGTAGAGAGTAGTGGGGTTGAGCTTCTTTTAGTGGCATATGTCAATTTTGAGATATGATGTAAATAGGCCTTTTCAACATTACTCATGCCATTTTATATTATAAAGATTAATAACTCAATATCCAAGCTAGAGCCATTAATTATTACCTTTATGATTTAAAGCATTTAAAAGATAAATGTTTGGAATTGGAAGCTTTGATCTAATGGAGGGAGGGGCTCTTGAATTTTAAAACATGTTAATTGGGCCCCTTCATTAAAATACCTTAATATTTTAATCCTTTTTATTTAAAAGGAATTCTGATGGCTAAAGGTAAGGTGGCAGATCTAATGCCTGGAGATGTTTTATTATTGATGTTATCCTAATCTTTTAAAGCATATTGAGGTTGCCAAGTGTCCATGAATTATCTATCTCAAATATAATTTAAAAACTTAATTAATTCCATTATATTTTAATAAATATTCATCTCCTCATGTTGTAAATCATTGCCAACTAGGCTCCATCTAATCCAATGACCTAAGGGAACCCTGAGCTCCTTTATACTTTTTACCTTAGGAGATTTTTTCATGGAAAATTTCAAGAATTAAATAATTCATGTGGGCCCCACTTTTTATTTTTATCTATTGGAACTCATTTATGTTATAAATATAATCACCTAAGATCATATTCCTTGATCAAACAAATTCAAAGCTACAAACTATTATTGACTTTCAACCCATGTTCCACAAAATTTTTAAAGGCATTAAGATTTTATTTGGATTTAGGATATCAATGGAATGGGATGATTTTTATTTAATCTGATGGCATGAGGAACCCTTAAAATGTGACATCATCAACTTTTCTAGATTTATCTTGCACCATTAGATCTAAATAATATCAATGACTAGAGATTCTTCTCCCTTTTCAAAATAAAAAGACATCATTAGATCTAAATAATATCAACAACTAGAGATTATGTTGGGTTGGACATCCAAAACCAATCCCATATAAGTAACTGAGTGTTTCCTACATTCCAATACTCTGAATAAGGCTAAAATCATGTGTAGTTCTTCCACCTAGGTGTGTGTGTCCACCATCATGATCAATCTAGAATGTAAAGAAAGTTTGTATTTTGACACTTGGTACCATGTAACTTTGACATGTTTTTGTGTTAAAACTTGGATTTAGGACCTTTTTTGATAGATATTCATATATTTATGCCTTTTATATAATATCTCAAGAGAGTGGTAATGGATTTATCAAGTTTTTTAGGATTTCTCAAGGTATTGGCCAAGTGACTATAACCTTAAGATTTGTTTGGATATATATTTAACTCTTTTATATTTCCTATTATGAATAACCCATGAAAGATGTAGAGAATGACCTAATGGAGGCTTCCCAATTTTGAAAAATATCCATTGAGTGGTCATGGACACTACTGGTAGAGGAAGACTCCTGTAGTAAACCATAATTGTTTGACTATTTTTGGTACTATATTGGGAGTGAAAATAAGTGATCTAAGCTATGGAGATAGTCTATTTAGGATTCTATAAGGTTGTTGTGTATACTAGGGTAAACTTGAAATATGTGTATGTGGTAAATTAGGTTGGCTAAGATGATAGGTGGGTAGAGAGATAAGTGAAAGTGTGCATAAGATTCAAATATGTATAAAAGGTCCAAGTATGTCAATGTGTGATAAATTAAATGTTTCCAAAATGTCTAATACCAGATTAGGTGTCTATAGATGCCCCTTTTTAGTATAGTATTGAAACATTATGAAATTTAAAAACAAAATCATGTGATTTTGAGTTCATATGAAAATTTTATGGTCTTTGGAATGTAGAAGACTTTTCATGGTTATGAAACTATTAGTTTATAAAGGTGGCATTTTTGAAATGCCCCTGACAATTTTGAAAACCACCTTGATGGTTTTGAAACCTTAATGGAAGTTCAAACCTATCATGGTAGTTTTTCCTTCTTAAAGTAGTGGTTTAGCCTATATATTAAGTATAAGAAGTTTAAAGGAAAGATAAGTGTTTGGGCTTATAATTATCACTCTTTGGCTTCTTGTTTCAAGCTCATGAAAGGGATATTGTGTATTTTTTATCCCATGGAAGTTTCAATTAAGGTATTTATTAATGAATTTATTTCAAACATTCAAGCAAAGGTATTTGAGGAATTTATTCAATGTTATTTCATCAACTCATTATTCCTTGTATTGGATTGAACTAAAGATTACACCCTTGAGATAATTGAGTTGAGTAGGCTTTCTTGCTAAAGAGGCAAGTATTCCAATGAATGGTGTAGAGGTCATTGTGAATGTAGAATAATTTTGAGGTAGGTTTCCTTGAAATCTGAAGAATTCAAAATCTTGTAAACTACAGAACATAGTGAATATGAAGAATCATAACTTCAATTTTTGCTATAATTTTCTCACACTAAGTTTATCAAGGGTATGTCTTATGTTATATCTATTTTTTGATGTGTTTATTTCCTTTTATTGCATGTTTCAATTCCTTGAAACTATTATATTATCAAAAACACTTAATATATCTCAAGACTCATGTATCACAAGCTTAGTACTTGTTCATAAAGACTAAATAAATTCACATTGGTATTTATCTTCTATGTATTGAGTAGTATCATGTTTAAAGAGTGAAGGAATGTATGAAATGGATGTAACATTTGGGGATTACATGTGAATGGATGTATATTATTTTTATGTTGTAGATAACAATCACAAGAGCTGAGATACCTCTTAAAACAACATTTTGGGTGTCGTTATTTGTTATAGATCCTGAAGACAATCCCTTATCTTGAAAGGATTTGTATTGGTGAAGCTTAGTGTGGAATATTTTCCTAGTTTACAAATCATATTGGTATTAAATTAGGTTTTCATTTTTCATTGAAAGGGTTTTATAACACCTTTTCATATTTGATTATATATTATCTTGTGTTTTTTTATTGACATGGAAGTGCAAGTTTCTTGGTTGTATAAGTTCAACCATGAGTAAATCTTTGAAAAGATAAAGAATTTAGGAGCTTGAATATACTAATTTAAAAATTTAAGAAGAAGACATTGAATTAAGAAATATGTGACAACACTTGGTATATGATAATCAAGAAATACAAGATAGATTGGTAAGCCATGGATAATTTATCATGGATATGGTAAAAGAGTTACAACATGAGTTACAAACTAAGGAGTATTAGCTAGTAAAGTTCCAAGATGATGGTGAAGGAGTGAATCATAGGTAAGAGTTTACCATGCAAAGGAGAGTGACCTCTACCAAAGATGCACAAACCATGACTATGTTACATAAGTACTCTATAATATTATCTTTATTTACATCAAGATTTATATGCTTCCTTTGGTAAATTTGAGAAGAATACAAAGGGATTTTGATCTAATTTTATAACTAATATGGGTGATGATGGAAAGTTTCGTGGCATCAATGGCCAAGGAATGAATAATTCCATAAAGGTTTAAAATAGACTTAATTTTAGGTTTTGAATATGTTAGTTGTAATTAAGGAGATAGATAATCCTCTAAGATAGTTGTGGTAAGGAAAACTTTCAAAGGAAAATAACCCAAACCACTAGATCTAAAAAGATAACCCATATAAGGTAATAACATCATTTATTTTGTCAATTATAATTAGGAATTTGATTCTCAAAAGAATAATAAAGTCTCTCATTAAGAGGAAGGTATAATTGTGACATCTTAATCAGATAAAGAAGAGTGTCCAAGAAGAAGTAAACAACTCCCTAAAGAATGAGATAGAACATTGTCACTCCATGACCATGTGAGTGAATGCAATATGGGAATATGAATGAGATAGCCTTTAAATGATGATAAGAGTGTCAAATAAGAATTAAATGCACATCCTAAGAGAGGTGAACATTGAAAATGAAGAAGAAATTGTAATCACCTAAAACTGGTATTTGGATGCTAAGAGTGGCACTTGAATTAGCCTATTCCTAGCTTAGCCATAGACCTATCCTGGAGCCTTTTCCATACTTTTCCAGTCATTATGTAGACCATATAAAATTATAGTTAGATAAAACATAGTCCTGGGATAACTTCCTCATATCCCAACCTAGTTTGCAAATAGTATGCCAAGTGGACATTAGCACCATATTTGGGACACTACAACCATATGGTGCTAGTGTCCCCCACTTAATGCTACCATCCTTAGCCCTAACTCTCCTAAAAAAATAATTTTTTAGATCTGTTCCCCTCCTAAGGTTATCCTAAGCATATTTTATTATTCACACAAGTTACATATCTCTATAAATACAAGTCTATTTGACCCTTATTCACTAAATGGAAAATAGATACAAAAGCTATCCAAATAAAAGACAAGTTGAGAAAAATTAAGGTATTTTGATCCCTATTCTACCCTAATTCTGCATACTACCATCTCCAATATCCCTAGACCTAGATTTCAAAGATAAAAAAGCTTAATCACATTCAAGTCATCTAAGTGCACTCTCATTCTAGCACTCACTTGCACTTGCATCAAGCACTAGGTGGGAGAAATATATCAAGATTGATCCCTCTTTATATTATTAGTATGTAGCAAACTCTCTTCATAGTGGGGTGTTGAGGATGTCTAACCTATCCTACTAATGAACACAATTATTAATTGTACCATACTTTCAATGAGGATTAGGGTTTGTACATTAAATCAAGTTTTTCAGGCACAACATAGAGTTCCAAGTTTTATGCATGTAAGAACATGACCTAAAAACATAGGTGTAAGTGTTCCCAAAAAATAGGAACAATCCTATAAATGGGACATTAGTAATATATTGAGGACACTAAACCAACATGATACTACTTTCTAGGTGGGGCACTATTGTCTAGTGAGCAAATAGACTTGAGAATCCTATTGATGACACTCATAACTATCCAAAACCCAATTTTTATAACCTAAATCATCTTCAACAGTCACTTTCTAGATAAGTTTCTTATTAAGCTTATTTATTACTATTTTTAGAAAGTTGAAGGAGGTCAAAAGCTATAAAAAATTAGTTTTTAATTATTACAATTTATTTAACTAATTTAGACATCTCAAACCTTTAACCAAATATAAGAATTACTTGTGTAAAACCTTAAAAGGTTAAATCATTTGGTGAACCCATCTTACTTAGAATATTGATTCAAACCCTAGCTTGAATTAATCCAAAATTTTGTGTAATGATTTAGAGATTCATACTTCTAATTTTCTAATTTTTTTAGACAACCTAGCTAAATTAAATGAATTTCATATTAGGGCTTCAATTTATTTTACATATAATTTAAATTAGTGTAAAAAAACCCTAGATTCAAAACCCTAACCCTAGACACACTTAGGGTTTGTATCCTTTTTTATATATGCTCAAATTTCAATTGTAAAAATATCAGATTTACTGCAATATTTAATTTTTGTAATCTTCCATAGATTACTATCCTTAAAAGGTTCAAAATATACAAAACTTGTTTTCATACCTTTCAACCTACAATGGCTTAATTTAACAACAGAGTTGATGAAACCAATAATCAATAGTTACAAGACTTTGTGTACAAACATATGGATATACAAGATGATTTCATAAACATTCTTCAAGGGGAACTCTAAAAGACAAATAATGGTCAATATTCAATCCCTCCAATTAATAATGTTATTACACCTCCAGTGGGGCCATCTCAACCAACTCAGATTGCACAACCCAAGATTGTTATTCAACCATTAGTGATAGCTACACCACTTATGGCTAATTCCTCTACTCTAGATGTACAATCCCTTATATATGAGATTCTTATTCTATAGTTTAAGGTGTTACTATAGACATCAAATTCTTATCATTTTTGTGCTAAAATTACAAATCTAAATGACATTTTGCAATAATACACAATCTGGACCAAAATCACAAAATGGCTAATTCACTTGCATATGTCATGTGCAGGTACTGATTCTTATCCATTAATCCCTTATTAGGGCAATGCATTTTATAAAATCATTGTTACCTCATTTTAAACACACTCTATCATAGGGGCTATGATGGAATGATTCTTCATTGTTTATCTTTGAGAGAATCAACATTAGTGCTTAAGGAGTTCTATGAAGGAATATGTGGGGTCCACACCAATAGTGTTGTCCTAGCCAAGAAACTCTTAAGAATAAGATACTATTGACCTAAGATGGAATATATGCTTGAAATTATGTCAAAAAGTGTGTTATATTCCATCATCATGGTAATTTGATAGTTACACCTTCATTGCCACTACAACCAATCACTACACCATGGACATTCTCTAAATGGGGTCTCGATCTCATCAGGAAAATAAACCTAACATATTTTGATGGAAACAAACACATTCTTATTACTACAGATTATTTTACTGAGTGGATTGAGTACATTCCTCTCACTTATGTAATTGAGAAGCATACTATCAAGTTTATCCATTACCATATCATACGTCATTATGGTATCCCAACCCAAATTATATCTAATAATAGTGGTTCATTTATGAACAAGGATGTCAAATCCATTTGTACCCTATTCAAAATCAAACACAAAAATTCCTCACCATATAACCCATAAGGAAATGGTCAAGCTGAGGTGTCTAATAAAACCATTATCACAATCCTTAAGAATATTGTCAATGATGTTGACCATAATTGGCACTTGTAAATATTTCCTACCCTTTGGGCCTACCACACTAGTCATCCCACCCCTATAGGATCCACTCCATATTAACTATTATTTGGCATATATAATATTATCTTGGTCAAGGTTGAGCTAACTTCATTGCAGGTATATTTGTAGAACATTGTTGATGACAAAGACTATAGAGTTTCTAGGTTGCAAGAGCTAGAACTTCTTTATGGAAAGCATTTAGCTACCTTGGACAACTTGAGAGCATATCATAATAGGTTACATAATATCTATAACAAACACATTCTCCCTCATGAGTTTGAATTTGAATAATTGATCTTTAAAAAGAACCAAAAGAACATTAATGCATAATGCAAGAAGAAAGGTAAGTTTTAGCCCAATTAGCTCGGCCCATACGTGGTTACAATAAACTATGGCTCAGGGGCATATCGATTAGCTACTCCATTAGGCGAAGAACTCTTTGAACCAATGAACATTGTACATCTCAAGAATTTATATGATTGATTACATTTTTAAACCATTTCCTACAAGATCCCTTACTTGGGGGCACCCTGTGTTGAGATTATTTATCATAATCTAGACTGTTATAACTTAGACCATTGTACCCTATACCCTTTCACCCTGGACCATTGTAACCTAAACCATTTCTATTCCATTATAATTAAACTAATCTTCCTTTCACCTAGACCATTCAAATACTGTGACTAACTCTAATTATGATCCTGATCCTAATTTAATGACATTATGTATACATTCAGGGATCATTATATGAGGCAATTTAATTTGATCAATATCCACAACTTCCTTTGCAGATAAGTGTACCAAGGTATGTCATCACATGGGTTTTTGCTTGCTAGATGATTACTCAAGACTTATTTGACACTGTACACTATTTCATTCTTATTTTTCTACTACTTGGTATTTATCAGTGCCTTCATATGGAACAGTGCTCATTGCAATTGATTTAGATCTCAAGCACCATTGCAATTAGTTTAGCTATCATTTGAAATATTACCTATGGAAGTGCATCTCCTTGGATAAGTGGTTCCTTATACCTTTATTCATATTGATTTTTCATTCCTTATCCCAAAAACCCAAAAACATAAGAAAACAATAAATCGAAGACCAAAAACATTGTCAAGTTATGATCCTAAGCACTCTCACCATTTTGTGAGCAACCTAAGCTACGCTCTCACCATTTTATGAGTCACCATGTTGGGATCTTACAACACAATTGATTACTTTTGTGTAAGTAACTAAACATGGAATTAAACCAGAATTAATAACTAGAAATCAAAAATCAGCAAAGAATAAGAGATACAAGAAACAATGAAAACTTGTATTAAACTCTTCCAGAAGGAAATACAATGAAGAAATCTCTCTTTCTTCCACACCTCTCAGATGTACAGATCTCTTTCCCTCAAGAGTTTTCTCTCTCAATTACAACCAATTCAATCTTTGAATTGTCTTCCACACAAGCTATGAAGATCTATCCCTATTATATAATACTAGGATTCATGAGCTATGCATTCTCAACCGTTAAATACACCTCTTAATCAAAGGTTCAAAACAGTCCTGCCAAAAATAGAAATGGGGACTCAATACTAATGGTTAATCTTTTCATGTAAACATTATGTTCATCCCATGAAAATAGACTTTTGGAACGCACAGGTGACCAACATCAGTCCCTATCTGCCTGCACATGACCGACGTTAGCCGATCCATAACCGACGCCGGTAGCTCCCAGTCGACCCCTGACCGACGTCGGTCAGTCCTAACCAATTTTAGTGACTGTGTAACTCCAGAAACCTTTGCATTTGCTCATCTGGTGAAGCTTTTAGCTCCACAACTCAATAATCAATCTCCCACTTGGAGATAAATAGTTGCACCTGTACCTATATAGCAACATCTTCTAGCTTCTCCATCTTCAAGCTCAATCTTGAAGACCAACAAAAGTTGAATGAAGATTCAACTTCTCCTTTGTTACCAGCTTTGTTAACATATCATCAGGGTTCTTATCTATTTGGATCTTTTCCAGCTTCAACTCACCATCCTCCAATACATGTCTAATGAAGTGGTACTTAAGCTATATATGTTTGGTTCTTGAATGAAAGGCTGAATTCTTTGCCAAATGAATTGCACTTTGACTATCACTGTACAATCTGAAACTCTCTTGCTCCTTTCCCAACTCTTCCATGAACCAAGTCATCCATATCATCTCCTTGCTAGCCTCTGTGACTGCAATGTATTCTGCCTCTGTAGTAGACAAGGCAACAACCTTTTGCAACTTTGAAATCCAGCTAATTGCCATTCCACCAACAGTGAAAACATATCCTATGGTGCTTCTCCTGCCATCCAAGTCACCTACCATATCCGAATCTACATATCCATGTAGAGAAGTATTTGACCCTCCATAACATAAATGCCTACTACTGGTCCCTCTTAGATATCTGAGAATCCACTGAACTACTTTCCAGTGTTCCTTCCCTGGATTGGCCATAAACTTACTGACAACTCCCACTGCTTGGGAAATATCAGGTCTCATACATACCATTGCAGACATCAAGCTCCCAACTACAGAAGCATATGGAACTCTACTCATGTACTCTACCTCATCATGTGATTTAGGACACTGTTCTTTGCTCAAATTGAAGTGTCTAGCCATAGGTGTGCTTACTAGTTTTGCATCATGCATATTGAACCTCTTCAACACCTTGTTCACATAATCCTCTTGAGACAAAATCAAACTGTGATTTTTCCTATCTCTCTTAATACTCATGCCAAGGATTTTCTTTGCTACTCCTAAATCCTTCATGGAAAATGTGTGAGCTAATTTTACCTTAAACTCAGTAATATCTTGCATGTGTGAACCTGCAACAAGCATATCATCTACATACAGTAACAGGATAATATATCTACCATTATCCAATCTCTTAAAATAAACAAAATGGTCAGATTGACATCTACAAAAGCTATGCTTTGTCATAAACCTGTCAAATCTCAAATACCATTGTCTTGGAGCTTGCTTAAGACCATATAAGCTTTTCTTCAACCTGCACACAAGTTTATCCTTACCTTTGACCTCAAAACCTTTTAGCTGATCCATATATATTTCTTCATCCAAATCTCCATGAAGAAACATTGTCTTAACATCAAGTTGCTCAAGATGCAAATCCTCAATGGCAACTAAAGACAATACAGTCCGAATAGAAGTCATCTTTACTACAGGAGAAAAAATTTCACCACAATCAATACCTGGTTTCTGTGCAAATCCCTTTACTACCAACCTAGCTTTATGTCTCATTTGTCCATTCTCACCTTCCTTTAATATGTAAATCCATTTGTTTTTTAGTGCTTTCTTTCCAACTGGAAACTCAACCAAATCCCACATTTGGTTCTCTTTCAAGGAATCAATTTCCTCATTCATGCCAAGCTCCCACTATTTTTTGGATTCTACCTGCATTGCTTCATCAAAACTCTTTGTTTCTCCACCATCCATGAGCAACAAGTAGTATAATGAAGGGGAATAATGAATTGGAGGTTTACTTACCCTTTCTAACCTCTTCATGGGCATTTGAGACTCATCCACAGCTTGCTGTCTACCCAAATTCTCTGTCAGTGACCGATCTCAGTCATCTCTAGGTCTATACCTAACTGACATCAGTTCCACCATACTGACATCGGTTCCTGTCTGACCGACATCAGTTATTGTCTGACTGACATCAGTTTCTGTGTGACTGATGTTGGTTCTAGTATGACCGATGTCGGTGTCTATTTTTTTTATCTCTGATTATTTTTCCTTGTGAGCTCATTTTGGATCATCACCTCATCCAAATCAACATTGCCCTGCTTAGTATTATTTAGGTTCTTGAGCTGATCACTTTACATCACTTTCTCATTGAAAACAACATCATGACTTCTAATAATTTTGTTAATTCCTAGATTCCACAACCAAAATTCAAAATCTCCTGAGCCATAACCAATAAAAGTGCACCTCGTAGATTTATCATCCAGCTTCTTTCTATTTTCTTTATCAATGTGCACAAAAGCTTCAGAACTAAAAACTCTGAGAAATGAAAGATCTACCTTTTTACCTATCTAAGCCTCTTCTAGAATACCACCATCCAGTGTAGTAGAGGGTCCTCTGTTAATCAGGTAAACCATAGTATCTACAGCTTCTGCCCAAAATTGTAAGGGCAAACTAGCATGCAACCTCATACTCCGTGCACGCTCCATTATTATTCTGTTCATTCTTTTAGCGACTCCATTTTATTGAGGTGTCCTTGGAACCATCCTTTCCCTGCGTATTCCATTCATAGAATAGTACCTATTGAATTTATAGCTACAGTACTCACCACCATTATCAGATCTAATGCACTTAAATCTCAAACCTATTTCATTTTCAACCAAAGCTTTCCATGTCTTAAATGTGTCAAAAACATCAGATTTATTCTTTATGCAATAAACCCATACCTTTCTTGTAACATCATCAAATGAAAGTAACATAATACTATGATCCTCCAATAGAAGCTACCTGAGCTGGTCCCCACACATCTGTGTGAACAAGCTCCAACTTGTGCTTCTTCTTTGTTGACCCAGTTTTGAGAAACCTCACTCTCTTCTATTTTTCAAAAATACAATGCTCACAAAAATCTAGATCTATGCTTTTCAAATCTGAAAGCTTACCTTTTGACTTAAGAATAGTCATTCCCTTCTCACTCATGTGGCCAAGCCTATAGTGCCACAAATTTGCATCTACATCTGAAGTAGATAATACAGAAGGAGAATAATCAGTAATACAATTACATAAATAGAGAGTACCTACTCTCTTACCTCTAGCTAATACAAGTGCACCCTTGGAAACTTTCCAAGATTCAGCTGTGAGAATTACTGTGCAACCCTCATCCCTCAACTTTCCTGCATAAATCAGATTCCTCTTCAGGATGGGTACATGCATGACATCCTTCAACACCCATGTGTTGCCATTCTACAATTTCAGCTACACTTTTCCTTTGCTAACAATTTTGCAAGGCTCATCATCCCCTAAATAAACTTTTCAAAAATCTCCCTGGACATAATCATTAAAAAATTCTCTATTTGGAGTTGCATGGAAAGAGGCACCATAATCTACAACCCAAGATTCTATTCTATTACCCAAAGAAAGTGTAAAAGCATCTTTTGCAACAATACCTACAACTTTTGCTTCTTCATTACCTTCATGTTGATTTTCTTCTTTAACTTTCAACCAGCAATCTCTCTTTACATGTCCTTTCTTTCCACAATTCCAGTAGGTTATTTTTCTTCTATTTCTGTATTTGGATCTATTTCTCATCTTTGACTTTGACCTTGATCTCCCTTGCTTGCCCTTCTCTCTTTGCCTTCCCCTGCTTTCAACACTTAAAGCATTACCTGATGATTCTCCTATACTTTTCCTGTGAGTTTCTTCATTCAAGATTACACTAACAACATCATCAACTTTCAAAATATTTGAAGCAGATGCAATATTACTAACTGCCATTACCAAACTATGCCAACTTTCAGGTAAAGAGCATAAAATTAAGAGGGCCTTAATTTCATCATCAAAAACTATTTTGATTGAATTTAACTGATTTACTATTGCATGGAAATCATTTAGATGACTAGATACAGATCCACCTTCCTACATTTTCAAATTAAATAATTTATTCATAAGATATACCTTATTTGAAGTTGAGGGCTTTTCATATAAATTTGCCAAAGTATCCATTAACTCTACCGTTGTCTTTGCCTGTGACAAGTTGGAAATCACAGAAGATGCCAGGCTCAACCTTATGGATCCCAAAGCCTTTCTATCAAGAACATTCCATTCTTCATCTTGCATATATGTGGGCTTGCTTGAAACCCCACCTAATGGTAAGTACAGATCTTTTTGATACAGATAATCTTCTATCTGCATCTTCCATAATTGATAATTCTTGCCGTTAAACTTCTCCATTCTTAGTTTACTTTCTTCTGCCATTGCTATACTCCCACTCAATCAGAAACCCCTGTGAGTAACTTGTAATCAACAAACACTAACATGATCTGAACCACCTGTTAGTGAACCCAAGCTTTGATACCACTTGTTGGGATCTTACAACACAATTGATTACTTTTGTGTAAGCAACTAAACACAGAATTAAACCAGAATTAATAAGTAACTAAAAATCAAAAATCAGCAAAGAATAAGAGATACAAGAAACAATGAAAACTTCTATTAAACTCTTCCAGAAGGAAATACAATGAAGAAATCTCTCTTTCTTCCACACCTCTCAGATGTACAGATCTCTTTCCCTCAAGAGTTTTCTCTCTCAATTACAACCAATTCAATCTTTGAATTGTCTTCCACACAAGCTATGAAGATCTATCCCTATTATATAATACTAGGATTCATGAGCTATGCATTCTCAACCATTAGATACACCTCTTAATCAAAGGTTCAAAACAGTCTTGCCAAAAATAGAAACGTGGACTCAATACTAATAGTTAATCTTTTCATGCAAACATTTTGTTCATCCCACGAAAATAGACTTCTGAAACGCACAGGTGACCGACATCGGTCCCTATTTGCCTGCACATGACCGACATCGGTCGATCCATAACCAACACTGACAACTCCCAGTCGACCCCTGATCGACGTCGGTCGGTCCTGACTGATGTCGGCGACTATGTAACTCCAGCAACCTTTGCATTTGCTCATCTAGTGAAGCTTTTAGCTCCACAACTCAACAATCAATACCATTTTGTGCATTATTCATTTAAACAATATACATTACTGCACCCTTGGTTTAAGCTACTCTCTCACCATTTTTTGAGTTATTTATGCTCTCATCATTTTGTGAGCTCTTTCTTTTTCTCAGCCTTAGATGTAGTAGACACTCTGAATTCCCAATTTAGTTCATTTGTTAATACTCATTTCTTACCTTTTAGTGTGGTTGTAACCTAAAACATACTCTCACACTTGTGTAATTTATTTGTGTTGACACTTTCATAATTATGAATATGATTCCTCTCTTTTTATTCACATGCTCATTATTTTGTGAGATAATTCCCATATTCCTCTACACATTAATCATGTTTTTCCTTATCAATTTTATTCTATCCTATATCTTGGGAGAACTACATTTGCATCCACGTAACTATGTAGGCAGTGTCCATTTGCCTAGTGTATCTAGAGTTAGCTTGACTACCCCTTGTTTTTTTTCTATTCCCCCACCCCATTTCATTTCATTTATTTTATTATCTCCTACAGCCTAGGGGCAATGTTTGTCATTTTATTTGTGTGTCATTATTTCCCAATAGCTTGGGGGAAATTTTTTACCCATTGTTCATATGTTGATGTACTGGTGTCATTATTACCTAGCTTAGGGGTCATCCTGCCACCAAGCATAACACCTGTATTACACATGCATAGACAATATGTTTTATGGTTGTACTAACATTGTGATTAACCATTACTTATGTTTGTTTGTTTTTGTGTGTATAGAATAGTTTCCTTACTACAATTTAATTTGATTTGGATTGTTTAGTTATTTTTAATTATTTTCTTCACTTTGTTTTTTTATTGGTGTTTTTTTGTTTGTTTGTTTCTTTTTATTGGTGTTTTGTTGTTTTTACATTTAATTTTATTGGTGTTTTATTGTTCATTCATTTGTTTTATTATTGTTTTCTCATGCTTTTGTTTCTTTTTATTGGCATTTTATTGTGCTTTTATTTATTTATACTTTTTTTTTTTTGTGTTTTATTTATTTATTTATTGGTTTATTTATTTGTTTTTAGTGTCGTGTTTGAATACATTTTATAAACCTTTTGAGTCTGACATTACCTTGGGCTTGAATTGTTTACATTTGTATTTGAATTGTTTTATTAGTCTTGTTTTTTTTTTAATTACACCTTGTTAATGCATGGGTATTGATTATTCATATCTTGATTCCAAGTTATTTATAATTTATTTTGACTTTATTTTATTATTTTTTTATGTTTTAGTACGTCCTTGTTTCTGCTTAAGTCTTGATAATTCATATCTTGACTTTAAGTTTAGTTACATTTTGGTATTTAAACACTTATTTTTATCTTTTTCTTTGTGTTTTTTCAAACATAAATAGTTGTAACTTTGGTTTTGGTATTTTATATCATTACTCTTAGTTGTAAATATTCACATTTGAACCGGTTAATTTTCAAATAAAATACAATGTTATTATATGTTATTCATACTTATGATTCATAATTTCATTTTGCTAAAGTAAACACCAAGTGATCCAAAGTCCAATAGTCAATGTGGTGATGAATAATTTTTTTTAAAGCACTATGCTACATATCCACTACCTAAATAGGATATCATAAACACAATGAAATCCAAAAATTGGAAACAAATAAGACTCTATATACAGGACGTGCATCTCTTGGCATACACATTGAGTCATACTGACTATTTTTATAACTAGTTTAAGACATGCATCTCCTAAAATATATTCTAGCATCTATTCATCATCAAACAGAATAATCAATACATCAACATCCATATTCTAACTAAGGATGTGCATCTCTTAAAACTAGCACATACCATTATATCATAACAAGAGCAAATGCATGTAAACATCATGAGACATAAAGAATATTAATAGTCTATGTACAAATAACAATGAATTAAAAAATGAATGTCATGTATATATCTTAAAATAATGTTTATACATCAAGAGAATATATACACATCTCATATGCAATATGGAGCTACAAAATCAACTATGATCCTAACCATCCCTTGGGGGACTCTATTGAAAGATCTAACCCATGCTTGATGCTAGAGACATGGTGGTGGTGGCCCCATAACTACTCACTATGAAGATGGTTATTCCACTGACTGATCTGACTCTATAGCATGTCTAGACCTAGAGGTCTTACTCATATGTTATGATCTTGAATAATATCTATAAGATGGAGCTCTCCTCTATACGGTATATAATCTGCACTAGTATGTGATCTCATCCTTAGTGTGTAAGACGTCATCCTTCACATGTAAGGCATTATCCTTAGCTATAATCATGTTAGACAAGTCTCTTGATGAATCACTATCTATCTTGGCTCATCGATCCTCATATCTCTACTTGGGATATCAATCTTTCCCTGTCAACCTGAGCTCTATCCCACTTTCCAATCATTGTTTAAAGCCTTGCATTATGGGTATCCATATGAGCATGTACCTCTATAAATTGAGTGAAATATCCCCTCAGTATCCTAATCTTTGCATCCCTAGCTATAATAATCCCTTGTAGCTAGGTAGCCTCACCTTGTATAGTGGTTAACTATGCACATAATCTAGATATAATAATCAATAGGCTTGTAATATTTGATAATCATGAAATAATCTCCCTCTCCATATGATTAATCCACACTTGGTCCTCTATAAACCTTCCTATGTTATAAGGCCCTACCTCCCCTATACTTGAACATGTACCTATTCATCCATCCCCTATCTCTATCTTGTGGCCCTCATCTCCACTTGGTTCCTCCCCCATATCTATATTTTACCCATCTAAATCATCCATCTTTATATCCCCTAGTATATCCTACTGAACTTGGGAATGAACAAATTTTAAAGGAATGGCTTGTGGTATCACTAGATGAATTGACACCTAAACCTATCCCTATATTAGGTCCTGACCCCTATCTCTCCTCTTTTGTACCTATATATGATGTAAGACTGGCTATTAAAGTTGTAGTCTATTTAATAAAATGGGTCGATCACCATCCCACCATGATATATAAGTGTTTATCATGTTATGATCTACTACCCCACCTACATAATCCCATGATATATGTTGGAACCTACCATAATCTATCATATCCTGATCTCAAGGAACTAGTAGACCCCACTGTATGACCTCTCATGTATTATGGGTGAAGAAGTGTGGACCCTCTAGAATATCTTATTAAAAGCTAAACTATCACTAGAATCGATCCAATCTATATCATTCTACCACAAAATCATGGTGACCTATGATATAGGATAGTGTAATCATGAACCCAATATTAAATAGGTCCTCAATTCAATACCACTATATTACTAAATAGGGCTGCTAGATAAAACCATCATTAACCATCTCATCTATGGATTGTCTATAAAAAGGAAAATATCCAAGATGGCCTCATAAACTTGGACCTATTAGATACCACCTAAAAGTCACTAGATTCTCTAGTCCTCACTAATATCTCAACCCCACTGACCACTCAATGGTTATATGTTCCCATGCCCAGACTTAGAGTAGTGTGTTATGGCTGATAGTTTGCCCTCTCTGATAGGCTATCATATACAAGTATTGATATAGATATGCTAGAGTGAAGGGCCCCATGAAAATCATGTTAAATGGTCATACATATCTTGTACAAATCCAATTAGGCCAATAGGAAAGAAATATCCACTCTTATCCAGTAGTAGAAGGCTACTGACAAGATCCATCAAAATAACCACCTTTGGGGAAGTTATCCCTTATGTTAGTGTTGGTACCAATGTTGAAGCCCCTACTACTACTTCTCCTACTCCATCATCTAGAGGCTAAGATAAGTACTCCAATGCATCTATGTCTATGTTCCCCTTAAATACCTCTATGCCATTAACACCAATCAAATCCTCTAGCATATCTATTCATCCAACTGACATCCAAGTAATCCTTTAACCCTGTATCAACACTTGTAATATCTTGTGATCATCCTCTAGAGTAATCATGGCTTCCCCAGTTAATAAATGGAAGGTCAATGCCTTAGAGTACCACCTATTTTCAAGTTCTAACAAATAGGCCCAATCTATATGAATCACTAATAATCGAGCCATATGATATAACTTCATGGCCTTTAGAACACCCACTAGCTCATCAGTCCAAATGCCCTATCATTATAGGACTTAGGATTATAACTCCCATGTTGTAATAATCTTGACACACTCTTGTAAGTCAAAACATAAAGAACTAGCTCAATCATTTTTCCCCTAATGATTTAAATCTACTTAAATTCTTCTAATTTTGGGCATAGACTAATCATCTATTGGCCTCATTTTTCTTCTTCTACTTCATTTTGATCCTTATGGTGACCTTAACATTTTGTTGGTAACCTTATAATTTAACAAGGCTATCCATCTGATCTTCAAATCAACCCCACCATTTTCCATCATGGGTTTTATATTTCACTGATCCATAGGGCATTCCCACCATTTCATAGGGTGACATCACCATTTCCAGCAATATCACCATTTAAATTGGCATTACTACCATTTGACCAATAATTTTTGCCATAAATGGCAAGATCATCGATTAAGTGGTGAGCTCATCATTTTAACCCTTGACCCTTCCAAAGAAATAGTAACATCATCATTATTGATGGAAAACTCATCGTTGTTGAGGGTGACCTCACCATTTACAAATTTCTACAAATGGTGGGATCACCAAACTTCCTACTTTTACCTAGCATTAAATGTTAAGGATTAAAATTTACATTAGGTAGTTTACTTTGGTAATTATTAATTATACTATTACCTAAGTTAGATTTTATTATTTGGTATGTTATTTTTGTGAATAACAACAATAATATATGGGTATATATTTTATATACTTGAGAGATTATTTGTTGAGTGATTATAAAGATCAGAGCATCCCCAATTATAGGAAATATGTCTCCTATATATGTATGTATTTTGATTAATAAAATATGTTGATTGATTGACTAATTTTTTTTTGTGCATGTGCACATTATTGAGCCTTTAGATCTACTAAATAATGGCATAACTTCATTATCTGGTATCAGAGTAGGTTGTCTAGGCCTTTTTGTACATTTCATTCACCTATGTTTACACTAAAATGACTCAATGACCAAGTAGTGCATCCCACTTATAGTAGTCATTGATATATTATTCACATTCTTGCATATTGCCAATGGTTGAACAAGTGTAGACCACCTGTGACCCCAATGGATCTACCATTCCCCTACATATCTCTCTTTATCCACCCTTCCACTCTATTCATAGTGTTTTACACTACATTCTATTCTCTGTTACATTCAAAAAATTGAAAAGGAAAAAAATATTATTTCATGTTTTTTATTTATCTCTGTAAGCCTTTGTTATCCAATTTTTTTAGAAAATAAAAAAGGATATATTTGAAAAAATTTTAAAAAAAAAAAAATATATATATATATATATATATATGTTTGAAAAAAAATATAGAAAATCAGATTGGAATAGTGTCATGAAAATCATCATATCATTTTTGTTTCTAAACTAAATTAGACAATTCAAATTGAAATGGAAAGATGAATAGAAGGGGAAGAAAATCCATAAATTGTTTGATAAATTTCTGCATATCCAAAGAGATAACCAAAATGAAAAATAGTTACTTAAGTGTTGTTTTTATGGTGTGACATCCTCCTCTGTTCAAGCCATGACATGGGAGACACAGTCATCAATTTGGGGATATTTAGAATGGATCAATTTTGGCTTGCATTTGATCTACCTTTACTTCACCACCATTTAACTCTATAATTTCAAAATCCATATGTCATCCAAACTCCTATCAAGCTCCAAGCTTCCACACTTGGTCCTTGGCATCCATATGGCTCCAAACAACTTATCCACAGTCTTCATTCATTTTGCAAATGCTTGGATCCTTAGATTGGGTATTTGTTTACAGTTAAGACTTTTTAGGTTTTAGGTTTTTATCTTTTAGATTAGTCGATAGTTTTTTCGTATGATTTTTAGTTTTTTTAGTTTTCCTATTATTTTAGTTTTGTTTTTATATTATAATGTTTAAGTTTTTAAGTTTGTCTAAGTTTTCATTTATTTGTTTTTTCAGTAGTGGTTTTAATATTATTTGTGGTTTAGGGTATTAAAAATGGTTTTGTTTTATAATATTTAGTTTTTAGTTATGAATCATGGTATTCAAATCATAGATCTTAGGTTTTAATAGATTTAGTATTTAGATCTTAAGTTTTGTTTTAAAAGTTATGTCGTGGTTATTTTAATTAATTTTTTTTATGGTTAAATTTTTTTATATAATTTGGATTTTGATTTTTTTTTTTTTATCTTTTAAAGTTTATAAATTAGGTATGTTATAATTTTTAGTATTTTTTGTCAAAAAAATATAAATATATATAGATTTATGAGTCAATTTTTTTAGTTTGTGTCATTTTTTCAATATTTTGAATCTAGAGTATTTTGTCGTCATTTGAGAATCAAGTATTTTTTTGGTCAAAAGTTTTAAAATAAAGCATATGTTGATAGATGAGTGAAAATTTCAATAAAACAGGGATCTAATAAAATCTCCTTGCCATTATAAAAATTTCATATTATATAATGGATGCATTTTCAGGTGAACCCAACATCCACATGTCAATCTTATGGGAGGGTAATATAGTGATGTGTAGTTGTCCTTTCTCTTCCCATGTAAAATTTAAGGGAGATAATGTTAAGGATTAGAATATATATTAGGTATTTTACTTTGGTAATTAGTAGTTATATTATTACCTAATTTAGATTTTATTATTTTTTTGAATAACAACAATAATATATAGGTAGATATTTTAGATAATCAGGTGATTATTTGTTGAGTGATTATAGAGATCAAAAAATCCTCAATTATAAGAAATATATCTCCTATATATGTATGTATTTTGATTAATAAAATATGTTTATTGACCGACTGAAAGTTTTTTGTGCCTATGCATGTTGTTGAGCCTTCAGCTCCACCAAATAACGGCATAATTTCATTATTAAATGCTATAAATGTGGAAATTAAATACCAAAAAAGGTAACTACCGATGTTCCACTCCCTAGTAGTTGATGGTACTCTCACACACACTCCCCAAGGTGCCAATGGTATGGAATGTTACCCATTATATTTAGATCTCTCATGCACAAATATCAAAGCTCAAATTTGCAATAGTGGAGGGTAAAAATGAATAATTTTTACCCCTAGGGGTAAAATTATAGTTAAATTTTCAAAATTTTCACCCCCTGGGCCTATGGTTACCTCATTTATCTTTCTTGGGCACTCATTTTCATCCCATTTATTTATTTTTTGAACCATTTTCTTCTAATTACCCCATTTTTTAGCCTTATTTGCTAAATTATGTGATTATTTTTCTTTTGATCGAGGACCAACCTATCAAAATTTCAATTTTTACATCCTCCCCTTGAGGGGGCATTATAAGCTATACAAAAGTTATTTGGGGCATTTTCTTAACCTTGTTTCTCTGTGACTCATGTAAAATTTAGCAAAAAGTGGGAGTAAATTTATTTCATCTGATTATAATCATTTCAAGTGACCTTTTTATTATTTAAAAAGCTATTGATTAAACCAAATGTATTACCACACCTTATCAAATAGGGGGAAAATGTAGACATTTGCTTTTTATCATTTTTGTGCTAAAATTGCAAATCTGAATGACATTTTGCAATAATGCACAATTTGGACCAAAATCATGAAAATACTCTAATTTACCTACACATATCACATGTAGGTATCAATTATTGTCAATTGATCCCTAATTAGGTAAATAAATTTTATAGAATCATTATATTTTTTAATTCACTTTGAGTCAAATTGTGAACAAGTAAAATGACATCTTGGACGACTAAAATCTTCTAATTCAACTGCACACATTATGTGCATGTGTCAATTCACATCTATAATACCCTAACTAGGGTACTGCCCTGTACATAACTGAAATCTTCCTTTGATTCAACTCCAATAAAATTATAACTCAATAAATTGACATTTTTGACCATTTTGATTAAATGTGTGAGCAATTCCCAAGAATTTCAAAATCACTAAGCAAAGTCCATTAAACAAATCAAAACCAAATTAAGAGCTTAAGTGGAAAATGCATGGGAAGTGTTGAATATCTATTTATTTTAAATTCATAATTGGAAATATCTCACCCATGACATCATTAAAGGGGTGTCAAGTACTAGGTAGTAATGGAGATAAATGCCAATTTTAAGCCTCCCCATGCCTCATTAATGCTCATTTGTTCCAAAATATTTAAGACTTGTCCTAGAAAATTAAATCAATCCTTATCCACACATATTGATCTCAAGATGGATGGTCATGGTTGATTTTCAATGTTCCTAAAAAGCTATAAATACATGAGCCATGGACATAAATTTTAATATTCAATTTTGCAATGTTATTTTTTAGAAATAGTGCTAGAGAAGCTTCACTCATTTCCCTAAATTGACCATATCAAGGAACCAAATCCATTGGTGAACTAAGAGATGATGGAGGTGCATGTTACACCATATTCATGAAGACTTGTAGCATCAAATCTAGGCATAATCATGCTTATTGACTATTGTTGAAGGAGAGTCATTACTTAGAAGGTATTACTTGTCTTACTTTCATAATTAGTTTATTGATTTCATTAACACCACCCCTCAAGGGAGTAGGCTTATCACATTATGTTCTATATACATATTTTGGGTTTTCTCTAATAACACATGGACTAACTTGATTTATAATCCTATTCTATAGTTAGATCTCGAGAAGGGAGCAAATAGGCCCTCACATACCTTAGATACCAACATTCTCTTGCATACACCTTTGGTGCATCACATAGAAATAACTCCTTTGCCATTTAGTTTTGTGGAACCCAAGATCATATTAAAGGTTGACCTAGAGCATCACCTTAGAGCCTTTCACATAAAATTCTTGGACTATGTGTCCAATGATTGGCTTTTTACAAATCTATCGCCATATAGGCTCAAGGATTATGCCCTACAGTGGTTCTATGATTTTCCAAATCAATCTGTCATGACATTCAATCCTTTAGTCAACATGCTTTAAGCACAATTCTCTATCAACATCAATGATAATATATCATATGCATAAGTGGCATAATTAAATCAAAAGTCAAATGAGCCTATCGTCGATTATGTCTTACAATACAAGGTAACATTATCCAAATTGACTAGCCCCATGATAGATAGAGAGCTTCAATATATATTTAAATAGAGTCTATTACTAGCACTACATGAAGCTATATTATTCAAGAAGTCTCCTACATTTACCAATATGTGACAGATAGTGAAGGAAAGAGAGGTTAAGCTCATATCAATGGGCATATTGAAGTACATAAATGGACTAGAATCAAATATTAAGAGTTTAAACAAAGCTACATACAAGATAAGGGACATAGAAAACAAAAGTGATAAAAATGCCACAATCAATGCAAATTTTGAGCCTTCTCCCAGATTGGTTTTATCCACTCCTCAATGCAGAGTCTTCATTAATCTTTCAAAATCACCAGCACGGGTTCTACAATAATTACTAGAATGCAATGTCATATCTCTCCCTCCCATTAAAGAGGTTGATATGACATAGCCTCTTTCAAATATTTAAGATTCAAATGCATTTTTCAAGTATTAAAGGGCACCAATCCACGTGAAAAATAGATGTATTAGCCTAAAACATAAGATACAAGATCTCATTAAGGTTAACATTATTGATGTGGGCACACCTGTAAAGGCACAAAAATAATAGAAAACAAGAGCTAAGGCAATAAATATATTTTTAGATCATTTACCAAAGCATATAGTAAAAGAGGTAGGGGCACATTAGGTGTTCACTATACATACTAGGTGTATCCACCACTAGATTGCTATCACATAGTTACAAAGGAGACACATCCACTACATAACATTATTGGCATGTATTACACAACAGTGCCACCTAGACCACTTATCACATTTTTAAAGTAGTAGATTATGGTTGATGACATATATTTACATGTGCTCTTCATATAAACATACAATACCACCATCATATTTACAATGTTATGGTTGACAATCGGTTAATCATAAACATGTGCACCATGAAAATCTTATAACACTTGGGCTACATAGAGAAGGATATATTCCCCATAGATATAATCATTAGTGGTTTCAATGTACACATTCAGAGCTCCATTGGGTAGATTATGCTACCATTACAGGTTAGACTGACACACATAGCCACTTGATTCTTAGTAGACCTAGTGTAGGTGTATTTGACATATTATTGGGTAACCATGGTTATTGCAACATTGATCCATCCCATCTACAATACACTGATGCTTGAATTATATACATGTTAATCAAGTGGTTAAGGTTGAGGGTATCCCATCTAAGTATCTTCTACCCATCCCTCAAGTAGTTCCATCATAGTTTCCAACTATAGTTCTAGCATAAACACCAATTACAATTCTAGCATGATTACTAGATATTACATGACTATAAATTATAGTAGATAGTACAACTCCTATGCATACATCATACTATTTATCAAAGTCATC
Source organism: Torreya grandis (assembly GCA_037957365.1). NCBI lineage: Eukaryota > Viridiplantae > Streptophyta > Pinopsida > Cupressales > Taxaceae > Torreya > Torreya grandis. Next base: position 2,806,911 of record JARHVA010000049.1, read on the forward strand.
AGTGTAAGCTAGGTCTACTCCTATAGTATCTTCATGTACATAACTATCCCATGGAGACCATTACTAGAGAGGCCCCTACATCAATGATATGTTACATATTCTAAAGGACCTTCCTCTAATCAGTTTACACTAAAATTAGTTTTATTGTGGTCTAGGAGTTATTAGCATAGGGAATCTACATCACCTACAACTTCTTCTTCTACCAGATGGGTCCCTAAGACCCCTATAGTTCATAAGGCATCATAGTCAATGCCACAACATCATAGCATCACTATGCAGACAAATTTAGACTCTAATTATACATCAAAATAGATCATGGGCTCATAATTACCCTTTCACACTATACACATGATCATAATTACCCTATTTGACATAGGTCATGGTGATAGTGAGTCTTTTATGAGACTCATTAGTTAGTATGGTTCCTACTCTTTTACATACTTCATTTTCTCTCTTGCTCCTTGTACATAGTTTATTTTCATTTACTTGTACATAGATTATACTCAGAAAACACAATAATAATATAACATGTAAAAATAAAAAAATATTCAAATATTTTAGAAATTAAAAATTTATAGATTGTATATATTTTTATGTTTACATTTATTCTACTTGACAAATATTGCATATTGATAGCTATCCTATTATAGTCAATTTTATCATACACATATGATTCACTTATTCTTGTTGAGTACTTGTATATTTCAGATAGGACTCCGATCGACTACACTAATCTAGACTAGCTATCATCTACCCACTGGGGGCATATATACTGATCCAATTTTATTCATTTGATACACCTACCCATTTGGGGGCATCTCATACATAGTTGAGACTACTAGGTTTTATCCTTATATACCATACATTCTAGTTTATGCACTGATACATATTGATATTGATCATTTTTACTCATTACTCAATTTTTTTCTAACTATCACTAGTTAGACTCAATATATATGCACCCTATCATCTACAGATTTATATTACACAGTTATACATGCTTTCATGTCTATCTTTATTAGTTTAGACTTGATTGTGTTTCCTATGCTTCTTCCATCTTCAAAGACATTTGAATATGCCATTGTTCTTTATCTCTATGCCACTTCTTTATTTGTATGCCTTGAACATGTACTCATGTCCCTTATATGTGCTTCCATGTTTCTATATGTGGACATTTAAACATGTCCTTCTATGTGGCTTTAAGATAAATTACTTATTTGCATATGTGGACATTTGAACATGTCCTTTTATGTTTTCATTCTCAGATTTAGTGACATGTACCCATGTCCTTTTTATTATGGCCCCTTGGCCAATCTTTATGTTCCTCATGTGCTTGTATGTATGCTTCTTTGTATTCTTATACACCATGACACTTGTATTTGATTTTTACACACACACACACACACACACACACACACACACACACACACATACACACACACACACACACACACACACACACACACACTAGTTTTTGATGTCATGAGGGACCTCATGCATCTACCCCTCCTACTTGGGTACTGTGATGGACATCATGACCCATCCCCTAGGTAGTTACTCATATTTGATGTTATACATTGATTACATCTATCTTGACACCCTTGTGAAATTCTAGATTATAACATACATATTACATTACTTACTCATGCTCATATTCATTTACATTCTGATGTTATGTTTATAAATTGTATTAGAATATCATGCACATGATCTAGCTAACACATTTTGTAGATCTACTTATTTAAAGGGTAGTTATTACACATATTTTAAAACTACCCTTAGAATAGGGGGCATTCATAAGGTTTTATCACATAGATCAGGATCCTACTTTTTTATTCATAGATAAATTTTAGCACATAGGCTTAGTTTCAAAAATCAGAGTTAGTGTAGACATAAAAAATAATAGAGACTCAAAAAATAGTTTAGATCACCCAAATTTTATACTAGATAGACATTAGTGCCCAAATTGGGATACTAACACCATAGGGTGCTACTGTCTACTACAGGGTGCTACTGTCTAGTGGCTCTAACTTTAGGACAGTCTAGATTAATCATACCAGTACACCATGTATAGTATAAATTTGCATAGATACAATCACATATTTGATAATTATGTTTATATTTTTGCTCAAATACACTCATTTTGACTCAAATTCATACTAATTCCTAAGCTTTGGGGGCATTATGCATGACATGATCACTCCCACATTCAATTCATCAACATAAATTTTGTTGGTACATACTTAGTTCAAAATCAATATACTCAAATACAAGATTTGGGGGCATATGCATGGCACATAATTTTCATATACTCAGCTACATACAAGTTGATCAGATGGAATGGAAAACTTTATGTCAATGTATACACTTACTATCACATTCTAGGTTGTCACTAGATTCTTGACTTACTCCATCTATAGTGGTTATAATTATTGAGTGTCCCAAAGTCATCTAATATACTCAAGTGGTCATGGAGTTGACATACACAATTGGATTTACTTAGTTAGATACTTTGAACACTTTTTTAGTTTAGTTATAAATGCATCTACTTCACACAGGTAGGTAATGATGGAGCCATGGCCTACTTGATTTATTGAGCCACCCATATGAGAGGGTTAAACACACTTATAGTCTTATCTAAGTTATTCATAGATCAGGATCCACTGATCAAGGGTGGGTAATGATGGAGTCAAAATTGGATTGAGGTCTTGAGCCACCCATATGAGGATTGAGTAAGCTATCATCTTAGTCCAAGATATTCAACAATATGATCACTATATCCACTCACACAAAATTTATCACTAGGTTCATGCATTGGTTCATGTACCTAACAAGGTGTATTCATTCATTTCTTGTCTTTTTACTTAGCTTTACTCAGTTATTCTATTCAACGCAGTCTTTTGATTTTGATCATCTCTTAAAAAAGGACTAATTTTTTAATGTTTCATTATAATTCATTGATTTGGATCATGTTTCATATACATAGACCCAAATTTACATATTCAAACTCAGCTACATAGATTTCATTTCCAAGGTAAGTCTAGGTATGCCTATTTTTCCTTTACACTAGTAATTTCAATTTGTTACATTTATAGCATAAAAGTGGGGGAACATGTAATCACCTAAAAGTGGTATTTGGATGCTAAGAGTGTCATTTGAGTTATCCTATTTATATTTTAACCCTAAACCTATCCTAGAGCCTTTGCCACACTTTTCCAATCATTATGTAAACCACATAAAGTTATAGTCAGCCAAAACACAATCCCAAGATAACTTCCTTAGATCCCAACTTAGTTTACCCAGTAGTCTACTAGGTGGACATTAACACCACATTTGGGACACTACAACCACATGATGCTAGTGTACCCAACTAGGTGATATTGTCCTTAGACCTAACTCTCCTAAATATACACTTTTTCAAATGTGTGTCCCTCTTAAGGTTGGCCTAAACACATTTTCTTATCTGCACAACCTACATATCTCTATAAATACAAGTCTATTTGACCCTTATTTACTAGATGGAAAATAGATTCAAAATCTATCCAAATAAAAGATACGCTGAGAAAAATTATGTTATTTTGATCCTTATTATGCCCTACTTCTACATATTACCATCTATAGCAGGCCTAGACCCAGATTTCAAATATTTCCAAGCTCAATCACATTCAAGTCATCTAAGTCAACTCTCATTATAGCATTCACTTGAACTTACATCAAGGACTAGATTAGAGACTACATTGGGCTTGATCCCTCTTTAAAGTATTGGTATGTAGGCAACTCTCTTCACAACAGGGTGTTGAGGATGTCTAGTCTATCCTACTAACAAACAAACAATGATTGCTTATGCCATACTTGCAAGGAGGATTAGGTTTTATACATTACATCATGTTTTTTAGGTACAACACAGAGATACAAGTTTCATGCATGCAAGAACAAGACCTAAAAATATAGGCATAGGTGATCCCAAAAAATAGGAATAGTCCTACAAATGGGACATTAACACCATATTGAGGACACTATAGCAATAGACACTACCATCTAAGCGGGGCACTACTATCTAATGAGCAAACAGACTTCATAATCGTATTGATGATACTCAAAACTATCCAGAACCTAGTTTTTAGAACCTAGATCATCTACGATAGTCACTTTATAGATAAGTTTCTATTTAAGCCTATTTATTACTATTTTTAAAATGTTAAAAAAGGTCAAAATATATAAAGAATTAGTGCTTAATTATTGAAATTTATTTAATTGATTTAGACAATTCAACCCTTTAATGAAACATATAAATTACTTGTGTAAAACCCTAAAAGGTTAAATCAGTAACAAATTACCACATCATCATGATTTCATAAAGGGCATATCCCAAGAAGGTATGGAAAGAAAATAAATCTTCCATTGTTTACCTTAGATGTTAGAAAAGTGGCCATGTGGTAAAAAATCACTTGTATATATATACATGTTATTTTTTTGAAATGAATTAATTGTATTTGGCCATATACTGGAGGAGAAAATCCATCTAAAATAATCCTACATACTTTAAGAGGAATAATGCAAGATTTATATACCAATCTCAAAATCTAAATGTGTATAATGGAAAGAAGGGAAGTCCAAGAGAATGTGAAAGGATCATTACAATTATTGAAACATGGGCGGTCATTTGAATGCTAAACACTAAGAGCTTAATCCAAAACTTCACCCAAAGAATTACAAGGAGCATTCAAAGAAGGAAGAGACATCTAAGATCACAAGGGAAGTTATTCAAGCACCTAAAAATAAAGAAGTAGAAAATGAATAATTTGGTAAAGCACCTCCAAGACAAAGGTAGCAAAAGGACAAGCCCACCCATCTCAATAAGAATCCATTAAGAAGGAGCATCCCCTAGAGGATAACCCATCACCATTTCCAAGAGGTAAACATAGTAAGAGATCAATCCTTATAAGGATAGTTATAAAACTCAAAATTTTATTTTCATAAAATAAAATAGATATCCAAGATATAAACCATGAAGAGGGAGAAACCCATAGAGTATTCCTCATCACCATTTTCATCATATGTAAGCATCTCTGAATCGATTGCTATGTTCCATTGTTGAAAGAAGCAAGTTAACCTAATTTTTATGAGAAATTATGGAGTAATTACACTCATTAAAATTTGATACAAAGTGGAAATATAATCATTTTGAGAATCACATGCATGATCATCCAATTGCATCAAATAGGTTGTATCAATTTCAACATTCTCATGTTCATGTTGATTTGCACATTTTCATTTTTTTTTACCAAGTTATTTTAGGATATGAAAATATGGGTGGAATAAGCACTCTCTATTAAGATAAATATCAAAACATAGGTTAAATAACAAGGTATCACAAAGTTATGATAATAGTTGGTATTTCATGTTTTTGTGTATCTTATTGTCTCATGAGCCTAAAGTTCTTCCATGATGGATTATAAGTGCTTCCATGGTGAGTTGAACTCCATAAAAACTTTGATAATCATAATGGATGAATGTTTTGACAACCATTTTCCTTCCTTTAATATTTCATTAAATGAATGTTGTATCTATTTTGATGAAAACTTCTAGTTGCAAGATATGGGAAACTTTGTAAATGGAATTGTATGTTTCCAATCCATGTATGTTGTATTTTTGAATTTCAGGACCCAAGATAAGGGGAAATTATAAAATTTGTTGAATTTTTTAAAGACCATCTACATAATTAAATTTTTTATTCAATTTTTGAAAAAAAATTGAGAATCAAGTAGGAATTTTTATAAGCATATCCTCATGGAGATGCTTCACCCTAGCCTACAAGCTTGTGTATCATAGTAAAGAGGATAAGTGACATATCCAAGAGGAATACCAAGACACCAAATAGTGTGATAATTCTATTTGAAATATATTGGAAAAATTCATGGAATTTTTATCAACCTAGGTTTTCAAGTTTCATAGTTGGGCAATCACTCTCCAAGAGAGAGGAACAAGGTACAGTCCAAGAGGATGATAGGTTTGGTATCCCACCTGAGAAGATAGAAGGTATATCTTCATATTATTTTTATGGAGATTTTTTTGGATCAAGATCTTAAAATTTATGGTATATGATCATTAATTTAGATCAATAAAATCATAAAACTTAGTTGGTAAGACAATTGACTATTAAACAAGGGTATTTGAGACACAAGAAGTCCTGGAAAAGATATATTTAATTTTTTAAGGGAAAAAATAACATATAATTACAAGAAAAAGTAAATTTAGATTATATGTTTTGGTTCCTCTTGAAACATTATGCAATATCAAAAAAATGGCATGTGATTTTGAGTTTGTATGCAAACATTATGGCCTCCATAATTTAGAAGACTTTTCATGGGTGAGAAACTATTGATTTTTGCAACAACCCCAAAAGTTTTGAAAACCACCTCGATAGTTTCATAACTAATAAATCATTTTTTAAACCTTAATTGGGGGTTTAAAAACCACCCTTGTAACCACTATGATAAGTTTTCCCATTGATAATGCACAATAAATTTAAAGGACAAAGAATTATTTTAGATTCAATTTCTAAATCTTGGGATTCATGTTCAAGCTCAAGAAATAGTCCTTGTGTATTTATGATCCATTGGGGGTTAAAATGAAATCATTAATTAATGAATTCATTCAAAAAATTAAATAAAAAATGTTTGAGGAATGCATTGAGTTATTCCTTCATCAACTCATTATTCCACATATATGATTGAGTTGAAGACTACAAAACTGAGACAATTGAATTCAATAATCTTTATTACTAAAGATTAAAGTATTCAATCAAACAATACATATATCATTATAAGTTTAGGATAATTTTAAGTTTGGTTTCTTTTAAATCATAGTAATTCAAATATTGTAAACTATAGAGCATAGTGGATGTGAAGAAGCATAGCTTCACTCTTGCTAGAGTTTTCCCACATTGATTTTATCTAGGGTATGTCTTATGTTATCTCCATTTATTTATGATTGTATTTCCTTTGATCACTATTTCACTTCCTTTTAACTATTTTATATCAATAAAGCTTAAGAGAGGTCAAGACTCATGTATCACAAGCATAGTACTTCTTCATAAAGGTTAAATAACTTCACATTGCTTGTGCAATTATATACAATAATTTCAATTATAGTCATGTATGGAGTAGTGGCATGCTTAAAGAATGAAATTATGTATGTAATGGATGTATCATGTGGGTATTGCATGTTAATGGTTACATATTATTTTTTATGTTGTATATGACATTCATCAGATATGGGATACATCTTAAAATGACATTTTTGGTGTTGTTTTATGGCATAGAACTTGAGTACGACCCATTGTCTTGAAAGGATTCATGTTGATGAAGATTAGTGTGGAATATCCACCAATTTTATTGATCACATGGCCTGAATATATAATACAAGCTAACTATATGCCCCCCTTTGATATGAGGTATGAATCTTCTAAATCACTAATCTCAAAAGGAGTTATGTGCACCCTAAGTTATATATAAACAATGTAATCAATTAAATTGTGTTTAAAAAACATGATAAAATATGTCATCATATAAATATTTTAACATTCAATCACATATGAAGCTTTAAATCCAATGTGATGGGCATATAAGTACCATGTCAAGTAGATATATAGATTAGGCATAGAGTAATAAGCAACACAATAGATGTATGGTATAAATCATGACATTGCACATAATAGAAGTATGCATGATAGAAATAAAAAATCCTAAATCATAGTAATAGTCATATATGGAAACACACACACACATAAAATATCATTATCATAATAACACAAATACTCAATACTTGACACAACTCTGACTAGACTTTTACTTGACATAAACATGATATTGTCGTGACATGGATTAGATGATTATTTGAAAAAATATAAAATTACATGATAAAAAATAATCAATTCACTCATTAAATCACATAGTATATAACACATTGATGATGACATAAATTAATAATCATCAATGTCAAGCACACATGGAGCAAGTAATGCTAGTTTACATTATCAATCAATGTCATCATTTAGCATATCAAAACACAATATCCATTTGAAATAACACTCTAAATAAAATAAGAAAGATAAATTCATACATAATAATCTATTATGATCAATATAAATACATGTAAATTTATAACCTAATAAGTGTGCAAAGATGTTTCCAATGTAGAAAGGTAGCCCATGGGTATAAATAATGTCAAATATCTATATGTCCATGTATAATATTTAACCTATATGTCCTGAACCCCACTCATGTATACCATAAAAATCATGTGCATAGAAAATGGATATGTAATTTAACATGTATATAACATTAATCAATCATGTGTACCATAAAATCATGTCATGCATAGGTCCTTATCTTTGTTTTTTTTTAGTATTTTTTACTTTTTTAAATTTTTGTAATTGTTTTTAGATGTGATGTTGAATGATAAAGATTTAAAGTGAAATGTATGTCTTGATTATAAATATACAATGATTTCATCACAATCTAAAAAATCAAATTGATGTAATTATCTAACCAACTATGCATACACAATAAGTCATCTTCACATATAGCATTATGTTGACTTAATTGATTTAGCTCATGAGTAAGTGAATATGTGGATATGAATTCAGAGCTAAAATCATAGGAACACATATTTTTGTATTTTCATTAGATAAATATCTTAAACCTTTTTGAGATAATGTACTTAATGACACTTGAGCCACATGTTAATAGTTGGGTACATGGTATTTTATATGTCATAATATACTAGTTTAGATATGGCATTCCAATCATTATTATATTCTACATTTTTAATAGGGTATTTATAATGGACCAACTCATATTTTGGATTTGGTTGATTGGATATTGATTTATATTCAATAAATTCATCAATATCGATATCGATTTCCTTAGTTACAGTTACGTGGAAGTGAATATCTGGATGAGAATTAGATAACATTACTTGAGAACTAGTTAGAGAAATGGTTTCCATTTTATTTTCTTGATTTGGATAGTTTTTTATTTTAAAACACAAATAGTATTCCTTTGGAGATCAAACATAATGTGATCATGATTATTATCAAGTGTTTCATCCATTGATCTTATCTATGAGTTTCCTAGTATAACATTGTATTGGGTCAAAGTATGTTCATTGTGGAATATAGCAGAATGTAACTTGAGACCAAGAGATATGGGTGAATTAATGGATCCTATTATGAGTGGTGTTTATAGAGTAGTCTTATCCAAGTGTTAATGTCACATATTATATATTTGATAAAATTCATGCTACTCTTTTACTCTAATTTGGATTAATGGATTAGATTAATCTAAGTAAGATAAAATTTTGAAATGTAATTCTAATCAATAAATATGGCATTCAAGCATACATCTGAATGTCAAATTTTGAGATTGATTCTTATGATTTGACATGGGCACAAGCTTAATACAAAAAGTAGTAAAGATATCATGATATTTAGCTTTTATGGGTAATATCTGACTATGTTGTATTTTATAAGTAAAAATTAGAAATAAGAAGGCCTATGGCTCATTCAATTCTAGAACTAACTCATTGTATATGTTGGGTTAGTTTTTTAGGATAAGGTCAATATCATTGGTCATTAATAACACATTAGTTAGTAATAATGTATAGAAAAGTAGGGAACAATGACTATATGATCTCCTAAAACTATCTTTAATTTCTCTATATTTGTGATCCTAAGTGTGTAGCTCTATAAATCAACCTCCTTTGCCTTAAAACCCTAGGTGTGTTTGTTAAGGATAGAACCCTAAAAAATGGTGAAAAGTGTAATGGACCAAGCTGACCCCAAACACCCCTATTTGATGATTGCCACTAACTATATATCCAATAATCCAAGGAGAGAAATAAAGCCACATGTAGCTCTCCCATTGAGTGTGATTTTTCAATTGTAATCCATTATTATACTTATGTAGCTAATGATGCAACTTTGTTACTTGAAAATGCTTTATTTGACTTGGATTTTGAGTGCTTAAAACTTAGCTTGTGACTACTTCTAATAATAGATTTAAAAATTAGGAAGAATAGGGAGTATTTTCTTATTGTGAAATAATGTATAGACATATAATAGATAAGTGTCAAGTCCCTTTTGAGTGAGACCTTAATTTGTTTATATATTCATCCAATTAAATAATTTCTCATACCACTATAATGTTAGGCTAATGAGCCAACCCTAAGGATGGGTTTTATTTTATAAAATGAACTTTTTTTGGAGTGGGTTGGTATAAACCAAATTATGTTAGTATCGAATAGTGATAATGACCGTATTTAGTAAAATTAACATGTGTATATGAAGACTAAACTAAGAGTATGGAGATATCTATGTAGGATATTTAGCAGATTTGAAATAGATAATGAGGTTCATGCAGTTGTATAATAACTTAATAGAAGGTTTGACTCATAAGCAAACATGAAACTTTAAGAGAATGGAGAATTAGGACCTTGTATGGGTGCTTAAGTCATGTGTGTCAATATTACCATTTTTGAGTACCAAAGACCAGATTTTAGTATCTAAAAATTCCCCCCTTTTATTATAGTATTATAATCACTAGATTAAAAGAAAAAAATTGTACTTGAATGTATACAATACACTTTTTATTTGGTATGAAGCTCCGATTGTGTCTTGGTAAAAACCATTTTGTCCTTGCAACTTGATAGAGATGATGATTCCTTGAAGAACTAGATAAATTTATGCTTCCTTATTTAAAAAAACATAGAGAGTTAGGGTGATCATGCCAAAAAATTGTGTAACCATGTAGTATCTTGGGTTGGGAAGGCAACATGCCCTAACCTTCATGAATGTGTGGAAAATTACACAATTTACTAAAATAAATAATAATGCATTTAAATGAGAGAATCATCAGATAAGGTTCACTAAAATAAAGTGAATCAACCATTGCATATGGCTTATAAATTCAAATAATGTTTTTCTTAAGTTTAATCAAGTTAAATCCATCTAAATATAATAACATGTGATTGAAAGGTATTGAAAAATGTTAATTACACCATCATGAATGCATGTTTGTGTTGTCACTTGTATTTTCACCCTTTGAGGAGATTCAAATCTCTCCTCATCCAAGTGTCACAATGGAATAACCTCTAGGATTGTGGGCAACCTAAGGAATGAGGTGAATCTTTAGATAGGGTTAGCTCCCTTGATGTACCACTTTGAATTGTAACTAATACTAGACTTAAGGGGTGAAAAAGGAGAAGGATAAATAAAATAAAACTAGCCTAAGGGAGGTGATACGCCAAATGTATTGATGACATCCAACCATATGCATATTACACTTGAAATCAAAGGACAAACTAAAACTACACTTCTCCAATCTTCACCTTCTCACATCAATGCTACAGTGGGAGGTTATGGATGAATGTGAAAATATAGGAGAACTAAACAAGAGTCCTATGAGGGAAATAATGAAAATAATAACTCACTCATTCCTTGACATCACCTTGAACACTTCACATTCCCTACAAGAAGAGGCTATAAATAGGTGAAAGAATGGAAAAACATGCTAAAGAATCCATAGTTTTCACTAAGAAAGATTCATCATCAAATTAAACACACTAAAAATAGTCATAGAGGAGGTAAAAATTATTTTTATTATTGATCAAAAGGTATAAATTTTAGTAGGGCTTTGCCATACTTAGGTGGAACATCTAATATGGTGCCAAAATGACTAGTTCTTATAGAACTTATGAGAGAGAGAGAGAGAATAAGAGAAGTCCAAGGGTCATAAGGACACTTTTAAAGATAAGATAAGTAGTTATTTGTGAATGTGAGAAGGATATGGGATGAACCAGGCAATTTTTTGAAGTCTAAGTGTCCATATAAGGCATAAACTTCACAAAAAGTGGCAAGAAATTCCTCATTTTGGCTCAGAAAACTATCTTCATGATTTTGACCTATTTTAATGCTTTGTAACTAATTAGGAGTAGGTATAATGATTATAATGGAAGGGTTTTATCTCATAAATTCCCCTCCATGCATTTTTTCATGCATAGTCCTTTGCAAACCTTTGAAAGTGAGCCATCATCTTTTATTGTCTATAAAACTCTCTTTTCATGCACCTTGCATACTTAGCTTATAAAAAAGCATAAGTTTTCTATTAAAATACATAAAATTAAGTTTTTGACATTTTTAAAGGCCTTCCATGTCCTTATAATCATTAGGGACACCTTAAAAACCCATCCACTTGAAGTTTTCACACTTCTCCCTAGCTTGTTCATTAGGCTAGTTTTGACTGGCTGAGCTAAAGCATCTAGTTGAGACACTTAGGAATGTTTTAAATGAATTAAACTGATATTATGAGTTATATTTAGTCTTTATATTCCCTCCCATGTGATTGGAATCTCTTGAAACCTCTTACAACCTACAAACCATGCAAAATAATGATGAAAACTCTATTTCTACTCCCATTCATATGATTCCATACATATAAAAAGTATGTTATAGAGGATTAGTGAGTAATATACAAGTTTAAATGTGTATTATAAACAAAATAATCCATTATATTGCATCACCAACTCTATTTCTCCAAACTGGTCCTAGTTGAGGGTTTAGTAGGGTTTTAGGCCTATTTTTAGTCTTAAGGTTGGTTCATAAAGTTTGGATGTCTAAAATAAAAATAAAAATTCACAATAATGGTGTTAAAGGACCCTATTTATATATTAAAATTCCTTTTAATCCCATGTAAAATATCATGCAAGATATGAGTGCTTGAACCTGACCCTATCGAGCTATCTTTCTCATTCTAATAGGTTCTCAAGCCAAAATTAGATATTTAAAGGTTTAATTTGAATTTAAATTGTTTTTAAACATATTTATTATCCATATAAACATGTATAAACATTTCACCAAGATAATCTCATGCTCTAAGTGTGAAAGACCATCAATTTAGACATAGTCCTAATCCTTACCTAGTAGTCATGTTTCAAGATTAAGCCTAAAATGAAGTTTTTATGTATTAATTGCATATTGTTAGATAAAAAACATATATTATACCTCCATAAACATTAAAAATTTTATTATAAAACTCACTAAGATCTATAGGTTGAAGTAACATCTCATTTGAGTTATACACCTAACTGTGCTTAGTAGACATGCCTGCAATTCTAAGGATTTAGGCCATCCTATTGGAGTTATTTAATATATGAGGTGTATCTATGTTTTTTGAGGTTTTATTAAACCCAAAAAACCTATTTTTAAGTTTCAAACATATATTTATTATTTTTATTACTCTCTTGATAAAAACTATATGTCCATGTACAAGGGGAAGTAACCCCTGTCTAAGACAAAATAAGGGCACTTCCCCTATTCATCTAGACAAAAAATAATTCTATAATATCCTTAAAATTATAAGGATTATCTATACTAAATTTAATCTCTTTTTTAGTTCCATATGCCTTTCATCTCATCCAAAACCAAAACACACCCTAAATAATGTAAACTGTGCAAGGGTTTCCCATAATGGATTGTGTTTGTGTCTTTTTAAAGCCCTCTCTTTTTTTATTTGCATCATTATGATGATATTAGGTTTTTAAAGTTTTTATTAATGTGATACAATCCAATTCAACACTTTGACCCTTCAATGAACCTCCCACATTCCTCTCTTACTCAAAACTATGTGTCAACTCTTGAATGTGTTTCAAGTCTTGAAGGTACACCTATAGGTCATTAGATGTGATTTGACTCTAAGGGATAGTATCTTAAACCTCCCTTTAGTCTCCTTGAATCCTTTGGTATTAATTTTCATTTATATTCATGTAATTTAAGTGTTCAAACATCACTCTTTAGCCTGTTGTCTGTTACAGTCACAATCAACTAACTGTAGGTGCACTTTAGGTCATAAGGGGGTTGCATATGCTTCTTTTGATATATTTACGGTTTATGAAGCATAAAATGGATATTTATGGGATTTTTATAGGTTAAATTCATAATGATAAAGCTCTAATCATCTTACATACACTTTAGACTCACTTGATTGAGTTTTCCTTAGAAGAATGAGAATGTTACCTTCTTTGACACTTGTAGGTGTACATTACCTCAATTCATTTGATCATGGTTCCTATAAAATCATCGAAACACCCTCTTAGGTCATACAATGAGTATTTAATTTTTAACTCACCTATATGTTCCATTAGAACTCAAACAGTATTTTTCCCTTGACTGAGACACTTCTCCCCTTAAGACCCTATTGTAGGTCATCATTTTCCATGCTCGAGGGGTACCTATAGGTGGTCATAGCGTTAGAAAGACATTAAATTAACCCTCTCTTTATGACCTTAAATAATTTTATATTTCGCCATCATTATATCCATCTTATTCATGAGGCTCTACTCAATGTTGCTCCTTAGGGTAACAAAAGGTCATTTACTCCTACAGGCATGTAGATATCATTGTAAGAATTTAGTATGTTTCTAGGCAACTTTGAGGCTTTCAAACACCATCTCCCACTACTCCCTTCTCCTTAAAACTTGGCATGTTTATTTTCCATACTATAGGTAATGAGTTTTACCCATCTAGGTATCTTGAATAACTTATAATCATGTTGTAGGAGATCCACAAAAACCCTTTAGAGCTATTTTCTACCCTTTTAGGCATTTTATCCCAAAACCCAATCCTTTGTTTCTTCATGTTGGTTTAACATCTTATTTTATATCTAGATAGTTTATATGGGTCTATCAAGGGTTTCTTGATATACTAAGGTTTCAATAAAGTGTCACTTTGTATCGACCAATCCGTAAAACACTTCAATCCCCTGCTCAACCACTTGTAGGTGGGTGTTTTGGCAAGCAAACAGTAAACTAGGTGTGAAAAATCTAAAAACATTAATTAATATGAACCTTACACAATTTATTCAACATAATTAATGCACCCTAAACAATTTCAAGAAGTTATAACATGCATCCACTTCTCCATACACTATCATGACATCAACAAGGTTCTGTAGGGGATGTTTTAGGCTAGTTATGTAGACAGGGTATGGAATTGAGGCAAAAGATGTTTGTGGAAAGACTAAAAACACATAAAATTCCTTTTTCAATCTTCAAATAGATGATATTCATAAATAATAATTTGAAACCAACCCCAAAACACCTTCTTAAACATGGGAATCACCTGCCTACATGTGAAAAAGAGCAGATAGAGGCATCAAATGGTTGTTTGGCATGGTAAATGAGCATATGATCAAAATTTAAACCTTTTCCAAACATAAAAAATAACCTTATTTAACTCATAAAGTCTTTAATAATATAATCCACCTCCATTACCACTTCATAGATAGGATGGACAACCTCATGCATGAGACTACAACTAAAATTATGTAAAGTGTTGATAATGGAGGAAGACAATCTTGTGAGCGACTCAAAGGATGAAATGGTGAAATAAAAACATGAAATTAAGAGGTAATATTACCTAATAACTTATGTAAAACCATTTCCTATCTATATGAGACCCCTATAGGAGAACACACTCAGCAAACAAAAAGAACTTTAGCTAAAACTCCACATGGTGACACCCTTTTGCAAAGTGAGATAGTTTGTTCACCCAAACACCATAAAACATGAAAAAAAGTATGTGGATAATTTTGGAATAAATAAAAATCCTCTAGAACCAACATGAACAATTGGTTCATATGGAATAACTCAAACCAAGGGAAAACTGACAGAGTACACAGATGGGCAGGCATATTTGTACAATCAACTTCAAATGGATGATTCATAAATCACAATTGATCATTATTCAAAATATTATTATTAGAATTAAATTATATAATTTTAAAAAAACCTCCAAAAATTATTATACCTGAAACCTCTTGTGTTATCTGTACCAAGTACAAACTTGCAAGTGACTTTTGTTTGCCAAGAAGGGTGAGAAGAGGATGAACAGTTTTGAGCATGAAATGAAACTTAAAATTAAATTAAAGAATGGATATGAGTATGATGGAAGTTAATAGTAACATTTAAACCTTTTATAACTGTCACACTTCCCAAGGAGGTCATACAAGTGCCATTTTCTTCCTTTTCTTTAAGAAAACAAACTTTTCTTCTGATGAACCTACAACTTCCAGTTACCAACAATGGATTAAGACTTATTAAGACATATTTCATGTGATATAACCAATTTTGACCTTCAAATTTTTCAAAAAACTTGTAAAAATCATTCAATGCACCCTTTTTGACCCTTAAAATGACCCAAAATGATAAATGGACATAAAAACTAATTGATTGATTTATTATTTTTTGGGAAATAAGATGTTTAATTCCTAAATAATAAATAGGCCTAAGTAGATAAAATCAATAAATAATGTACAATAATTAGGCTATTAATTTGTAAAATTTGATTATAATTAGGGCTTTTCTAAAAATAGTAGTGAGAGAGAAAATCAAACTTATCTTATTTTGTATTATTCCAACTGAGATAGGGTCTAGAAATCTATGTGCAGGCTTAAGAGACTATTGTAAATAGGAATCTTGAGTTCATTTCTTGATTAGATAAGAGTAATAAAAGTGGGAAACCCTAGGTTCTGGTGTTATAGTCTTATATCGGTGTTGTTATCCTAGTGATCTAAGTTTGTTGGGTTTTGTGCTCTAGGTCTGTGTGACCCTACCTATGAAATATCAAAGCTTGAAAGTTCATGGATCTCACTGTGTACCTAATTTAGTATTCAATACACTAGGTCCTCTTTGTGTTTGAACTTTAATGTAAAATTTTGGAGAAAGGAGAGGATGGGTTAGTGTGTAAAGGATATGTTCGACACACTTCACACCCCATTTGTGGGCATGTTGCATACATACCAATACTCTGAGGAGCGATTAATCGATATGTATTTCTCCCATTAAAGTGTTTGGTGCAATAGTGTGATGAAAATGCAAGTAAATGAAAAACTAAGTGTACTTGAAATGACTAAGGACTAGTGTAAAGGTTTGAATAAGCTTGAAATACTATTGGATGGATGTATGTAGAGAATATAAAAAGTGCTTGAGTGGTCTTGCTTGTATTCTTTCTTCTCTCTTGTAAATGAGTGCCAACCCTTCTAAATAGACTTTGAGTGGATTTTTATAAGGGATTTAATGATCATGGATAAAATGAATTCACATTAGGCCAACATGAATTAGGACAAGGATTTGGAAGAGTATGGCTGTTAGAGACCAAAATGCACTTGGAAAATAGTGTTAGAAAGAAGACACCCTAGGTTTCAACATTGTAGTCCAAGTTTGGGTGTTGTTGTCCATGACTAATGAGAGTTAGGGGGATGGATTAAACATGGAAAGATAAATCTATGTCTATAAGGGTTTAGTTTGGGAGGCTACAGATGATTGGGAATTAGTGAAAACATTCCTATGAGGGTCATGGGAGCAAGTAAGATGGACCTATGGATTGAGTGTCATTAACCGCACTCAAGTTATCAAATTTTGCATTTTATATGACTACATCCCCCCCCATTTATTCTAGTGATGCAAAAAAATGAAATACTAGGATAAAATAAAAATAGAAAGCATACTTAAACTTACCTATAAAGTTAAAGCTCATGAAGCTATGTGATGTTGGATGTGCATAGAGAGAGCAGGGTATGAAGTGTGAATCTACAATGAAAATCATAGAGTAGATTAGTCCTTACTAGTTATGATATATCTAAAATAAGAATGTATAAAATTTGGTAAGAGAGAGAGGAAGAGAAAGGAATGAATACACCTCATCAGGTACATGAACCAATGCAAAACCTATTGTGAAGTTGGATTGTGTTAGGTGTGTGTTGTACCAAAAGTAATATTTTGAAAGGAATTGAGTGTTTAATTCCCTATAAGGTGGATAAAAAATGAAAAGTCTATCCCTTTGGATCCATCATCTCTAATTGAGTGAAGCTAATGAATCATGTTTGTGTCAATTGATGTTTGGGTTGTGTATCCAAACCCTCTAAATAGGTGGCTCAAGAATATAAAGGCTAGCTAGTCCTTTAGCTCCAATGTTACCCTATGCATTGAAACTATGAAGTAATACCAGTATGAAATAGATGTCATATGATATGTCTCCTAAAGTACATGAATGTACTATAATCTGACAATGTTAGCATGGATAGTTGAATGTATGTTGGAAACTAGGCTACTCTTGGCCATTTTGAAAGATGAAGATTAGGCTTGTATAAAAGCCACTCTAAAACTAGTGCAATAGGCATATGTGGAAACCATCTTGGGAACTCAGGTACCCATAAAGTTAAGCTTGTATTAAATTCAAACTTGAAAAAGGATTCCAACCACCTGTAGATGGAATAAGGCATGAAACTACTAAGAAATGCTTAGGAAATAAATTGAACTCAAAAAAAGGAGGATCAATGTGTTGTGCACATTGCCCCCAATCACCGATGTCTGGAACATGGATTTTGATCCAAAAGTTATGTCAACTACCTAATCTAAAAATGGAAGTGAGAGCCATCATACCACACATTATTCCCCCTATATCTATATTCTCTAAGAAAAAATTACATTAAAACATGTTGAATCTAGACTGTACTGAGCTAACAAACCTATGATTAAACTCACATTTTGTCCATTTTTGGAAAAAATGTTTTTTTTATTGTCTAGATAGGATCACCAAAAATAGGAAACCCTACTATCTAGTGTTGTAGTCCAACTTTGGCACTATTATCTAGGGCCAAATTTGGTAACTACTATATTATTTGTTGTCTACATGATCTATTTTGCCTGGTCTGATGTCTGGATTCTATTTTGAGTGTTCTAAAAATTGATTTTTTTACCATTAGGAGCTCTAATCTCTATGACAAAACCGTTATTTTTTGCCCCCTCTTTTGAGGGTAGGAATGAAGATGTTTGAATGACTATCCTTAGAAGAAGGATCCCTAAAAGTGTGTTATACTACATAGATATATGATATAGCAATGATAATTGACAAGATATAACAAGGTTTATTTTGAGAGATTATTAGATAAACATGGGTATGCCTAGATAGATATAACAATGTAATAACATGTGAAATGTACTAAACTATAATCAAAAGTGTTAGTTGTTAGTTTTTAGCTTTTAGTTGTTAGGTTTTAGTTTTTATCAAGGAGGGATGGAGTATGATTTCCATCATGGCATCCAAAAAATCAAGGAAATGCATGATACGGATCATGGAATTACAAACAAGAAAAGTAATCAGGCAACAAACATACAATGCAAGAAGTAAGAAGCATACAAGAGTGTCCAAGGGGCCAAGAAATCAAGGGACATGGGCACATGTCACTCAAACTAAAAAGTAGACATACAAGGCATGTTCAAATTCCACATACACATATAATTTAAATAAATAAAGTTGGCACAAGGGCCACAAGCACATGGAAGAGTATAAATAAAGGATATTAGCACATGTCCTAAAACACATACAAGGTATGTAATAAGAAATGAGAAAATAAAAACACATCAAGCTACAATAAGAAAGAAAGGAAAACATGCATATATTATAAGTTTAATCACATCTAACTAATCAAAGTAAGAAGTGAAAATATGCAAGACATGTTAGTACAAGACTATGCATATGCTAGGAAATACACAAGTGCAAGATACTAATGAGTGTCGATATGGTAATTTGTGTAAGCTTAGTAAGTAATGTATGCCAACATGATAACTAGAGTGTGTGGTGTAGGAATGACATAACCTGGAGGTGTAGTCATGTAAAATATGCCCCCAGTGGGTATGTATATTGATGTGTGTCTCAAATGTAGTAGGATTCCCCCCTCAATGTGTAGAGTGAAGTAATCAAGGATTTGGATGTCACTAGACACACTCAAAGAAGATCAAGTGAAGCATGGTAATGTAGATAAATCAACAAATAATAACATATAAAAACAAATGTAAGTCTAGCATAGCAGTAGAAATGTAAAGCATGAATGATGCATATAATCGAAATGTTCTTCTGTTTTGGATATATTTAAATGTTTTTGGTATTTTTGATATTTTATAATATTTTTGTAGTTTTGAAATAAGTTATGTATAGTAAATATTTAGAATAAATGATACTAACCTATGAGTCTTGAATAAGACTCCCTACCATGGTGTCTTATATCAAACAAAGGTATTGTGCATGATCATGAAGCATGATGGAAAAGCTAAGACTATGATTCTAAAAGTTGTGTGTATTGTAATTATTTTGATATCTCTAAAGTGGAAACTAAATGTGGGATTCCCATATAACTTTAAGAAGTGGATACAGGTAAGGGACTCATAAGGACCCATCTGGAATAGGAGAATGAGTTCTCTAAAAGTGTGTTTTATGTTTAGAAGCATGAGATCTCAATGTTACTACTCTAGGTGTGAATATTGTAGCTAGAATTTATCTCAAATCCTAAATTTGTGGAGGTGTATGAACTCTTTGTACTAGTGATGGGTATCTCAACTATGTCTAAATCTATACTAGAGGAAGAACTGTAACTGATGACTGTAAAGGAGATAGCTCTGAAGTGGGGAGTGGTAACTCATATGGAACTCCACCAACTATAATAACTTGATTAGTGTGAATCAATTTCATGCATCTATTAATTTTAGATGGTACTTCTCTAATTTTTTGAATCCATAGGTAACCAAGTAACACATCAAAAACTATTACACTAGGAACTATGGTGAAATGTATGGTCACATGTGTTGGACCAGTCTATAAAGGAAGTACAATCTCACCCAATGACCTTTGTATGTGCCCACTAAATCTACTAATAACTGTATCTATCTAAGTGATATCCTACTTTGAATAGCCCAAATGTTGTAATAATGTAATGGTGCACATGTTAACACTGAAACCATTATCAATGAGAACATTGTGAATGGGTTGATTATGAATATGTGCTCTAATAAAGAGTGCATTATAATCTGAATTATTCTCAATAATCTCCTGATATAAAAAGGATATCGAAGGTATAGTTGGAACCCTTGACTCATACACACCTATCATATCACTCAAAGGATGTGACTTAACTGATGGTTCCTAGTATGTAACTGGTGGAGGATGTGCATGGTATGTGTGGTAAACACCTGATGTGTCCCCTTTATCTTATTTAGAATGCTGTGGAAATGGATCTAAGAAGATTTTCAAAGCTTTATCCTATGTTGGCTTTGCCTATGGAGGCTCAACTAAAGGGCCAAGATTTATTAGCTTATCATCTATCAAGTCCTATATCTTATGTCTCAAATTGATGCATCTCTTTATAGTGTGGCCTAGGGCCCTATGAAAAACACAAAATTCATGTTGATCATATCCCTATAGAAGAGGATTTACTAGGTTTACTTCTCGAATAGGAGGGAGAGTAATGATGTTACATCCCAATAACTATTGTAAAACTTTGGTTGGAGAAACTAGTAGATTGGTAAATGCATGCTGAGGAGGTGATAATAAAACCACATGCTGGGGCTCTGAAGCTGAATTGACTATTAGTTGATTTTTATTCTTGTTATCATTGACTTTGACCTTGTATGGGACTTTGATATTACTCTTGTTTGTTGTGTCTAGGATGCTTGTATACTTGAATTTGCCCATTAAAATGAGTTTTAATTCTCTTTCCTTTAGTGTATGACATAATTCAATGAAGGAAGATAATATTTTAAACATAATAGATTCATGTAATGCTGGTAGAAGGCTCTATTTGAAGAGATCCTATAACTCTTGATCTATCATGGGGCTAGTCATCTTAGCCAAGATGGTCTTATATTGAAGCACATAATCTAAGAGATGCTCATTTGATTTCTATTTCTTTTGTGCAATTTATGCATAAGAGACCTTATCACCAATGTTAATACTAAAATTTTCTAGGAACATGTCATTTAAAGGATTGAATACATTGATCGACTAATTTGGTAGACTATGGAACCATTGTAAAGCATAATACTTTAGACTCTATGGAAATAACTTGGTAAGTAGCCAGTCATTTGGTACATAATCCAAGCATGCTATGTGAAAATCTCTCAAATATGTCTCTAAATCACCCTTTCCATCATAAAGAGTAAGCTTAGGCTGAAAAAAGCCTTGTGGCAAGGGTGTAGAAGCAATGTGACGTGCCAATGGTGTATGTAGAAGAGCAAAAGAATCCAAAGCCTGCATAGGTCTAATGGCATCTTTCTCAAGATGTAGTACCTTAGATTGAAGAGATTTTATCTCTTACACAAGGATTTCCACATCAGGTAAGAGAGAGGGATGTACTAGCTATAAATGGTGACATAGAGGTAGGTTGGGCTATTATAGGGGGTTATTGAGACATAGTTACCCCCATAGTGTCATTTTCAACTGGTTTCTCTATGGTTTTAGAAGATTGACCATTGTTTGTTTTTTGTTATTCCTATTGTCATATTTTAAGCATGTCATTTTGCATCTTAGGGTGTTTGTTTAAGATTTATTTAAGTTATCTCTTATTAGTTTCATCAAAACCAGTGTATTGGGCCGTTGTTAAAGTAGGAAAATAATTTGAGAAGTGTTTGAATTTTTTGCAATAATTTATTATAGGCCAAGAGCAAGAAAAGGAAAATACTAAATATCAGAAATGTAAAATCTTAAAAATAGTTAAGTAGAAAGTGCATGAAAAGGATAAGAAGTGCACAAACACGTAAGGTGATACCTCAAAAGCAATGGGACCTAGTAGGTGCAACTAGGGTTTGAACAATGATTATGTGGAACTTTTACTATGAATTTTTGAAATTGAAATTTTAATTTTTAAGTTAAATATGTAATTGAAAAATAAAAAATTTAATGAAAAATTAGTGATTTAGTGGAACCTAGTAGATGCAACTAGGGTTTTGGAAAAAGTAAATATTTTTAATTTTTTACTATAATTTTTTGAATTTGAAATTGATTTTTTTATTTTAAAATGCAACTAACAATTCAAAAAATGATTGGAAAATTGTTGGGAGCTAGTTGATGTAACTAGGGTTTGAAATAAATTTATTTTAAAATTTAATACAAAATTTTAAAATTTGAGAGAAATTTATGATTTTAATGTTAAAGAAAAAATTCAAGAATTAATGTGAAAAATCAGCTAGGAATTTACTCTAGGGTTTCTAGAGTTTTTATGCAAAATTCAAAGTAAGTCAGGTTCACCAAATGATTTATTATTTTTTGGAAAATTAGATGTTTAATTCCTAAATAATAAATGGGTGTGAGTAGATAAAATCAATAAATAATGTATAATAACTAGGCTACTGATTTGTGAAATTTGACTGTAATTAAGGCTTTTCTAAAAATAGTAGTGAGAGAGAGAAAATCAAATTTATCTTACTCTGTACTATTTTGACTGAGACAAGGTCTATAAATCTATGTGAAGGCTTGGGAGACTATCATAAATAGGAATCTAGAGTTTGTTTATTGATTGGAAAAGAGTGCCAAAAGTGGGACACCTTGGGTTTTGGCACTGTAGTCCTATCTTGGTGCTATTGTTCTAGTAATCTAAGCTTTTTAGGTTTTGTGCACTAGGTCTATGTGACCTTGCCTATGAAATATCAAATCCTGAAAGTCCATGAAGCTTGTTATGTAATTGATTTAGTCTTCAATACCCTAGGTCCTCTTTGTGCTTGAACTTGAATGTAAAATTTAAAGAAAAGAGAGGAGGGGTTAGTGTGTAAAAGATATGCTAGATGCACTTCACACCCCATGTGTGGGAACACTGTCTACATACCAATACTCTGAAGAGGGATCAAGTTATATGTAGTTCTCCCATTAAAGTGTTTGGTGCAATAGTGTGATGAAAATGCAAGTAAATGCAAAATTAAATGTACTTAGAATGACTAAGGACTGGTGTAAAGGTTTGAATAAGCTTGAAATACTATTGGATGGTTGTATGTAGAGAATAGAAAAAAGTGCTTGAGTGGTCTTGCTTATATTCTTGCTTTTCTCTTGTAAAGGAGTGCCAACCCTTCTAAATAGACTTTGAATAGCCTTTTATAGGTGATTTAATGATCATGGATTAAATGAATTTGAATTATACTAACATTAATTAGGATAGGATTCAAAATAATATGACCGTTAGAGGCCAAAATGCACTTGGACAATAGCACCATAAATAAGACACCCTAGGTTTCAGCACTGTAGTCCAAGTTTAGGCACTATTGTCTATGGTTGATGGGACCTAGGGGGATGGATTAAGCATGGAAAGATTAATATGGGTATATAAGGGTTCAGTTTGGGAGGCTACAGGTGATTGTAAATTAGTTAAAACATACCCATGAGGGTCATGAGAGTAAGCAAGATGGACCTATAGATTGGGTGTCATTAGCCACACTCAAGTTATCAAAATTTTCATTTTATATGGCTATATTTATCAAAACTAATATAACATTAATTTACATTAATTAAACTATAATACACCCCATGACACTCATATTACACCCCCTATAGACCTATAAAGTCAAGTTTTTACCTATAGGTGCCTTAATTTGACTTAAAAGTCAAATTTGGTCAATAATTTGAATTTGTAGTATCACACAATGTAGAATAGAATGCTTGATTGAACAATAATGGACAATGTTCATGCCCTAATCATGATTGTAGAATTGATAAGGATGAAGTTAAATGGAAACCATTTTCCATTCAACTAAATGTTTTGCTATTGTGTATGTAAAAATGAATTAGTATCATGCCCTTTGAATATAAACCAATTGATGTAGAATGCCATCAATATATATGTTGAATTTGGTAACATGTATCTAAAATGTATGTGTATATGAAAAACTATAATATTGTTCCTATAATTATTATGCATGTTCCCATGCATATGCACTCAACTATGTATGAATCTTTCCTTGAGTGTTTGTAAAGAGAGTGCATATGCATGGCATATACCCATATAATATATATTAATGTGCCTATATTGGTCATGTATTTAAACCATGTGATATTTGAACCATCTGAATCTTTGAAATCTATGAAATATGTACTCTTATATGATTTTATACTCATGGAGGCTTATATCTCTATGAAAATACCACTAGAATGCCCCTCTTTTGAGATGAGGGATGTACCACATAAGTCATTCATCTCAAAATAAGAGCTAAAATTATCATGCCATGTTTAAAGATAACACCATTTAATTTCATTTTATCATGTGGATACTATGACATTATAGTAGTGTATGTGTCAATCAAGGCATATATAGGGCATGTAAGTGTCATATTTAGATATATATGTATCAATGAAGCACATAATATATGTGTAACTAAATAAAACTATGTAGTAAAAGTGTACAATTTAGATCATGACACCCCTTAATGGCAACAAGTTCAAGAAGTGTAATGTTAATGTCATAGATAAGGGAAAGGCCCACATACAAGGGACACAAAGATATCACAACAATCAAGGCCAAGGGACATCTTGGATGTCACATCAAGAAATGCTAATGGACACACATGATATTCAAACACAAAGTAACCTAACATGTAAAAGAGTAACAACATCAATGGAGCATAAAAAGGGAACTACTCTACACCATCCATATATGTCAATTTCATATCTAAATATAATGGCATATTATGTATCACTATGTAATAAATGAGTAACTAGCAAGGAATATATATTATAGGTAGCTCAACATGGTACAAAGGTCATAAAAAATATACTCTATAATAGTGAAACCTATGGAACAAGATACCCCCAATATTGGTATGGCAACTAGATATAGGGAAAATGAACATTTGTATGTCCATGTGAAACCTATATGTCCCACATTACACTTAGATACCATGAAATGCATGTGTGTGTTTAAATAATATGCCATATACCAATCATGAGATAAATAACATATGTAAATATTGTAAACTAGCAATCATGTAATGCTGAGGTCCTAATTTTGGATTTTTGAATATTTTATATTTTTAATTTTTTTATTATTTAATTTTTTTAAAGCTAACTAATGATCCTATCAATGGAATGGTCATGGGAAGTTATTATATCGAATAGTGGAAGGATCCTCCATCATGGATGGGATGTATCAACTAGGGGTGGATCAAAATATGATAAGGAGTCATGTGGTGTACCATATCTATCATAATCACTACTCATAGAACTCAGTATATGATGAGTAGTTATACAACATTGAGGGATCTATGGTGTCTATTATGTATTATAAGGGTGTCTTGTTTCCAATGTTCATTACAAAACATGTTAAACTACTCTCGATGATAACTAAGCATGTATTATAGAAGATGAAAGCCTCAATAGTATTTGAGTAAATTTTAGATGTGATTGATGTTAAATAGCCAGTTGTATAGATAGATCATGTATATGTGTAATAATAGACTTTCTATGTTGATTCTAAATAAGTGTATCAACTATTTATGAATGATGATTCTATATATGTGTATCATCCATGTCTAAACAATGGTCATAAATATTTGAATCATCCATCTCTAAATAATCATCCTAAATATGTGTATCAGTCAATCATAGTGATGGTGGGGGTGGAGAAGGATATAGCACTGACTATAGATGATGCTCATACTATACCCCTGGAATTGTGACCAATTTATTGTAGTACATGTAATTTAGGCATCGGTGCACTATAGAGGGGTTTTTACAAATTATCTACATCCATGGGCATCCTAACAACATGTCAAAGACCACATTACTATGTAAAAATAAGAATGGTGTGGTTAATATAGCTAAGCCCACTAGAAATAGTAACATTATGCATCCTAAGGTATTATTTTTCTATCTATATAATCATTTATATGATTTTTATGTATCTTTTAAATCTTGTCATGTGTACCTAAGGGATTGCATAACTCCCAATGTGCAAACATTCTCACTTGAACCATTGCTAATCATAACACTAATTATATGAAGTTCATTGATGTGAGATCATATGAAAAATGCAATAAAATCTAAATTTATGTCAACTATCTCTTTATCATCAAATGTAATCATGGGATTCTAATTTGAAATATCTCTAAGTATACCAATGATATTATATAGTGGATGATCATACATCGATAGAGGAGGATTCATGTTGTATGCCTAATGCACCTTTGAAGTGTCCTTAGTTTATGTTGTTTCATGTTTAGGAAAAAAGATCACTAAATATATTCAAATTTTGATTTCCATTGTGTTATAATCAATATTCATCTATGGGAGTGCCTAAATTGATAATGTTATCATCTATGATATCTTGTATCTTATGTATTAGCTTGAAACATCTCTTTGTTGAGTGCCCCTTAATCTGATGATCTTCAAAATATTCATTATTATCATAATTCCTTGGTCTAGTTCTAATTGGATTGAGATCTTATGGAGGGATAAGTGTTATAAGTTTATGCTCAAACAACCTATTTAGTAACTCATGAAGAGGTGATGGTAATCGTTAAAATTGTCTATTTGGTGGAGCTGTGAATTTTAACTAGCTTGTAGGTTGTGACATTGCATTGATTGTAATATTCACCTCATTCTTGTTATCACTTGTTTGAGCTTATAATTCATTTTTATTTGAAATATGTTTTTTAAGTAGTCGTAGGAGTTGATGTATACTTAATTTTGTTCAAAGTAATTAACTTTACTTCTTTTTCCTTCACTATATAAAATATCTCATCAAATTATTTAATCTATTAAATATAATTGACACATGAAGTGGTACTATACAAATTTATTTGAATATATCTTTTAAGTCATTTTCAGCCCTAACATTGGTCATCTTGGGTAGCATGGTTTTATAGTAAATAACATAGTCACTCATTAGTTCAATGGACTCTTGCTTTACCTTAGTAATTTATGCATAGGACAACTTCTTGTCGATGTTGATGGCAAAGTGTGATAGGAATTGGATGGCCAAGGATTTGTATGCTCTTACATATTAAAGACAAATATATTAGAAATGTATTAATGCATATTTCTTAAGACATATTATAAATAACGTGGTCAATAATTTGTTTTTGTATGTATATTCCAAGCATGTTGCATAGAATGATCTAATATGTTGCTCAGGATCACCTTTACCTTTTTATAATTGGATCTTGGGAGATAAAAATACTATCGGTAAAGGGTAGGATGCTATCTCATGGGATAATAGATTATGGACAAAATTATGTGAATCCATGGTATGACTAGCTCTTGATGCACCTTATTGTAGCAATAGGCATCTCATATTAGATGTTGCAATGATGGGATTAGAGGAAGGCTTGGGATTTTCATTAGTAACTTTAGCCTTATTAGTGAATTTATATTTAATCTTTTTTACATATTTAATTACATTATTGATCTAAATAAGATACATTATCCACGTAGAACAATACAAAAAGAGTAATTGCATTACTTGTGCTAACCAACAATGTTCATTTAACATTGTCTTGATTAATGTGTTTTATTAGGGAATAATAAAAAATTGGGTCTGAAATAAAAACCTAAGGCTAAAAAATAAAACCCTCAAATAATGAAACCCAAATGGAAAACCTATAGTTTGCATTGTTTAATATGTGTACAAGTCAACTAATATGTTTTAGAGTAATTTGTATCAATAGGTTATATTAAATTTAATAAGGTATAATTTTAAAATGTAATTTAGATCAATAGATATTGCATTCAAGCATACATCTAAATATAAAAGATTGAGATTGATTCCTTTGATTTAACAAGAGCACATGCTAAATATGTAAATTACTAAAGATATCATGATACTTAGCTTTTATGTGTGACTATATATTTATGATTGTAGTCTATAAGTTGAAATCAAAGATAAGTAGGCCTATGGTTTGTTTAGTTCTACAACTGATTCATTTCTTGCACTAGGTCAGTTTTACAAGATCAAATTAGTATCATTGGTTTATATTGACCTATAGTTCATGCTGACCTACATGAAATTAGGTAATTGTGATTGTAAAATCACCTACAACTATCCTTTACTTATTTTTTGAATCCCAAACCATGATGATGCATGAAACTCCAAAAATTAGTCTCATTTACCTTAAAACACCAGGTGTGCTTGTGAGGGATAGAAACTTGTGGAATGGGGGAAAGTGTAATGGGATGAGTTAAATCCAATAACCCTATATTATGATTGGCCATTACCTACATATTTAATACTCTATGGAAGGAAATCAAGCCACATGCATTTCTCCCACCTAGTGTGATTGTGAAAATTGTCTCCTTTGTTATATGTATCTAGCTAATGATGTGGCTTTGGTACTTGAAAAATATTTATTTGACTTATATTTTGAGCACTTAAGACTTGGTTATTGACTACTACTGGTGATAGGTTTATAAAATGGTAAAAATAGGGTATATATTATTAATGTGCAATAGTGTATAGATGTATAATAGATAAGTGCCAAGTCCATTTTCAATGAGATTTTGTTATTTTTATATATGGATCTAATTGAATAATTACTTACACCACTGACATGCTAAGTTGATGGGTTGAACCTAAGTATGGGTTTTATTTTATAAAATAGGCATTGTTAAAATATTATTGGTGTCGACTATATTATACCAATACCGACTGGAGATACTGACTGTATTTAGTAGAATTGACATGTGTACAAGCAGACTTAACTGAGAGTATGGATATGTTTGTGTAAGATATGTATCAAGTTTGAAATAATAGGTGAGGTTATTGGAGGTGTATAACAACATAAATAAAGGGTTGAATCATAAGATAACCAATGAGTGTGAGTGAATGGTGAATTAAGACCTTATTTGGGTGTTCAATTCATGCATGGTAAATGTGTGTCAATTTTTTAATTGTCAAGTACTAAAGATCAAATTTTAGTATCTACTACAACTACATACATTAATTTCACAAGATTTATCAACCATGACATTAGTGAATTTATTATTATCTATGTAAGGGATAATGATCATAGGTTCCATAAATTAATAAGGATTTTTGGTTGCCACCTTAGAAACAACTTTTGCAATATTAGTATTCTTAGGTATGTATTTATTATAAAATTTATTCTTAGGCTCCTCTTTCTTTGGAAATTATTCATTAGGTAACTCTTGTTTTGGTAATTAGACCTTAAGATATGGAACCATAATTTGAGTGGGTTTGTCAAAATTTGAAAGTGTGATTGAGTCCTATGGTGATTTAATAGATGTATCCAATGTAAGGTTACCACTACCAATAAGATCTTGTACTCTATGTTTAAAATCATCACACCTATATGTTGGATGTTTGTGAATTATATTATAAGTAAATTAGTATTCAGATATTTACATAGGACATGTAGAAAGTAAAATGATCAATAGTTTTTCAAGCGTGTTTATGAGAGTTTGAATTGGAGAAGTATTCAACTTATACCAATTTATTGATTCATTAGTCATAGATTTTTTTTATTAAACTATGTTGGAAATGAAATATTTTTAGACACATAAGTTCTTAGTGTGGAGGTAGATATTTAATATTTAGGAGCATGCTATGGATTTGGGGAATCTACAAGTTCATATTCAAGTGAATTAACCCTTAGACATAGGGTTTGAACTTGTTTTTGTAGTTTATTTATGGAACGCATCATACTAAGAATCTAATGTGTAGGATTGGTAGCACTCTACATAGGTTCATTCAAGGGTTAAGTCTTATTATTTATGGTATCACAATGTACATTAATTCTCATAGGTTTGAAATATATGGCTTTATATTAAAAAAACCCTAGACATTTTAGATTCGATATTCATTCAAAACCCTACAATATATGCACCTTACCTCTTCGTGTTGTGATAGCATGGACCTTTATATATAATGTAATCTTAGGGTAAATAATTTAGGATAGATGTTTGATATCATTAACATGAGGCTTTGTAAGAGGATGAATGAAAGGAGTCATACATGCAATTTCCCTTCAAGTAGTAACTGGAAGCATTTCAAATTTGACATTCAAATAATATATGTTTCTAAAGAGGGCTAATAATTCATCATTACTAATATCATCCTTAGATTTATTTTAGATAAATTCAACCCATTTCATTACACATGATAAGAATACACCATATAAATTATGTGAGAAACATGAAATGCTGACAACCATAGCTTGAATTTCAAAATATACAAAATTAACATCTATTGTATCTATGTAGGCTTTACCTATATAGATAAAGGGAAATCAGAAATCAAATCAAAAATTCAAACCCTAATATAATATAAATATAAAACCCTAATAAAGTATGAAAAATTAGGGTATAAAGTTCTTAGGGTTTTTTCATTCTCACTTCAATGATCGAGTTTACCAAAATGTTCTACTTATTTTCAATTAATGTCTCCTAAAATATTGTAAAACTATAAATATTTAGATTATGTAAAATATGGAAATAATCAGATGAATTTTAATGTAAATCAGATATTGATATTTCACTTAGAATATTAGAAATTGAAAAATAAATATGGAAGGGAGTTACTTAGCTTATTTTTATTTTTTTCTCACTATGTTTGTCATTGCTTCTAAAAATATGATGTGTCATCTCCATAACCATTCATATCAGGAAATAAGAGCTAAACCTTGCTTGAACACTACTATTAAAATTGACACCCTTGTGATGAACACTATTAAACTCTTTTGGTAGTGTCTCTATTGACTATGTAGATTTGTGATACCTCAAATTATTGTGCTTGCACTTGTAGATGCCTCTTATGTGTGCACTTTCCTTTGGTCCTATGCATTGATCCCTATTTTCATTATACTTATTTTGAAACCCTAATAACACTTCTGACCACAAGATGAATTTTAAAAAGGGGTCAATATGTTGACTTTGATAACCCTAACCACTCCCTCGTGAGTGACTAAACATTTTTTACATTTCAATACTCTAAAGAGGGCTCAAATCAAGTTCTCCCACCTAGGTGTGTTTTCCTACCATCATGATCAATATAAAATGAACTATAATGTTTGCTTTTTTACAATTCACACCATGAAACTTTGACATGTGTTTATATTCAAACTTGGCTCTAGGACTACTCTTTTAACTTGTGTCTAAGTGAGTATAACCTTATGATTAATTTGTATTTATAATTGACTATAGTATATTTCCCACTATGATGAACCCATGAAATGTATTTAGGTAAACCTAATGGATACATCCTAATTTTAAAAATATCCATAATGCGTTCTTAGAAACTATTGCTATAAGAAGACACCCATGGTAAATTAAAACCATTTATTTATTGTTGTTACTATCTCGAGAGTGAAAATAAGTGATCTGAGATATGTATACAATCTACTTTAGATTAGGGAAGGTTCTTACATAGAAAAATTGATCCTAGAATATGTGTATCTGGTAAATTTGGTTGGCCAAGACAATATGTAGATAGACAAATAGATAAAAGTGTGTATAAGAGTCAAATGTATACGCAGGGTCTAAGAATGTTAGATTGTGTCAATGTTGATGTTTCCAAAGTGTTTATGAGCAAATTTATGTGTATAGAGTTGGACCATGATGAAGGAATTATGGTTTTAAGTGCTCTATATGAGTTGATTTACATACATGTTTAGTTTTAAAATAGCTTACAACACCATGTGATATGTGAATATATGATTATATTATAATATGTTTCCCATTTAAATTTAGACTTGGTTTGGAATGTCATAAAGATAAGATAGTTAATTTTACCAAGTATCTTTATTGAATATGGTACACGAGGATTTCCTTGGAAAAAAGGCTTTACAAAAGGATTTAACATTGAATTTGAGTGTGTCAAGTATATATATATATTGATTTTATATTTGATTATAACATAGTATTTTTTCATAAGATATGGTGATAAGTTTTGTTTAATATACTTCTTCCTATGGGGATGTTGCCTAGTAATACGAGTTGTAATCCTATGGATAGATATATAACTATTGTCAAACCAACACTATAACAATAATATCCAAGTTGGGGGTAGTGGGGTGATTATGAATAGCATGATGGAAGGATTGAATATTTATATTCCAAATTTTAATAGAGATAATCTCAATACTTTCAATTGGGTTATGAATAAAATTTAAATCAATGAGGTTAAATTTCAAATGCTCTATGTAATAATAATCAAAAGTATGGTTAATTTAAGTATAAAACATAGAATGGTGAGTATGAGATGAAACAATTTCTTCTCTAAGGCTAGGGTGTATGAACTTGAATGAATTGGTGCATAGTATACAAGGGGAGAAAGAGAAATCACTAAAAAATGAGATATTAATGGCCACAAATATTTGTTAGTCAAAACATATTCTATTACACTAGCTCTACCAACATAAGGATAACAAAGAAAGTACACATTTGATCCATGAAAATAAGATATTCCATTTAGTACTAACAAGTCAAGAGATTCCCCAATCTTGATCAAATGTTTCCCATAGGGTGTAATGTAATTATTAGCCAATTATCTATAAATGTCCAAATCTTCTCTTATCCTTTATAACCTTGATGGATCTAAACTAGGATCAAAGTTTGATAATTTTAGGTTATATGTACAAGAATAGAAGTATCCTAAGAGGATAACATCTCCAAATTTTTGAGAATTCAAATATCTTGGGATAAACATAA
Organism: Torreya grandis; assembly: GCA_037957365.1. Taxonomy (NCBI): domain Eukaryota; kingdom Viridiplantae; phylum Streptophyta; class Pinopsida; order Cupressales; family Taxaceae; genus Torreya; species Torreya grandis. The sequence goes on from JARHVA010000049.1 coordinate 2,840,440, forward strand.
ATGAAAGGTGAATCAACATCCTTTTCTATGGCTTATGGTGAGTAAACTAGGGGAAGTAAAAAGTTGCTATAAAATGTTTGAAGTGTGAAACTAATTTGTCAAATGATATCCACATATTTATAACATGGTATTCAAATTCCTCAACATTAATTTTGGAGTAAAAATGGTCTCACACAAGGAACTAAATACCATCAAAACATTTGGAATCATGATATATAACTATGTTATATCTATACAACCATTTGAATCCAAAGAATATTGGTAAAGTCTTGTTTCTTGTTTCATGAGTATCTATGAATAAGACTAAGTCTTTACCCTAGATAACTTCACTTAAATAACTTGGAAAGAATAAAAAATAACCTCCATAATTTCATAATGAATTTGAGATAGATGTGTGAGGGAAAAGATCCACATTATGGCATCATTATATTTTAATAGATCATGGCTTGTTCCACCAATAGGGTGGAGACTCTTGTATTAAAACTTAAATTTTTTTGAACAACTCATTTAACTTGATTTTACTTCAATCAATCTAAACTTTTCACATTAAAATTCTTGATACAGCCTGGTCATGTCCTCATCTAGGCTCCTTTTCCCATAGTCTTTATTTAAGTGATGTTATTATAGATCAAGAAGGTTTAGATGATCCACTTTGCAGACAAGGCATGGCCTTCCTATTGACACCTAGTTAGTTCACATGGGCTTTGCTCATCTTGTCTACTCAGTCTGTAACCACTTTTAAATGCTCAAGCATATATTTTGGTTATGCAAACATTCTTTGTCAACATGGATTTGGAGTCACACCCTTTTCAATACCTTCCATCAAGAAATTTTCACTTAAAAGATGGTGTACTTAGGGGAATCGATCATGATTCTTATAAAATTCACATAAATTAGGCTTATTTTTTGAGCTCTAAGTCTTTTTTTAGCTATGGAAAAATAGAAATGATGTTATATTTTTGGAGGCTAAAATTGAAGAGTATTTATTTAATATTAATAAAGTTGATGTTATTTATAATTTCATTCTTTATATTCAGGTGCATATTTAAAAAGTGTCTTAAGCTAGAGCACCTACAAACTCTTCTAGATCATTGGGGGAGTGCCCTGTGTGTTGTTAATTGGGTTCCTCCCGACTCTCCTCAATGATGATTGCCCCCATATGATTATGGCTATAGTAAATGTGGTAGAACATACTCTTTGAGCTATTAAGTCTAACTTATTTTGGTGTAAAAGTGTGGTCTACACCTCCCCAAGGGAATTTCCCCTTTCTTTCACTTGTTCTCCCTCCAAGTAGGAGGTTAAGGAGGATAAATAAAAATATAAGGACGAGAATGGTTGGGAGCCAATACCTAATATGGATGACCAAGCTACTAGAAGAAGATAGGGTGGTTTGAGTGACAAGCCAAACAACTTACCACCTCCTCCTACACTTATTGTGGTTGATTTGATTGTTTAGTTACTCTTTTACTTTGTTGTTGCCTTTTATTAGCTTATTTTCTATGTTTTTACTACTTTTGGGTTGAAATATATATTTTAAAGTTAAACTTGTATTAATTTTCTTGGCATTGTCCATTTGACATTGGAGTATGATCTTTCCACTTACTTTTTGTATGAATATATTTGTAACATAGTGTTACATTAGTACATGTAAAATATTTTCAATAAATAAAATTAGGATCTTATGCATTTACATGTTAACATCATAATGGTCACAAAGTGAAAAATAAGGGACAAAAAATAGGTCTACATAAACAAAATGGGAACACACCACATGAGACCATAACCATACAATATTGTTTTGGTAGACCTAATATTATACATTGTTATCTTAGCAAACCTAGGAATGCATAATACGTTACTAGCAAGGAATAGGGGATAAAAGAACATAAAAGATAAAAATGAGTTAAGGTAGGTTGAGAAAATTAAAATGGATCACCAGAAGTTACCAATTGTGCCAATAATGCCTAATTTAAACCAATAATTGACAAGTAAAAAAACATCCTAAAATATGTAATTTAAAAATTAATAAATGCCTAGGGGCAATGTTTAGGTGTCTGCATAGTTCCCTACTTTTATGTATGTGTGCATATGTATTAAAGTAAATCAAACATGGTATGGAAAAAATATTTTGTGACCATGAAGCTCCTAAAGGAAAATTTTATGTACCTATTGTTAATGGTCTAATTTTTCTAGTTAAATGCATGCAAAAAATCAGCCAAAACATGGGATTTATATTCAGTGTGGGAATGCTCCTTGTAAAAAACCTCCATAACTAACCAGTTTCATTTCCTAAAGTGGCACTAATATACCTAAACTAAAATTCATAAATGGAAATTTGGAATGGGAAAGAGTTTGAGAGATTCATTAAATTAAACATGGTGATGTACCAGAAGGAAATGGGAAGATATCTTACCCATAAGAACACAATGCTACCATTATGTTAAAAAAGAAATGAACACAACTTAAATGAATGAATGCAAAGGGAAAGATGCAACAAAAAGTTTAGATATAAGATAAAAAACCAAGAGTTCATTCATATAAATTATGCACAACCACAATACATCTTATAAAAGGGCTTATAATTTTATTAAAAAATAGATAAAGGGTTCATATTTTACTTTTCAAACTCAAGTAAACTTAGAAAGATCAAGTAATCTTCCTTCTTCTCAAATGATAAAATTTACGTATATATAAGAAGAAGAAGAAGAAGAAGAAAGAAAAGAGAGGGAAAATCCATTAATTTTAAGTTTTCCATTGCCATAATTAAAGGGAAATTTAATGAAATTATGGAACGTGTCCCTTATTTTCTAGTTATATCAATTTAAGTAACTCAAGCAAGCTTCCTCAAATTTTCCATGATGATGCCTTCTATCATGCTTAGCTTGCTCCATCTTTGAATTTATATAATTTTAAATATAAAAGGAAGAGGAATTTATTTTGAATATTTAATTTAAATAATGGATTCTTTATTTAATTATTGTATAGCTTTTTATTTTGATTAAAAGAAGCTTTTAATAGCCACGGGATAGACTTTTTAAACACATGAGCTCATTTATTTAAATAATGGATGATTCCACTATTTTAATTTCAAAATTTAAATGAATTTCATTTACATTGGAGAATTAAAAAACTTAAGCTAGACCATTTTTAGTAAGGGAAATTAGATGGGTGAAGAAATAGACCCTGATGCAAGTATTTTTTAGCATTTTTTTTAGCTCTCAGGGATAGTTTTCCTTCAAAATGTTAAGTGTATAATCTTTTGCATGTCCTATACAAAGATACAACTACTATTATGCTTATCATAGAGCTCTTAGACATCCCAAAAATAATTATCATGCCTTGAAACATAGATTACAAGATATTATTATTATTATTATTAGTGGTGACTTTACATTAGATATGTCTATTAAATCACCATAGGACTCAAGCACACTTTATAATTTTTAGAAACACACTCAAATTATGGTTCCATCTCCCATGGTCAAATTCTCAAATTATGGTTACATAAACAAGACTTTCTTAAGAAAGAGTTACCTAGGGAAATCCATAAACAATAAATACATAGAAAAACTAATATTCCAAATGTGGTTTCTAATGTGGTAACCAAAAGTACATCCTCATTCATAGATCGTATGATCATTAATCAATGCACCAATGTCATGGTTGATACCTCTTTTGAAATTAATGTATGTATCATATGTCCTTAGCTTATAACATATATTTGGATATGGGTAGATGACTTGTGGCTATCATAACCTTTAATTAAGCCATATGATCATTTATTTAGCTTAATATTGGTGTTAGGTCCAGCCTAGGGTGTTTTCATAACATAGTTAGAGTATATATAGGAGGTAGTTGTTAGTATTTAATCATCAAATTGAATGTTTTTTATTATTGTAAGGTTTTGAAGGTTTTCCCCTCGAATTGGATCATCATTTATTCATATGTTATGTTTTATTTAAATCATGTTGTGATTTGTCTATGAATAAATTTCATTACAAGAGGTATCAAAGCTTTGATTTGGGAAAAAATGGAGTGAAACCCTAATTTTTTAGAATTGCTTATATCTTACAATTCATTATGAATTTTTATACAATGTTTTTAATGGATTTTTGTAATAATTAAAGGACACCATAGGAAAAAAAATAAGTTTTTAGTTAGTTATTACAATTTTAGTGTGTTTCATAAATCTTCTCTATATGTCGCATTTTAAGGCTTTTTTCTATTTTATTTACATTTTCATAAAGCTTAAAAAAATATAGTGGGGTTTTATTATTTGAAGAATTTGATTTAATTATGACATAGGTTAGAAACATATTGGTTAAAATTTAATCAAATATGACAATCAAATCTAGGCATTGTAAATCCTTGGAATTGTAGGACCGTAAACTAGGGGCCAAGGTAAGGCTTCCAAAAATTTAGGAAAAAATTCTAACAAAGAATAAATGGAGTCCAAAATGGGAATTAGTGGATCTTATAGTTTAGGGTTTTCATTGAAAAAACATAAACTGATCTAGTTTGAGTAGAGTATACAAAACATGTAGTCTAATAGGGCTAGCAAAGGAGATGTGGACAACACCAAAGCAAAATTGTGCACAATCAAAGGAGAGGTGAAAAAAATAACTATGGAATTAATGAAGATCATGATGGATTTGAAAAATAATCAGTGACATCAACCACCTATCATGACTACATAGCCCAACTAGTAATAATCCTCCAACCAACCCAGTCCAAATCCAAGTACATCATAGTTACAGAACATGGTACGGAAAGTGGAATTACATAAGTTTTTTGGGAAAAATTAGTCACCTAAATCAACCATATGGAGAGACTTTTTAATGTACATCAAATCTGATGTAGATAAAAGGTCATAATGTTATCCTTATATATAGATCATTAATGATTTATTTGGAATCAATGTTTGTGTGCTCAGAAGAAGAATGCTCTCAACATCACTAGGGAAGTTTTTGAAGAGGAATTGTAAACAAACTATAGAAATAGTGTGGTATAAAATTACTTCAGTCAATTGGCAAAGGTGCAAGAAACAAGCTTAGTCAAGGATTATATTCATGAATTTTAGAACCTATGATAACATAAACAAATTATTTCTTGGTGGTCTCAAGGACCATATTCAACATGAGGTATGCATTTTTAATCCACTTAATGTTTATGATTATATTATCATGGTACATAGGGTAGAGTAGAATTTTTGGGCTACTAGAAAACATGCAATCAGTATAAATATGTATAATTCCATGTTAACATTATCATTTCTTCCACCAAGATGATTGACATCCCAAAAAATTAAATAAAAAATAGCAAAAGATTTATGTTTTAATTGTGACAACTATAATCAAGGGGATAAAGGTGTATATTGAGGGCATCAATGAAGAAGAGGATGAATAAAATGTTGTATAGGTTGTTGATAAGATAAAATATAGGGATTTCCAATCAAATATCTCTTTCCATGTGCTATCAAGTGTTATAAATATACAAAGTCTGAAGGTAGTAGAGTTCTTTAAAAACCAACATGTGACCGTATTGATTGACTTAGGCAGTGCCACATTTTTTGTCTATATTTAATTACTCGTATACTATTGTATGGTATTAATATGCATTTGTATTTTATTTTTTTTTGTGGTTAGGCACTAATTAGTTCATACTTAGCCATAACCTATTATTATATAATATTAACAATCGATTAAATACTTAATTGACTTTTTCTAATAATAGTTTTGTCTTGTTATATTTGTAACTACTCTCCAAAACCCTAACCCTAACCTGAGATTCCTCTCATATCTATAAAAGAACATATAAGGATAGTGGTAAATAATATTGGGAATGAGATTTATTGATATACTAAAATAATTAGGCCAGTTCTATTAATCAAAAGAGGTAACTATGCTACTTTGATGAATCTATGTTATTCTTCTTTCAATATTTCATAGATTTATTATGTAGGTATTTTGGGTGTTTGTTTTATGGTAGATAACATGATTTTGGAGTAGATACAATAATTTAATATGGTATCAGAGCTATATAACCTCCACCTCATTATGCATATAATCTCAAATATATAATATAGAAATTTTCAAATTTTTCTATATATTTAACATTTTTTTCAGGTTTTAAGCCAGATTTAGTGGCTTACTAAAAATACCGAATGTTATGCTCTTACCTCAACCTTATAAGATATCAGTTAATTATAAATTAGTGGATGTAGTGGGGGGTTAAGGTTTGGAGTAATTTTTAGTTTGTATAAATTTACTATGTTAAAACTATGTTCCAACAATTGTAAAGCTCACAATAGCTATCATTCTTAGAAAAATGGTAATCATTTTTACCTAATCCATAGCATGAGGGGTATTGATCCAATACTCAAGACATAAAAACAAAATTATATGGATCTTATCTTCCATGTACCTCACAATATACATAAAGTGCCTATATTTTTAATTTTTTCCAATAGGAAGCCTCTCGGTCATTTGATTATGTGGTGCATTGGTAATTAGTTAGCCCCAAGAATTTAATTTCTACATACCTTAGATATGGAATGAGGTGGATATAATATGATGGAAACCTCTATAATCAAAGATATTTAGGCCTTTTCACTATTTACAATTATGGATTCATATATCAGAGAGCTTACAAATCAATCATACCTCAGCATAGTATTTTCCAAAATAATACTAGTTACATTTATCAATCTATATTATTATAGTATTCTTTGTTTAACTTTAGTTGTAGTATTCCTTGTATATATTGAGGTTTAGTATCCCTATTTTAATTTATTTTTTATTTTTGTCTCAAATCTATAGACCAATTCTTTATCAATAAAAAAAGTACAATTTTTTTTTATCATAGGGTGATTGTACCATTGTGATTTTATCATTGAGATAATCATTTTAACTAGAACTTATATTTTTAAATAATATTTAAAAAAAAAGTCACTTGAAATCTCGAAAACATTTTTTCATAAAATTTTGTTTTCCCATAAGTTAATTGCACCTTTGTGATTATCTAATTAAGATGCATTTTAACATGTATTTTTTGAAACCAATTTTTGGAATTATTTTTCATACCATTTTTTTGGAGCTACTTCCATTCAAGTTTCTATGCTAGTATGGTAGAGAAAAGGATAACTCTATCAAGTTCAAATTATTTCAGTCGGAAAGGATACATTATTGATGTGCTCCTTAGCAAGGGCATCTACTACATTGTAATGAATAAATAAGTTACACCTTTAGATCTTTTCAAATGGAAAAATTGGAAAAATTATTCTAACGAAGCTAGAGGCATCATTGGTTAGCATGTATCCCTTGAATTAAAGGTTCATTTTTAGGGTGCTAGGGAAACTTATAAAGTTTGAACTACCTTCAATGATATCTTTTGAAAGAATAGTATGTTGAGGGCATGTCAACTAGAAAATGAATGCACTACTCTTATCCTAGAGAAATATCCTTGTATTGAGGACATTATTACTGAATAAGTTAACACTTCTACTCATTGAGATTGGAGAAATAGATATTGATGCAAAATTTATTTTGACTATTTTACCTAGTTTGGATCATCCTATCTCTATTTTTTTCAAACTTCTACACACATCAAGACTCTATGGAATCTGCATATGTGGCAATAAATTTTGACAAGTTCTATGAGAAACTTCAAAAAAAAAAAGAATAACTAATTTTTATTGTGGGAATCCAATGTGAAGGTACTAAGTAACACGTCTTAGTGGTCAATGACACTAATGCAACATCAAAATGCCAATATAACAAAGGAAAATGCCCTATCAAGAAAAATGGAAAGAAAATCCCAAGCATAAGGGAAATCCATTGGCTCAATGGGATCCTTCCACTAATAAAAAAAGGCAAAGGAAATGTAAATGCCAAAATAAACCAAGAGTGTTGTAATTGGTGTAATAAACTAGGCCATGTTGAACATCAATGTTTCAAGAAAATGACATAGAAGAATAGATGAAAAAAATGTAACTTCCTCCTCCCAAGATAGGAACAACATTTTATCCAAAAAAATATCACATGTGTTTGAATGTATTATGGATTCATGATACTCTAACCATATGGTGCATGATGGATCATTGTTTGAAAATATTGACCAATGTTTCATAACTAATTTTTTTGTAAGAAACTATAGTTTTGTAGTTATTGTAGATGAAAGGACATTTGAGATGGAGAATGGTGTATTCAAAGTTTTTATCCAATTCTAGACTTGTCTTCAAACCTTCTCTTAGTATATCAGACCACACATTCAATTGAAGAAAAAACTATTGAGTTTACATATACCGATGTTGTCATCAAAAATATCAAATCCTAGTCCACTATTATATCCACTAGAAAGGTTCATCATCTAGCATGATTGTACATATTTGACAACTTTGTGTTAACTCAAACTTCACAAGTCATGATAATACATGCTAATGACTTGAGTAAAATTTATCATGAATAGTTTTGTCATCTCAACTATCACTCATTATAGGACCTCAGTAAGCACCACATGGTTATTGGTCTATCACAATTCTCTTTCAAATATGGCATTTTTATATGTTATACAACTATAAAAAAACATAGGGATCCATTTCCTAAAGAAAAATATTTGAGGTAAAGTGGCATATTATAGCTAGTTCATATTGATCTTATGTCCTTGCCCAATGTTTCATTTTAGAAACATAAATATGTGCTTACATTCATTGATGATTTCTATCATAAAACTTGGGTCTACTTTCTGAAAAATAAAAGAGAAGCCTTTTAGAACTTTAAAATTTTGTAGGCCCTTGTTGAAAACTTATCAGAGAGAAAAAAATAGTGTCTTAGAAATAATGATGGAGGTTAAATTTTAAGGAATTATATGATTAGCTTCTATGAACAATAAAGTATTCAAATTCAACATATTATACCCTATACACCTTAGTAAATTGGTGTAGCTAATCTCACAAAAACTACACACTACAGGAAATAGCCAATTGTATGGTACACTCTAAAGATTTTTGTACACAGTATTGAGTAGAAGATGAATAAAAATGGTTTGTTGTCAAGCCAAATGTTTTTTATTTTTAAGTATTTGGATGTAATGCATGGGTGAAAATTCTATATGAAAAGCAAAAATCAATGGAAAATAAAGGAATTTCTTATTTCTTTGTTAGTTATTTTAAATATGTGATGGTATATCATATTATTTTTACATATACCACTAAATTTATTTACCAATGGGATGTGTTATTTAATGAGCAATCCCAGGATTTCATACCAACATCTCCTACTCCTTCATTACCTTTTGTCAAGTTGAATACAACTTTTAAGATATATTATGAATAACAAGATATTTTAGATGACTCCCATTTAGAGAGTTATTAAAATTTAGATTATGAGCCATAGGGGGGGGCTAACACCTCCACTAGTGCCATAAAAAATTATAAATCAACCTATACAACCAACATAGTCTTTACCAAAATGGGTTCGTAAACTTCTCCATGAGGTTGATTAATTAGCAAGGGATCTAAGAGATCTAAGCATGCAAATATTGTAACACACACACACACACACACACACACACACACACACACACACACACACACACACACACACACATTGACATAATCAGTAGTGGCATAGGATCTAAAGACTTATCATCAATATTCTAAGCATCTTGAATGGAATGCATCTATGGAAGAAGAAATTATTTCACTAAAGAGGAATAAAACTTGGGACTTGTTTCAACTTCTAAAAGGAATAAATTTAGTGAGGTGAAATTGGTTTTACCACACTAAGTATGCAAAAAATGGGTCCATTGATAGATACAAATCCTGACTTATAGTAAAAATTTGAAGGTGTTGACTACCATAAAAAAAATTCTCCAATTTCCAAGATGAATTCCATCAAACTAGTACTCTCATTGGTTAGAATATAAGGATATTAAGTCCATTATATGGACATCAAAATTTCCATTATGCATGGAGACTTATAGGAATAAATATACATGTCCCAACCTTCCAGGTCTATAAGAAAAAAAACTCCAACATTATGTGTATATTGAAAAAATCCATGTATGGTTTGAAACAGGATTATCAAGCTTGTTATAAAAATATCAACATGTTATTAATAACCTATGGCTTTACACAGAGTCCCACTGACCACATAGTCTACACCAAGAAAGTAAATGGGAAATTCTTGATTTTAGTCATCTATGTATGTTCAATACATACTCAACTGATTCAACATGAAAGGCTACTAGTCCACACTAACTTCTTATCAATCTAGAGTCAATATTGTCACCAAGTTTTCTTGTCCTTTAGTTGATGGTACACTACAATAACTTGGTAGGAATTCTTATGTACTTGACTTATAATCATCCTAATCTCTGCTATGAACTTGGTATCATTCTAGTATCAAGATACCATTAAAGTCATTAAGAATTTTAAAATTCATTATAAGGTATCTTTGTGATACCAAAAACTATTAAAATTTAGGTGGAAAATCCTCAATTTATAGTTACACTTTAGTGAAAAATTATAGCTACATAAATAGTGATTGGGCAAGAGCTCCAAATGATCACAAGTCAACCACAAAATACATCTATCATCTTGGGGTAGGTCCCATGACTTGGTATTGTAAAAATAAGACTAATATCTCTTTGTATAAAATTGATTTTGAATATAGTGGAGTTGTTGCTAACAAATTTGAAACAATTTTAGATTTGACGACTACTTTCTAAATCTAGATTTCCATATACCTAACCCACTCTATTTTGGTGTAATAATCAGAGTGTTATCCACATTTCCCATTACCTAGTGGAGAACCAAAGCACAAATAACATTGAGATCCACATGGATTATATTTGATAATTGATACAAGATAAAGTCATTGATCTTAAATTTTATTGAATAGATAACTAGGTTACAGACATCTTCATAAAACCCTTGCTTGAGGTTTGATTTGTTCAACTCAAAAAACTTTTGGGAGTGAAAGAAGATGTCTTCAAGGGGGGATATTTAAATGAATCCTCTATCATTCCCTTCATCAAATTACATCATGAGTGGGGATGTTAGTGTATTTAATTACTCATACACTATTGTATGGTTTTAAGGTGCACTTGTATTATTTGTAATTTGTGGGTAGGTACTAATTGGTGTCAAATTACCCACAACCTATTATTAGAGAATATTATCAATTAATTAAATAATTTACTAACTTATGTTAATAATAGTTTTTTCTTATTACTCTCCAAACCCTAACCCTAACCCTAGCCTCATCTCTTATATAAATAAGAACATAGATGTCTAGTGGATGAGAATATTATAGATGAGAGTTATTTATATCCTATCATAATTAAGCTAGTGCTCTTAATCAAAAGAGGTGGTTATGCTATGTTGATGAATCTATGTTATTTTGCTTTCAATATTTCATATATTTATTATGTGATTATTATGGGTGTTTGAATTATGATAGCTAATACAATTATGAATCATACCCAAAAATTTAATAAATTTTATCAATGGTTAGTTGACTTCATTTTTGAACCTTTTGTTTTTATCCAAAACTAAAATATTAGGTCATGGTTGTAGATATGGGTACTCTTAATTGTTGAGGGAAATTACACAGTCTTAAACTCACTATGGGGGGATACCTATTGGAAATACCTATGTTTACCACTCCCATGGGGGGAGATTATATATTATTTAGAGTCCAAAGGATCATAAACTTGGGTACAATTAAGATGAACATACAAGATTTTTTCATGCATTTTTATTTGGAAGGAAAGAGGTTTGAGTTGATATAGGTGCATGCAAAGTCACCACAATTGATAAGATCTCATCAAGTGCAAAGAATGCTAAAAAAGAGATCAGTGAGGTATGAAGAAAAATTATTTTCAATGGAAGAAAACCATTCATATGCAAAAATATCACCATATTTTAATGAAAGGGTGGAAAATTATTTAATATTATTTAAGGATATGACAACAGAGTGACCACTTAAGAGATACACTTATTTTTAAAATTATCCATTTAACACATTCGTATTACCAATCACCATCTAACACATTATTTGAAGGTAAAACCTCAAGGTTAATTAGTCAAGGTACACCCTCATTAGGGACTTCCTTAGTCAACAAACATACACCTAATCACTCACATTACATACTTTGCCTAGAATCTTCCCATCCAGACAATGTTTTTGAAGCTTAATGAATAGGGAAAAATCACATTAGAACTAAAAGATATTTTCCTAAATTGATTCAATAAGATGTAGAAGAGGGTGATCGTTGAGCCTTTTATCAAGTTAAAGGACCTACTGGGGGAGGATATTCATGGTAGGACAAAAACTTCATACTAATACATATGATGATCATTAACATTGAGGACATCACTTATTTAAAGGGAGGGGGCATGCTAATCCATTAACCTATAACATGTATTGGGATATGCATATCTAACATGTGACTAACATAACCTTTAAATAAGTCATATGATTATCCCTTTATCTTAATATTTTTTATAGCATTGGCCTAGGGTGTTTCCATAACATAGTTAGAGTATATATGAGGTAATGGTTTGAATCTGATCATCATATTAAAAATTTTACTGTTGGGAAATCCAAAACAACAAACAGCTATGATTCCACTTGTTAGGATCTTGCTCCTCAATAAGAGCACAATATGATTACCTTGTATAAGCAACTAAACACAGAATTATACCAGATTAAACAAGTAACTAGAATTCACACAAATAGCACAGAATATGAGAGACAATACACTATCTTGTATTAATACTCATACAGAAAGAAAATACAATAAAGAAGATGCCACTTCTTCTCCACACCTCTCAGAGGATTCCCACACCTCAAGTGTACAATTATTCTCAATCAAGAATTCACTCTCCTACCAAAATGGTCCCAACACACAACTCACAAACAGAATTGGTGTTCACCTCCAACTGGTCAGTAATAACCCTACCAGTACACAAGTACTGAAAGTACTTCAAGTAGATCTCCCATGAACTTGCAACAACCTACAATTCAAACTAATCTAACTTACCATGTAGATCTTCTCCTTGATCTTGCAACAACCTGCAAATCAATGATCTTACACTTGTGGAAGGAACTTCTTTGCCTTCCTTTCTTTGCACTAATTACAATACATGCCAATGGGTCTATATATAGCTCCCATACTAAACAATAACTTAGACTTCTAATTTACAATAATTAGACACGCAGCTAAGACCAAAAATAGCCTTTACATGCAAACACTTAGTTCAACAAACTAACTGTTCGTGCAACAAATAGTTCTGGACCGTACAGGCAACCGATGTCGGTCCCTGTCTACCTGGAGGTAGATGACATCAGCTGACACCTGCTGATGCCGATTGCCTTTTGCACTATACTCTGTTGATGCCAGTCTCCCTGGAACTCAGCAACCTCCTCCATGTTTGCATTGGTTAAATCTTTTAGCTCCACAACCTAACAATCTCCCACTTGGAGATGAACAGCTACAACTGTACCTATACGTATACCTATACATCATCTAGTTTGTATCCTGGCTATGTATCCATCTTCAAAATCACTCTTGAAGACCAACCACCACAAATCTTGTGGTGAACCTCTTGTCATCCAAATCACCTACCACATCTACATCTACAAACCATGTAGAAAAGAAACTTGACCCTGCATAGCATGCACACCTGCTGCTGGTCCCTCTCAAATACCTAAGAATCCACTGAACTGCCCTTCAGTGCTTCTTTCTCAGATTGGCTCCAAACTTTTTGATAGCTCCCACTGCTTGGAAAAAACCCAGGTTTAGTACACATGTACTCAGCCTCATTATGTGAATCAAGACAATGTTCATAGAACTATCCAACCATCGACGTGCTAACCAGTTTCACATAATCATCCTGAAACAAAGTCAACCTATGACCTTCCATGTCCCTAGAACACACTCATGCCAAAGAATCTTGCTGCTCCCAGATTCCTCATGACACACTTCTGAACTAGCTTTACCTTTAGTTCAGTAACACCCCTGTATATGTAACTCTACAACAAGCACACAATACAGTAATAGGATAATGTAGCTAATATTATCCAACCTGGTAAAGAGAAACACAATAGTCAAACCTCCATTGTCCTACAGTTTACTCAAGACCATATACTCTGGCCTACTGTCTCACATGTCCATTTTTGCTCTTCTTCATCATTAACATCCATTCATCTCTCAATGCTGTCTTCTAGCTGGCAACTCCACCAAAAAAATCCTATTTGGTTCTTCTCCAAGGAATCACATTCCTCATACATGCCAAGCTCCCATTATTTCCTAGATCTACCTGCTCTGCTTCTTTAACAACTTCCTGGTTCTTGACCATCAGTAAGCAACAAGTAGTGTAAAAAAGGGAAATGATGAATTTGAGGCTTACTTACCCTTTTAGTCCTCCATATGGGCACTTGAGACTCGTTGACAGCTTGTTGTCCACCTAAAATCCATCTCAGTGATTGATGCCAATCACATCTCAGTCTGCACCTGACTGATGTTGGTTCCATGCAACTGCCACCCTACCGATGTCAGTTTCCCTAGCCGATGCCAATTTTTACCTGCCCTGAGTCACTGACATCGGTCTGCACATAGCTGACATCGGTCCCTGTCTGGACGCTGACGTCAGTTTTCTAACCAACATCGGTCTATGTGTTTTGCTTGTGAGAAATGACTTTTTCCTGCAAGCTCCTTTTGGAACAAAACCTTTTCCAAATCACCCTTGCTTTGCTTAGAATTCCTTAGCTCCTTTGACTGATACCTATCCGTCATCTTCTCCTTGAAAACCAAGGCTTTCCTGTTCTTGTCACTAACTTCGGATTTCTCAAGAAATGTCACTTTCTTCTTCTGCATACAGAAATCATGATCAATGCTTCTCAAAACTGAAAGCATACCCTTTGACTCAAGAACATGCATCTCCTTCTTATCCATGTGACCAAGCCTATTAAGCCATAGCTTCAAATCTACAACTGAAGTAGATAAACTAGAAGGAGAATCAGTAATACAAGTAGATAGATAAAGTGTACCTACTTTCTTACCTCTAGCTAAAACAAGTGCACCCTTGGAAACTTTCTAAGAATCCATTGTGAGAGTTACTGTGCAACCCTCATCACCCAAACTTCCAATAGAAATCAAACTCTGCTTTAGTACTAGGACATGCATGACCTCCTTCAACACCCATGTGTTGCTCGTCTGCAATTTCAGCTCCACTTTCCCTTTGCCAACCGTTTGACAAGGCTTACCATCCCCTAAATAAACTTCTCTAAAGTCTCCCAGGACATACTCATGAAAAAATTCCCTATTTGGGGATGCATGAAAAGAGGCACTAGAATCTAAAATCCAAGATTCTACTTTATCCAAGGAACATACCAGAGCATCCTGTGCAACATAATTTGCCACATCTACTTCTTCTTCATGTCCTTCATGCTGATCTACAACTAACCTGCAATCTCTCTTTAAGTGCCCTTGCCTTCCACACTTCCAACAGGTTATTCTGCCATACCTAGATTTGGATATCCTACCTATCTTCAACCTTGATCTCCCATGCTTGATCTTCTCTCTTTGCCTTCCCCTGCTTTCAACACTCAAAGCAATTCCTGATGATTCACCTGTGATTTTCCTACGTATCTCTTCATTCAAGATTACACTCACAACATCATACACTTTTAATATTTTAGAAGCAGATGTAGTATTACTTACTGCCATTACCAAACTCTCCTAGCTTTCAGGTAATGAGCACAAGATTAAGAGAGCTTTAATTTCATCGTCAAAAACAATATTGACTGAACTTAACTAGTTTACCAAACCATGGAAATCACTAAGATGACTATGTATAGATCCACCATCCAACATTTGCAAATTAAATAATTGCTTCATAAGAAATACCTTATTTGAAGCTGAGGGTTTTTCATATAAATTTGCCAACGATTCCATCAACTCTATCATTGTCTTACACTATGATAAGTTGGAAATCACAGATGATGCAAGACTCAATCTTATAGATCCCAGAGCCTTCCGATCAAGAACATTCCATTCTTCATCCTTCATATCTGTGGGCTTGCTAGCAACCCCAACCAATGGTAAGTACAAATCTTTTTGATACAGACAATCTTCTATCTACATCCTCCATAATTGGTAGTTCTTGCCATTAAACTTCTCCATCTTTAGCTTACTTTCATCTGCCATTGCTATACTCCCACTCAAACAAAAACCCCTATGAGTAACTTGTAATCAACAAACACTAACCAGATCTGATACAACCTGTTAGTAAACCCAACCAAAAGCTCTGATACCAACTGTTGGGAAATCTAGAACAACAAACAGCTCTGATTCCACTTGTTAGGATCTTGCTCCTCAATAAGAGCACAATATGATTACCTTGTATAAGCAACTAAACATGGAATTATACCAGATTGAACAAGTAACTAGAATTCACACAAATAGCACAGAATATGAGAGACAATACACTATCTTGTATTAATACTCATACAGAAAGAAAATACAATAAAGAAGATGCCACTTCTTCTCCACACCTCTCAGAGGATTCCCACACCTCAAGTGTACAACTATTCTCAATCAAGAGTTCACTCTCCTACCAAAATGGTCCCAACACACAACTCACACACAAAATTGGTGTTCACCTCTAACTAGTCAGTAATAACCCTGCCAGTACACAAGTACTGAAAGTACTTCAAGTAGATCTCCCATGAGCTTGCAACAACTTGCAATTCAAACCGATCTAACTTACCATGTAGATCTTCTCCTTGATCTTGCAACACCCTGAAAATCAATGATCTTACACTTGTGGAAGGAACTTCCTTGCCTTCCTTTCTTTGCACTAATTACAATACATGCCAATGGGTCTATATATAGCTCCCATACTAAACAATAACTTAGACTTCTAATTTACAATAATTAGACATGTAGCTAAGACCAAAAATAGCCTTTACATGCAAACACTCGGTTCAATGAACTAACTATTCGTGCAACAAACAGTTCTGGACCGCACAGGTGACCGACGTCGGTCCCTGTCTGCCTGGAGGTGGCCGACATCGGCTGACACCTGTCGATGCCGGTTGCCTTCTGCACTATACTCTGTTGATGCTGGTTTCCCTAGAACTCAACAACCTCCTCCATGTTTTCATTAGTTGAAGCTTTTAGCTCCACAACCTAACAGTGTTTCCATAACATAGTTAGATTATATATGAGGTAGTGGTTAGAATCTGATCATCATATTGAAAATTTTATTATTATTTTAAGATTATGGAGTTTTCTCCCTCAAAGTGGCTTATCATTTATTCATATATTCTAATCTATTTTAGTTATATTGTGACATATTTCTAATATTCTACTTTATTTTTGAATTAGTTTCATTACAATGTCACTTGACTCTTTTTAAATCTCTTGAATATGACATCAAACACTTGAATAAGACTACTTTATCCAAAACATTCAAAAAAGGATCAATTGAGTGGCCCATAGTTCTTGGCCTCAAATTGTGGTATGTTATATTCCACATTGACCATACTTTGACCCAATATAATGTTATACTAGGAAACTCATGCATAAGATAAATGGATGCAACACTTGGTAAGAATCATGATCACATTACATTTGATCTCTAAGGGAAGAATATTTGTGTTTAAAAATAAAAAATTATATCAAGACAAAAAAGTGGAAACCATTTGTCCAACTAGTACTCAAGCAATGATATATAATTCTCTTCCATATATTCATTTTGAAAAACCAAAACTGGGGCACTTGATATAGATAGCGATGAATACATTCAATAGAAAATAATATCCTATAAACCAATTCCAAAATATAGTGTAGTTAGTTATAAATACCCTACTATAAATGTAAAAAAAAATAGTGATAGGAATGACACATCTACATTATTGTGTGTGTGTGTGTGTGTGTGTGTGTGTGTGTGTGTGTGTGTGTGTGTGTGTGTGTGAAATCTCTAACTATTAACAACGTAAAAATGTAACTATGTACATTATCTCAAGTAGATTTAACATAGTTATCTAATGTGAACACAATGATATGTATACCTAATAGTTTAGTGTCAAATTTATATCCACATTATTCACTTAATCGTGAGCTAAATAAACTAATTCAACATAATTCTATATGTGAATATGACTTATTGTATATACATGGTTGGTTAGATGATTCCATCCCATCCAATTATTCATATTATGATGAGATCATTATATAGTTATAATAAAAACATGGAATTCACTTTAATGATACATAATTCACAAGTCACATCTAGAAGCACTTACAAAAAATTAAAAATTACAAAACCCTGACCTATGCATGGTATGCTTTTATGGTACACATGAATGATTAATGTCATATACATGGTGAATTACATATCCATTTTTTGTGAACATGATTTTCATGTTAAAATGGAGTGGGATGTAGGGCATACAAGTGTTAACCCTTTTAATTTAAGTGTTCTTAAACTAATGGTATTAAACTATTGAAATTAAAATGTTGATATGTACTAATCTAATATTAAAATATAGATAAATATAATATTCTATATAATTTACATAAAGTGGAAACTTATTAAAAATATTAAAAACACCTAAAGATATGCAAACCTCCCTAAAATAGAAATGGATCTAACTATGTGAGCTCACTATGATAAGAAACTGTGTGAAAATGACCTACAGATAGAGTTTTACCAAAAATAATAATTTTCAATCTATTGGGACAAGTTCAAGGAGGTGAACAAGGGTGAACTGTGGCCTCATCTAGTTAGTGTGACCACAGCTTGGATGATTTTAGTCTTGATTTACAAATTTGGTTTTGTGTGATTTCCTGCAAGGGTTGTTTGATGAACTCTATGTTTTGGGTTATTACACAGAATACCTACAAAAGAGGAAAAACTAGATCTTGCACAAGAAAAAAGATAGAGATCAAATTAAAAATGAGAAAATAAGGTTATGGTAATTTGAGATGGCCTCAAAAAGCCTTGCATTATTGAGTGTTACATAATAGTCAAAATGGTCCTTATGATGATGTAGTTCTCCCTTTAGAGTGATTATGTGATTCATGATTATGTAACTAAAATGACTATAGCTAGTGTATTGATTGAAAAGATTGACAATGGATGCCCTTGACCTGAAATAAACAATATTAAAACTTGTATTAAGACTATTATAATGTTTCAGAGTTGAAATATGAATAAGTAGTACGCTTTTGCTCAGTGTGCAATGTAATTTCTAAAGAGATCTTGTGGTGTTATAATGAGTGGCCTTGATGTGATTTTATAGGAGAATATTACAAATAATTATGTTAACTAAATTTACCAAATACATGGGAGAGTTGTTTTTAAATGTCTCAATTTTAAAAAGTGACCATTAGAATGTGGGAGACAAGGCCACACTATGAGACAAGGCTGCATTGCGGTCTTGTCTGACTAATGCAAATTTATTCTAGAAGACCAAAGATTAATGGGACAAGTCTAAAAGGAGTCTATGGGATGAATATGAATTAATTTACATTAAATAAGAATGTTTATATGATATTTTCAGTGTTTACAAGACAATAAAGTCTCTCCTATAGATTGTGAGTTAGCAAAATGGTGAATAGACCAAGTAAGGGTAAGGATGTTAAGAATAAGCATTGTCAAACACTTAATGACTAATTTTATGTGTCTAAATTTTCTCCCACTTTATTCTAGTGATGCACAAAGTGAAATTATTGGAGTAAATAATATGAAAACTTAAGTGTGTATACAACTTTGTATTCAAATACGAAGCTTGATTATGCAAGATGCCCTAATGTAATAAACCTACAACAATGTCACTAAAAGTAATATTTTCTCATATTGAAAATTTAAAATTTGTAATTTTGAAGGAGAGAAAGGAAATTTAATTTCCATATAGCTTGGAGATGAGAAATTTCATGCCCCCTTATTGGGAAATGTGGAGAAGTGTCGAACTACCATAAATTGATAGTGATAAGTCTCAATTGGAAAACCATTGAATGAAATTGAGTTGGAAGGATTTTATGTTCCAACACTAATTTTATTGTATAGATTATTTTGTAAAATATTTGAATATGTATAACTAATTACTGTGGCCTGCTACATATATATAAATTAAAATCATAGATGTTGTGTGTCACTAAATTTAAAGCAGCCCACTTGTAACAGAGGTGAATCACATTATTGCAGATGGATCTAGATTCTATTTGAAACTTTGCATCTTTGAAACTTGAGAATTTTGAAAATTCCATAATATAAATATTAACATGAATTAATATCGTGCCCCCTATATCTTTATTATATTGAAATTTTATTTATAATTTGTAATTTTTAACTTTTAAACTTTTTGCCACTTTTAAATCTTTTTTTGAAACTTTTTTTCAGCATGTGACTTTCAAATTGTTTTAAAATTGTAATTTATGATTTTATTAATGAATTAAAATGCATGATACAAGTCCAAATAATCTAAAAAATGTTGAATCATATTTCCATTTGAAAACTGTATATTGCCATAAATCTAAAAAAAAATGCTCATGAGGCTTTCATGTTCCAAGCAAGCCCATTATGATGCCCCCCATTTGAGATGAGAAATGTATCTTGATAATCATTTATCTCAAAATAAATCATATGTAAAAGATATATTATATTTAAAATTTGAAATTTATTACATTCATATTATTTAATATAACATTATTTTTTCATATGAAACATGTGTTAGAGAGATATATCATTGAAGCATAGAAATAATGTATGCATGATATATATCATGGCACTAAAATAGGAATAGATTATATAAGTGATGCATTACATGAATCATGGAACCATAGTAACAAACAATAATCATAGAAGTCAATTCATACAATGTCATGTAATTTGCATAATATGTCACTCATAAGGCTAAGATGCCACATACAAGGGACATGTAAAATGTCACTTAAAACACAAGGCCAAGTGCCACATGAAAATGGCATATTGATGACACATAAGAAATAATTTGAACACACAAATCCAAGGGCAACACACACAATAATCAAGAAAGTTTTACCTATCATGTTGGAAAATATGAATGTGAAGCAAAGCATGTAGCAAATGAGGCTAGTATAGCTTTATCATATATATGAATGTGAATGTTAGAAAGTATCATATTTAATGTAACACATTTGTATCAAATAATCCAATGATTCTCAATCAATTGTATGATCTCTCCTACACACCATTACCATAACACTTAGAATTTATTACACAATAAAGTCTCCTCATTATTGCCTCAAATGACAATATGTACAATCTACATCATCCTCTCATAAAAACTTATAGATAGCCCAAGGAATGCCTAATAAATAGGACTAGGATTTTGTTTCATGAAACACTAATCTGTTTCATGAAACCAACATTTAGTTGGGATGGAATATTTGCACTCAAAAAATATTACCTATACATATTCCTCACACAATAAATAACTAACTTCTTAATCAAGCTTAACTCCTATAGTGGGTGAAAATAAGGCTAACACAAAGTTGGTTTAAAAATAAACAAACCCATTATCTATAGTGAACATTACCAGTCCAACACCCTCTATTATTCATAAAATAAGGAGAGAGAAATGAGAAAGTAAAGAGACTAAATTGGTACCAACAACTAGACCTGATTAAGTACCTATGTATAAATTCTCAATCAAATACTAAGTGTCCCTATAGTAACCAATCCATCTTAATAGAATGAATTGATTTCAAGTCATTATAATTTTCAAATTCAAATAGGAATTGATACTTTGTATGAGGCTCACTCAGTAAAAACATTGATCACAAAATTGGGAAAAAATAGTCACCATGGATGAAAATATGTCACCACAAGGTACCAAAAAATTAGTAAAACCACAAAAAAAAACTAGATAAGAGGACTTATGTTGTAAGGAATCCCAAGAATCATGTCTCAAAATCTCAAAACAATATTGTAGTGGGTGCAATTGATGGAGTGTGGTCCATTAAAAAAATGTGCACTTATTTCCTCCAATAGAATATGTGGTGTGTCAAGGATTAGCAAGGAGCACAAAAACTAAAGTAGTATGTGAATTCCAACATGACCCCCCCCCCATAATGATAAAATGGTTGTAATGACTCAAAATATTTTTATGAGTGGGAAAATATCACTAATCAAACACTGAAATGTTAACACTGGGCTTCACTAGATTAGTTGCTCTTCATAATGAGAACACACTCCACCATAAATATGAAGGATAGTTTCAAAAATAAATATATAGATAAAAAAAACTATAAATAATATGTCCATGGTGATGATGGGATAATAAAAAACTAAAGAATAAATTTTTCATCATAGAACACACACACACACACACACACATAAAGGAAAAAACTCCATGACTCTCAGCGTGACTACACAAGTTGTTTATTCCAAAAAACTAAATCACCAAGTGATAGATAAACTTTGAAAGGTGATCAATTTGTAGAAGATGTCATTTGTGAAATGAGAGATGTACGCTCTAAAAATAAATATACTAAAAAGAGCTAATACAACTAGGGAACATCAAAAGGTAAGACAAGCAATGTGCGATCAAAGAAGCTAAGGGATAGAGGAACATTGACTGTAGATTATTCTTAAAGATTATTATTGACACCACCAAGAATGATCAAAAATCCACCAGAGATAAATATGAATGGTGGATGAATATACCTGCATATGAGTGGGTGAAAATTCCACAACAAAATAATGTGAAGTAATATCCAAAAAGGTGTCAGGATGATCAGGGATGACAACTGTAATCTTAGGTTGCTCAGGATTGCATGAGGTGCAACAAAGCTCATATATAACTCAATATACTCATGAAGAGAAGAAAGAACAAAGGTTAGAGCTCTATTATCAAATTATCCCAATGAAACATATACATCATAACCAATGCCATGTTGATCAAGCCACTTAATGTGATGGATAGGGTTGATAATGCCCTATAGATGCTTCCCAATACCCACAAATCTAGTAGTAGGACCCATAGAATGAAGTATGCAAGAGAAAAAGGCATTGATATTCCTCTAAAATGAGGTAGGATAATAATCAAGTGCATAATGAGTTGAATGACCATAATGTGCCACTATAGTAGGCGCATAAACATAGGTTTCAACAATATGAGCAACATGAATAATGGGTTGCTCAAGATATAGTAGGTCACATTGTAAAATTGCATCAAGTGGATGTGTGTCATATTAATTTTTACATGATGGACTAGAATAGGTACATGATTTTCCAACATATCAATCTGATGTTGCATGCTATCAATTTTTTTCTATAGGGAGTGATCAAGGGAACCCTTACTATGAATGAGGGAGCATAAAAGGTAATTTTGATTCAATAATTTCTTGTTCAATTATTGTATTGCTAGAAAAGAGGCTTTTAAATAAGGCACAATAGGATAAATAATCATGGTATGAAAATGTGCATTAAGATGAGTAATATAAGGATGTGTAGGTTCCTCTTTTATGTCATCAATAAAATATGGTGTAAGTGCATCATCCTAACATGACAAGTACTCATTAAAAAATGAAAGGGGAGGAATTGGAACAAGAGGAGGTGGAGAAAATGAATGCTCAATGGTTTTAGAAGGCCCAAAAGGCACATTTTTCTCCTCAAACAATGTTGAAAAATTATCCCAAACTTACTTTGGTAACATGACATCTGTCATGTAAAAATGTAAACTATCATAAATATTGAATTTGATCAAGTCAACCTCTTTTTGCATGCTTACAATCCATGAATTATCCTCCTTGAAAGTAAATGTAGGAACAACATCTTGAATGATGTACCACAAACCTTTGAACTATAATACTAGTTTCATTTTATTTTTCCATGTGTTATAATTGGAGGTGTTAAGGGGATCGGATAATAGGGTTTTTATTATTGATTTCATAACTGAGTTAAAAATAAACCTCACACCAAAAAAACACTTAAGAAGATAGATAACCCCTCCCAAACTATTTATAAGTAGCAATTTTTTACAAATTTTATGCCCAAATGGCACAAAATCAAAAGAAAGAGGCCCTCCTAGAAAACAAAATGGCTATCAATCTCAGCCAAAAAATGCATCTAAAACTATAGTTGTGGGACAAGTGCATTGAAAAATGACCTCCAATAATCAAGGTGAGTGTGAAGAGAAAGAGCAACAAAAATATTTATTTTACTTGTGAGGGGGTCTAACCTCCAGTCAGATAGAACCTCACCCTCTAGTATTTGACATAGGAGAGGAATAGAGTGTGAGTGATAAAATAACTAAATAAAAACACCCATTTTTTTAAAAAACTATCCTTTATCCTTTACAAAAAAAGACACCCTTTTAAATAAAGTGCCCCCATATAAATATATATATATATAGACACACACATACACACACACACACACATTTCCATAATTTTTTTGTATGAAGGATGGTGTTGTGGCATAAATTTTCACCCTTAGAGAGGGTTATTCAAGCTCTCTCCAATCTAGTTACACTATGTGAACAACCCCAGGTTATGGGTCACCTATGGTGGGTTGGACCTCTAGAGAAGGCTGACTTCCTCTTGATGGATCACCTATACCAATGTTTACACTGGGAAAAGGGTTAGAGAAGGGGTAAAGGGTCACTAAGAAATATATAAGGGTGGTGCACCAAATTTAAATGATAACTCATAAAGCATGAAGTAAACACTGAGGAAGCATAAGACAATGCTAGCTCACACAATCTCACAAAACTAGCTAGTTGTATAAGTGTTTCATAAACTAGGTTTAGGAATCAATGAACAAATTCAAAGAGGAGTTCTAAGACTCACTGAGAGCTTGCATCAATGATAAAAAGAACACTAATTTAGACCTGAAACTAACTTGAAGACACCATATAAATGAGCAAGAAATAAGGACAATGGGCATGAAATATTCTCCTTCACAATGCCATCATGCACAAGCTTTATTAGACACAATTCAGATGGGAGAGAGAGGTAAAGAAATTATTTATTGCTTCAAGAGGTCTTTCATACAAATTTTGATAGGGGTTAACCTTATCAAATGAGAGTCTTTTCTCTTCTATGATTGAAAGAGAATTTATTATCAAAAGTGAGATATCTTACAAATAGAAAAGAATAAGAGATATAGAAGAAAGGGAAGAGAGGGGGAGCACACCATCTAAGATCATTAATTGATATACCATCCTTCTTGTTTTATGAACAATATTTGATTCAATTAGCACTAAAAGGCTTTGAGAAAAAAAAATGCTCCATTATACTCTCCAATCCCTGAATCCCTTTTCTTTGATCTTTTATGCCATCTCCACTTGCTTTCATTATGAGGACAAAGTCATCATAATCATGGGCTTGATAGATTCATGCCTAAGTCTAATTTTAGTATATGTAAGTACATATTTGTCGAGGATGTAGCCATTTTAGAAGATAAGACACTTTCCATATCTTGTTTATATCTACACCTACTCCATCTTGAATATAGATATACTATAGATTGAAAACCAATCTCATTTATTGGTTTTCCTATAGTTATCATGTCAATGAGAACCTACAGATTGTATAGTCTTATTTTAAACTATATTAGGTTTAAAAAAACCTATTCTACCTTTGAACCCTATGGGAGCTGAGAAGTCACTGTGCACAAGGATCTTCCTTCTAAAAGAGTAATAAACACACCATGGAATAATCTTGCAACTTTTAGAGAATGGGTTCGACAGGTTCTAAATTATCAACCAAAGGTTTCGTTTGAGCTTTAATGGTGATATAAATTTGAGATTAACAATTTTAACTATAAATTATGTCTACTTAATGGTGTTTAACTGAGTTCTAATGGTGACATATCTCTTTCAAGAATTTTCTCTTGGTTCGGCCTAAACTGTATTTGACTACTACTTGAAATCTCCTATATTTGAATTTTAGTATTAGCATTTAATCTTGATCTAGGATTATCATATTATGCTAATTATCATATCCTAATTCATTTTATGGGCCCTATAGTTATTTCAATCTGCTTCATGGTCTTACACCATATGGCAACCTCATATTCATCCCAAGCTTGTCAACTTCTTGACCTTATGCACACTATTGATCTCCCTTTGCATGGTTTACACATGCACTATTGATTTACCTGGTAGTTACCATGGTTGTGACACTTTGAAACTATGCATTTTTTCCTAGGATTTGCTAATTTGTTGACCTTTCATTCATCATTGATCTGCTTTGGTGTAATAGATCATGCACCATCAATCATCTTGGACCCACTGGCTTTGTCAATCACCGCACACCATTAGATATTGACTTAGGCTCCCATAATATTGACACTTGTTAGTCACACTTTCATCCTTATAACATTTTAATCCAAATGGTTATTTCATGAAGCCCAAATCTGAAGTGTGCATGCATCTCCCATTTTACAAGTTCAACTTTAAATACTTATATCTTGAGATAGCAAGCTTATCAAGATACAAAATTTGTAGAGAATGATCTAGGAAAAAAGAAATTAATGTATATGTGATCTTTAGACTCTAAGAGGCCTCCTAAGTGAACTTATTAAATACATAATCAATTTGACTCATTCATGTTTGCCTGACTTGTCATGATGGTCTGGTCTCTCTAGACTTGTGTAAGTCATTTTTTTATCATCCACTTCATCAGGAACTCTGTTCATCTTGATCAAACCATGATAGGACTTATAGAATTTATCTATCTAGGTGATTTTATATATGTCGGCCAAAATTATCCAACATTTTTGATGACATCCTAGGATTGCATGCCTATTATGCAAAGACTATTTTCCTTAAACTGATCCATTGGGCATCTAGAGTCACAGTCTTTTCTCTCAGTTGTCATGAAAATAACTCAAGGCAGACCCCTTTCCAAAAAAACTCATTTTTAACCAACTATTAAAAGGAAACAAAAACAAAACAAATTTTCCCAAGGCACTTATTGAAAGGGGAACACACAACTGAAAGAAATGTGCTCAAAACACTTTAGAGTAAACCATAGAAAACTACTATAATATGTTACAATATCATACAATGGCTGAAAACTCTTCTAATAACAAGTATTTAAATGAATGCCATTAAATGGGATGAGTAATACCTCTCTATCTAGTTGGGAAAGCTGAAAATCATTATGTTGTTTGCATCCATAGATCAAATGAGGAACACTCTACAAGCTATCAAACTTGGTATGGTTGCCTGGTTTGGCCTTATTTGAGCCCCATTTGAGGACTAGGTCCCCTTCCTTGAATTCTCTTATTATGGCTTTCTTGTCAAAGGATTTTTTGACCTAATTTTGGTGTGACTCTAATGTCTTCATTACAAGGTTCCTAGTTTTTTTAATCTTCATGAGCTCTATCATCCTCACATTCATAGGCTCACTCTCCATCAACTCAAGATGATGGGATAATTATAATGCAAATAGTTCAAGATAAATGGGAAATTTGGATTCCCTTTCTATATGCAAGGACATATGGATAATTGTCAAAGGTAGCTTTGGGAGTCACTCTGTTAGCCCATAAGGCTATCCTTAGCTTTATATGCCATGTTCTTTGATTTTCCTCCATAATTCTCTTGATAATCCTTAACAAGTTCTTATTTATAGACTTTTCCAATTCATTACCTTTGGGGTAGTAATTGGATGATGTATTGAGGTAGATTCCCATCTTAAGTGCCTATTCACTTGTCTTCATGCCAACAAATGCTAAGGCATAATCTGATATTATTGTGGTTGGTACACCAAACCTGGTAACTATGTTATCATATAAGTCTAACATTATTGTTTCATTACCTTCTTTTAGGGCAATGCTTCCACCCACCTAGATAAGTAGTTAATTGTAGTGAATACCCATTTATGAAGTGCACTTGAAGGTGGATTTATCATCCCTATGAAGTCCAACCCCCATTGCATGAAGGGTTGTTCCACCTGAATTGGGTTGATTTGAGGAGTTGTTAATATTTTTTGACTACAAATAAAGCACACTTCTAACATTTCTTGACCCATGCATAGGCATCCTTGAAAAGGTTGGGCCAGTAATAACCAACCCTCATTATTTTTTCTATTATTTTTCTTGGAGCAAAATGGCCTCCTACAGGTCCATCATTAAAATTTTCCAAGATATTTTTCACTTTATTGTCATCATTACACCTAATAAGTACCCCATCGAGGTCCTTTATAAATAAAACCCTATTAATCAACTCATAAAGTATGGACTAAAGTCTGAAATACCTTTTTTCTCTATCCAAACCCTGGGGGCATTCTCCTGTCATCAAGAAATGTGTCATATCTTGGAAACAATTATTATGAAGTGGAGATGCATCTGTTTATGAGTTGTCTTGTGTCACCAAAACAAATTATTTATCTTCTTGAAGGTCATCCACCATATGCTCACACAAGCCTTTGCCTCTTATCATCTTGGTGACTTTGATCTCCAAATCATACTCTATGACCTTGGTAATCTAGCTTGCTCTTTTCTCATTCAAATCCTTGTTGAGGAAAAATTACCTTACCCTAGGATGAGACACCATAAGATGAATATTTTTGTTGGAAAGCATTGTCCTAAAATTTTTTAGGCTTCTCAAAGCTATAAGAACCTACTTTTATATAGAAGTGTACCTCACCTCATATCCTCTAGTCCTTGACTACAAAGACGATTGGTTTCTCAAGTCCTTCACTATTATTTTGCATCAGCATAGCCAATATTTTTTCAACATTGACAAGGGTATATAATATTAAATCCTTTGATAAATCAAGATTCATGAGTGAGGGTGCTTAGATAATGGCTTGTTTGATGGCCTCAAATGTTGCTTTACCTTAATTTGACCAAGCAAACACTTGGATATTCCTCAACATGATAGTGATGGGTTTGACTAAGTTTTAAAAACTAGGTATAAACATTCTTATAATTTTTATTTTTTTAAAGAAGCTATGGATTCCTTTCTTGTGCTTGGGTAAAGATAGTGTTAAGATGGCACTTATTATATCAGGGTCAATGGATAATCCTTTCTTTGAGACAATGTGACCCAAAAATTTTCCTTCATGAACAATGAACACACATTTTTTTGGATTTAAAGGGATCCCATACTCTTTATATCTTTGTAAGATAAACCTTACATGGTTCATGTGCTCACTAGCCTTCTTGGAGAAAACTGTGATGTTCCAAGTAGACTAGTACCATCTAATTCAACAAAAATTGGAAATCCATGTCCATGGCTCTTTATAAAGTGGCCCCAACATTTGATACTCAAAAAGGCATATTTTTGTAATCATATGTACCCCACTTTATGGTGAAGGCAGTCTCATATTTATCTTCCTCTCTTACCAGCACATGGTTGTAACCTGAGTAATCATATAAAAGGGAAAAACATTCTAAACCAGTAACTATCTAAAGGAGTTGCTCCATAGATGGTAAGGCATAGTGATATTTCAAAGTGACCCTATTCATATCCTTGAAGTCAACATACAATCTGATTTCCCCACTTTTCTTCCTCACAGGTACCAAGTTAGCTACCTATGAGGAGTGCTTAATGGGAAAGATGATCTTGCATTTAATTATTTTGGTCAATTTTTTATTTATAAGATCTTCAATTTTGGGGTTTATAGGCCTTTTCTTATACCTAATCAGCGTGGTATTAACCTCTAGTTCTATAGTGTGTTGGGCCAGCTTGGGATCAAAGCCTCTCAAATCACTATATTCTCAAGCAAGCTGTCTGCATATTCTTTACAAAGTTATATGAAATCATGCCTTTTAGCTTTAGTGTATATCTTTCCAAGATTGAGGAGCTTATCTTTGAAGATAAGGACTCTTTCATAGTTCTCTTCACTTGTTGACATCACTGTCTTCTCTTTTCTCATATGATCTCCTTCACGGAAGAGACCTTCAAGGGTGACCAACCCTTTAGGAAGCTTGTTGGATTTCAAATGAACCATTTTCTCCTCATACCGATGTTGAAATCTAT
Source organism: Torreya grandis (assembly GCA_037957365.1). Lineage (NCBI taxonomy): Eukaryota > Viridiplantae > Streptophyta > Pinopsida > Cupressales > Taxaceae > Torreya > Torreya grandis. The sequence continues at coordinate 2,870,433 of JARHVA010000049.1, forward strand.
CTTGGTTTATTGAGGATAACTCTACTTCCTACTATAAGAAACAAATAATTTGATTTTCACTATCAAAGACCTACCAATGAGCTCATTATCTGGCATTGATGGTCTCACCACCACTTTGACATGTGGTTGTGCCTTGGTATTTTTTAACTCATTTGGGATATCAAATTGATCTCCCATAACTTCCAACCTATCAGCATGCCCATTTTGGTTCCTTGACACTGCTTGGATGTTAAAGGCCTCAAATACTTAAATTAAGTCCCACACCTTATGTTTGTAGGACTTCGTTAGGGGTTTCTTGGTGATATTCTAGTCTCTAACTTGATGCACTATTAGTTCACTATCCCCATAAACTTGCAATTATTTGATCCCTCTCTTACTAGCCTATTGGAGACCATGGATAAATCTCTCATATTATGTTGCATTTCGAGATCAACTGAATTAGAACCTGTAAGAAGAGAAATATTTGTCATTAGAAAGGGATACTATCATTGCACCTATACCCACTCCATGTTTGTTCCTTGAACCATCAAATAATAATTTTCATAAACCAATAGGATCTTCTTGAGGTCTAATGAGAAATGGCATGGAATGATTTTATTCATGTAAGTAGTAGACACCCGTGTCCCTCTCTTTAACTCCTTCTAAGGGGTCAACCAAATGATTGTCATTTTATAGTTCATCCAAGAACATGTCTAGTATCTCCTTAGGGTGAGTGTTTAATTCTTTACCAACCATATGTTCAGCATCATAAATAATGGTTCAATTTAGGTTTATGTTATCTAGCCCATAAGGCTCTATGTGGAATTATGAAATGGGTTTAGCCTTAATAGATACCTTGGTTCCATATCTTGTTCTAAATGTCATGTATGACCAATTTACTGCAAGATAACCTCCAATATTTGTAGTGAATTCCCTAGATAGGCATATAGAAAAATAAGAGGTACATCTAGGATCAATACATCTTGAGCCACTAAGACACTAGGACAAGCATGAGGGTCAAGTTTAAATCTCTAATGATACCAGATGGCTTGGTGGAAGATCCATCCAGCGGTAACACTCCTTTAGATTGGGGCTCATAATTTAGACCAAGCTAGTCTGCTATAGACTTTGGCATTACTAATGCGTTATATCCACTATTTATCAATAAATTATGCACTAAAGAGTCACCAATTATTACTAAAATGTAGAAGGTATGAGGTTTGACCACTTTACCTAGTTTCCTTTCATTTGGTCATTTGGTTGCATTAGTGAGAACCAAGTTCTACTTGACTGGTGGTTTCTCATAAACATTAATTTTTGACAACCATTCTTAGAAGATGTCTACCTGACTAGGCATGGATAGCATATCCCACATTTGCACACTCACATTGGACCTTTTTATTTATTCCACTTTATGGGTGAACCACCAACCTTTAGTTATGTTTTAGGAGCCATAACTGCACCTTGAGTTTGTGAGTTTTTAGGGACAAAGACATTCCCCTAATTTTGATTCCTTAGAGCTATTGGAACCTTTGGAATAGTAACAGGTCCATTTGGATTTAATATTGAAGGATTAATGGTATGAGGCTCCTTGACTACTTCCTATTTACAATCCATGTTCCTTCTTCTGAACCTTGTATTTGCTACCACTAGAATGTATACCTGGCTAAAACTAGCCTACTGATTGAGTACATAACACTCTTATTGCTCATAATTCACCATTATAGCACCCTGTTGGTTTGGTCCTTGATTAGGTCTTTGACCTTTTTGAGGATCTTCTAGTTTTGTCATCATGGGTACTTATGTGTTCTGAGCCATAAGAGCTTGATTATACTTATAATTAACAGCCTAATGCCATTGATCATTGAAAGCTTGGTTAAAGTCAGTGTTTACGATAATTTATTTCCCAAAAGATTTATTCCAAGGTTGGTACCCTCAAATTCTTGATCAAACTTATTTTGAATGGGGACCAAAGTATTGGAAGTGCTTGAAACATTTAGATTATAACTGTTTTGCCTAACTTAGTTAGGCTACCCTTGTCCTTGGTTTTAACCTTGGCCTTGGCCTTGGAAGCTTCCTTTGTAGGGTGGTATATTTGTTTGATAAGCTTGATATTCAGGTTGATATGAGGCTTGATAAGGCCTATTAAAATCTTGTTTCCTCTTAACATTCACTAGTTTATTTTCCCAAGGATTGGAACATGCTCTTAAGCTTTTGAAAGTTCTTTTGTTCTTGGGAATCACTAAATTGACTAGTAGAAGCCTTTTATTGCTTAGTTGAGGGTATAGTAGTAATTGTAGGCACAAGAGGAATGGCATCAAGGGGAGGAATAAAAATAGGGGTTGTTCTAATCTAAGGGAATAAAGGCATTGGTGGTCTAGGTGTAAGCTTGCCAGCCTGCACTAGACAATTTTCTACTCTGATTGCCACCTCATATGTATTTGGCAATGTATTTCCTCCTATGGACTAGATCATTACTACAATGTCACTATTTAAGGCCTTCAAATAGTAAATAAAATGAAAGTTAGGGGTAGGCCTAATAGAGACTAGGATTCTATCCCAAGTATTTTGGAACCTTATGTTAAAGTCTTATATAACTTCATGAGGGGCTCTTTGAATTGTGGTTAATTGCTCTAAAACTAATAAATGGTCACTTTTATCTTCAGATCTTTTACACAATGCATCTCCTAACGGATCCCATATGGTAATGGAATTAGTAGCAAGGCTTATATACCAGTCTAAGGCTTTACCTTTGAAAGAGATAGCTAATAACCTAATTGTCACATTTTCTTCATTGATATCATGAATGTTGTAGAAGTTGGATATATCCATGAGGTGTTTATAAGGGGTTGTAGCTTGGTCTCTAGTAAAATAAGGGACACTTTTAAGAGCTTCTATTGGAATAGAGTCATATTGAGGGAGGTCTATAAAACTTTGTCCTTTAAAATCCTCAAAATCTTTAGGGAATACCATGGCTATGAAAGGGTTTAACAAAGATCTTCTTGCATGGGTAGGCCTTGGAATTGATTGAGGAACAAAGTTACCTTTATAAGGTTGTGTGTTAGCAAATCTTAATCTCTTTACTAATTTTAAAGGCAATTCAATGAATTCAAATGGAATACCTATAGAATCTAACCTTTTAATCACCTTTGCCATGAGATGTAGTCACTGCTCTACTACCATAATGTTGGATTTTCTTTTGGAGTTACCAAATATTATTTCTTAGAATATATAACTATTGTAAATTGATCAAACTAGCATCAAACTTTGACCAATCTTCTTTGAAAAGTAAGTCCCACTGAGTGTGTTAAAAACTATTGTAGCATCAATTTGCCCCCTTGGAGAGGATTATTCAAGTTCTCTCTGATTGAGCTACATTATAGTAACAACCACAAGCTTTGCATCACCTATGGTTGGGTTGGACCTCTGAATAAGGCTAACGTCCTCTTGATGGATCACCTATACTAATGTTTGCATTGGGAAAAGGGTTGGAGAAGGGGTAAAGGTTTACTAATAAGGATAAAAGGATGATGCACCAAATTTAAATGAGAACTCACATACACATGAAGTAAACACTAAGGAAGCATAAGATAATGCTAGCTCACACAATCTCACAAAAATAGCTAGTTGCATGTGTTTCATAAACTAGGTTCAAAAAGCAATGAATGAAGGTAAAGAGGAGTTCTAAGACTCACTGAGACCTTGCATCAATGATAGAAATAACACTAAATTAGACCTACAACTAACTTTAAGACACCATAGAAATGAGTAAGAAAGAAGGATCATGGGCATGGAAGATTCTCCTTCATAATGCCATCATGTACAAATTTTACTACACACAAATTAGAGGGGAGAGATAGGTAAAGAGTATTTATTTCTTCAAGAGATCTTTCATACAAATTTTTATAGGGGTCAACCTTATCAAATGAGAGTCTCCACTCTTCTATAATTGAGATAGAATTTCTTATCAAAAGTGAGAGAGCTTACAATAGAAAATAATAAGAGATATAGGAGAAAGGGGAGAGAGAGGGGGAGCACACCATATGAGATCATTAATTGAACTACCATCCTTCTTGATTTTTGAACCATCTTTGATCTAATTAGGACTAAAAGGATTTCAGAAGAAATAAATTCTCTACTATACTCTCAAATCCTTGAATCCCTTTGCTTTGATCTTATACACCATCTCTATTAGCTTTCATTATGAGGACAAAGACATCATATCCATGGACTTGATAAAGCCATGCCTAAGTCTACTTTAAGTGGCTATATGTACCTATTTATTGAGGATGTAGCCATTATGGAAGATAAAACACTCTTCCATAACTTGTTTATATCTTCACCTACTCCATCTTGAATAAAGATTTACTATAGATTGAAAACCACTCTCATTTATTGGTTTTCTTATAGATATCATGTCAATGAGAATCTATAGGTTGTATAGTCTTGTTTTGAACTATATTAGGTTTAAACAAACCTATTCTACATCTAAACCTTGTGGGAGATGATAATTCATTGTACATGAGGATATTCCTTCTAAAATAGCAATGAACACACCATGGAATAATATTGTAACTTTTAGAGAATGGGGTCGATAGTTTCTAAATTATCGACCAAAGGTCCTACCTAAGCTTTAATGGAAACAAATCTTTGGAATTAACATTTTTTACTATATAAATATGTCTAATTAATGGTGTTTAATTGATCTCTAATGGTGACATATGTATTTTAATCATTTACTCTTAGTTTGACCTAAACTATATTTAACTTCTACTTGAAATCTCCTATCTTTAAATTTTAGTATCAGCATTTGATCTTGATTTGGTATTCTAATATTATGCCAATTATTAGCTCCTCATTCATTCTATGTGCCCTACATTCAATTCCATCTACTTCACATGCTTATGTCATATGATGGCCTCACATTCATCTTGAACTCATTGACTTCTTGACCTTACGTGTACCATCAATCTCCCTTTACATAACTTGCACACACACTATTGATTTACCTAGAAATTACCATGGTTGTGACACTTGGTAACTACACATTTTTTCTTAGGATCTATTGACTTATTAACCTTTCACTCACCATTGATTTTCTTTGGTATGATGAATCATGTATCATCGATCAACTTGGACCTAATGGCTCTATCAATCATCGTGACCTATTAGATCTCGACTTAAGCTCTTAAAATATTGATACTCATTATTTGCATGTTCATCCTTGGAATATTTTAATCCAAATGGTTATTTCATGAAGCCAAACTTTGGCATCTACATGTACTTCCCATACTACAAGTTCAACTTTAAAAACCTATATATTGATATAGCAAGCTCATCAAGATATGAAATTTGCAGATCATGATTTAGGCATGAATAACTTCATGTCTATGTGATCTTTTAGCTATGAGAGGCCTCCTAAGTGAACTTATTAAATGCATAATAAATTTGACCCATTCATTTCTATGTGACATGTCATGATGGTCTAGTGTCTCTAAACTTATGCAAGTCATTTTTTGATCATCCATTTCATCAGAAACTTTGTTCATCTTGATCAAACCATGTCAGGAGTTCTAGAGCTGATCTATCTAGGTAAGTTTCTATATGTGGGCCAAAATTAGCAAATAGATGGCTCATGCTCCTCTCATTGACCTCAAATCTAGGGTTTTGAAATCAATTTAGGAATAAATAGTTGTGAAAACATATCATAGGTAGGGAAGTGGAACCCAACTACGAAGGCATGGATTAAATCAAAGGATGGACTGAAGTTAGATGGTATAAAGGTTAAATTGGAGAATGGAAATTGGTCACCATGTGCTTTGAAAACTACCATCATTAGGATTATAAACCCATTCAAACACAACTCAGTAAAGGTGGATGGAAGGCTAATGAGGGAGGTAGTTAAGCATGCAATGATAGTTCACTCTATGCCAAATGGGGTAAAGGTAGGTCATTCAAGGGTAGGAAAGGCAAAGGGTGTTGTACAAAAGTTGTAGGGGCATGTGAGGGAAGAAATAAAGATAAATTAAATGTAAATGTTGAGATCAAATGGCAAATTTTGATTGAATTCCACATATTAAGAGTAAATCCTAAATTTGGTAGGATTGGGAAGGACTATGGAAGTTAGGAAGGGTTTCAAAACATTTACTGAGGTGATCTCATGGCTAAAAAAAATAAAGAAACTAATGGTAAAGCCTCTACAGGAAATAAAGACAAACCCTTTAGTTTCCTTTGGGGGTGAGGCTCTTGAGGAGGTGATTAAAAATTAGGATTGGTTCATGTCTAGGGGAGTCATATATAGGTTCGACCAATTATGACCATGTCTACCCACTCTCCATAAGTAGATCTGTGATTTGTGGTAGCCATTAATGGTAGATAATTTGTAGATTTACCCCTTTGCTAGGGATTTTTTCATTATAGTTTTTAACCACCTTGAAGACCAAAATAAATATTTCCAAGATAAGATTTGGACTTAGGATCATCATCTTCTCTTCATGAAGCCTTGGTTTGATTCTTTCAACCTGATTTTAGAAACCATCAACACTAGTTCCATTTAGTTTTAGTTGTCATAAATTCCTCTCTAGTTTTGGTTAAAATATTTCCTTACTACTATTAGTAGTGCTTTGGGTGAGCTATTGTTGGTGGATGCTTCTACTTCAAATTTTACTCATAACACCTTCACTTAAATCCTTGTAGCCATGGATACTTCTCTTCATCTTCTAGCTACTATTGAGCTAAAGGTTGAGGACTATTGTTGGTTATAAACCCTACATTATGAGGGGTTACCTTTTGAGTTTGTATGTGCTTTGAAATAGGTCATCTTACCATCGATTATCACAAATCCAAGTGAAAAGGGGAATATTATTACTGTAAGGATACCCTTCATAATATTATTACAATATTTGTTACTAGTACTCTTAATATGCCTATGAGAGAAGAGGTGAAAACTCTACCAAAGGCTGAGGATAAAGATCATGTGACTCAGACCTCAATTTTTGTACATTATTTGATCTATTCTCAGGTAAGGAGTAATGGGTCCACTAGAGCCTTAGTGGATTCAAATCTTTTTTTAACCAAAGGTAAGTCTAGTTTGATCCATCTCTAGTGTGTCAAAGTAATCAAAGTTTTCACCCCTTTTAATATCAAGGGGACTCTAGAAATGAAGAAGTCTAACGGTAGTGAGGAAGAATAAAAAAGGGTGCATCATCCTTAAAGAAGCCTCCATGACATTTTATCTCATAGTTGAGAAGGTGAAGGAGAGTCAGAAGGATTTCAATGTGGATAGTTATGGCCTACTAGTGGCAAGGTGGTATGGTTCATTGGATCCAATTTGGGTTATTTTTTTGGATGTTTTGGTTTACGAGATTTGTCTCTCAGGGATTTGGTTTCACTCCATGGGTTTATTTTATTTCCTAGTGGGATGGTGGTTTGTGTGTTTGGTCTTTATTTTTTGGTAGTGTGGACATGGTCCACTTTTTATCATGCTATGGATTTTAATCTGATGTGGCCAATTTTTATTGCATTTATGTTCTATTTAATGAAGGGGGAGGAACCCATCAACCCTCATTTACCTATCAAAAAAAAAGTGCCCCCATATACGATCAATTTTCCCCTTTCAAGATAAATTATTCCTCCACAACAAAAATAATATTTATTCCACTTTATAAAGGTGCCCCTCCTTTTAATAAAAATTATTTTTCCAATAAAAAATCACCATTATTAAATAATACCCCAAAAAATCACCACCTCTTTATAACAAGGTGATACCCCTCGCAATAATAGTTTTAAATTTTTGTTTTGTTTTATTAAAATAAATAAATAATTTGTTTTAATAAAATAATCTATAATAAGAGGGTTTAACATACAAGACCCCCTAATTTATAAGTTTTAACCAAATAATTACAACCAAGCTGTCCAAACAAGTGAAATATTAAGGATATGCAGGTTGTATGTCTCTTTTTTGTATTGTGAGTCATGAGCAATGGTGTGATTTTTATCACTTGCTCAAATAAAGTTATCCCAACAATTGAAATATTAAGTATATACACACATAATATATCTATGTTTTAAACCTCAACATGGTGATCAATTGCAATCAAATTGAAATAATGAAAAATGGGACCATTAAACGGTCTACCTCCATAACTCCATGTATGAATTTTTTTGTTAGTATCATAAAATTATAGAACTTACCCAACATACACTTAGGTAATGTGAAAATTAATAATCCAAATTCAATAAAATAACTTTATGTTCCAATAAAAAAGGAGACTCAGCTCGTTGGGTGCTTTAAGAATATTATTGAATGCACGTGGCTAGGTTTTGTGCAACTCAAGTGGCGAAACATGTTCAAATTTATATTCACTATCAATCAAGGCCAATATGTTCAAAAGGCTAAATATACAAAAAAACATAAGGACCTATGTATAATACATAATACTAAGCCAATTATATAATAAAATTGATCCAACATTTCAATCTTGATGTTCATCAAAACAAAAAAAAATCAAATCCAATGAAATCAAATGAAAAATGTATTGCCTGCAAAATACAAATACATATCCATATATTTATGCAAACAATAAATGATAAAAAGGTCAATTTTTTTTCAATGTAAAATGAAAGTGGATTATATTGGATGTGCACAGCTAGGTCAGAGGAAGCACAACCTGACCAATACACTCTGTAGTGCAGTCTAAAACCAAGCTTGATCCCCTAATGCAGTAAATGCTAACCAAAGGTAAGAATTCATACAGCCTATATGACTGATAAAAAAAAAAATCATTTTAACTAGGTAATGGCTACATGAATCTAGCTTTGATACCATATCTAAGAAGCCCATACTTCTCAAGCAACTGCAGGATCTCTCATGCACACCATTACCACAACACTCACAAGTTGATTGCACATATAATACACACACAAAGCTTTCAAAATAAATTATCCTCGTCATTTCCTCAAATGAAAGTATGTATAATTTGAATCATCCTCTCATAATAACTTATAAATAACACAAGGAATGCCTAATAAATAGGCTAGAGTATTTATTTCATGTAACAATTATAGAGAGGATTACAAAACAAGTTAGTCAAGCATTAGTCCATAAATAATGAAATATGCATAAAGAACTAACTAACCAAGCCTATCTATTCCTATGGGAATTACAAAGAATAGCAAGAAATAAATGAAATAAAGCAACTCTATATTACCTTCCCAAATAGATTCACCATACCCATGTGGCTCAAAAACATGTTCTCCCTTGATCAAGGATCCTTGTCTTTGTCAACAATGGTGGTAAGCTCCTCCAATTCCTCAAGAACACTCTATAAAACCTAGGCTCTTGATTCCAAATCACTAAACTATCCTATCAATGATGCTTACAAACAAAATCTATGATCAAATGCAAAGCCTTGTGGAAAAAATTTGCATTATAACTTTGCACTCTTCAAGCTTAAAAGTCATGTCCATGGCCTCTCTATTTATAGATTTTTGAGATTGGTTAGGATCAACCTAAACCATCCATCTTGAGATGAATATGTGTGGTTGAGGATAACCCTAATATTTGGAATTAAATCTATAATTATCTTCATCATGACCTTGGAATAAGGAGCATTAAATAGGCATGGGAGGTATTAACTAGGCATGGATGACCCATAATCTTGATATTTGTAGCATTTATGGCCTAGGGATGTCTTCCTAAGAAATGATTTCACCTGATGATGTAAATAATAAGAATAAATTTTCAAAAATAAATATTTAATAACTCTCATGTAAAATCTAATTAATCTCTTGATTTGGATTAATTATCCTTAAACAAAGTTAATCAACATTTATGCAATTATTTGAAAATTGGCCCTTAATTAATCAAAATGGTCAGAAAGTCATATTACTGAGTTGTAATTTGACTAGAGAGAAATTGGAAGGTGATGTTAGATTCATTGGAACCTAATTCTCATTTAGGATGTTGCCAATAACAAATAACAAAGGTATGTGATGTGTACTGATGAATTAGAAGAAAAGAGTGATCTAGATCACAAAAGGCGAAATTGTCATTTTGACTTGAAATGAATTGACCAAAATTAGCTAGCCCATAAATTGCATTGCCCCATTTAGAGATACTCTAACCTAAATTGGTACTTATAAATGACAAGTTTGAACCATTTATCACGTTTTATGGATTTTGACCTAAAATATGCATTTGAGTAAAATTTGAGTAAGATTGACAATTTCAACACAAATGGTGTTAGGAATTGCATGTCTACATTTTACCCCTATTTGAGAAGGTGTAGTGAGACATTCAGGTGAAGCAACATCTTTTCAAAGAAAAGAGTTGTCAAGAATAAATTAGAACAGACCCATGATTCCCCCTTGAGAGGACATATTAGGATGAAAGAAAAGGATGGACACTTGAAAAGAGAGAAATAGTGAGAGATTAACCTATGGAATAGATCACATCTAGACGAGCTAATGCTTGCACATGTGATTACCATCAATGTTCAAAATATAACAAGAGGTATAATAGGCCCTAGATATGGGGGGAATGGGAAAGATACAATCCATAAATGTAAGGGACACACTGTAAACATACCTAATTTGAGAGTACAAGCTATGCACTTATGGCATTGATCAATCCCGAGACAAGTTGAACACTAAAATATTTCCATCATGGGAATTAGTGTGGAGAGCTTAGAATTAGAGTAAAATGGAGAATGTTCTACTTCAAAAAGGGAAGCACCACTAGAATGGGGTTTCCAAAGAGAAAATAATAAGTACTCTAGTAGAGTAGATTTGATTGTGATAAAATAATTGTGCCCTAGTAGGGTGAATCTTGATCATTGATAAAGAATAAATAATGATTTTTACCCTATAGAGTTGATTTGATTTAGATGTGGTTTAAATGTTGTTCCCCGGCATGGGCAATTGGCAAGAAAAATATCTCAAAGATATACCCTAAAAGAAAGGTTAAATCGAGCAGGCACAAGCATACATGTGATGGTGTAATAGCTTAGAAAGCCATATAAAACCAAGCATATGAGTATGCACAAAGTGATGAGAGAGATGAAAAAAAGAATGGAGATAGCTGAGCTGATCTCAATAGAAATTGAGCGTTACCTACATAGTTCTATGGACTCATGTTCCAACATGAACTTTAGACTAATGTAGTTCACCCAAGTTTGGGAGAGAATGGAAGGAAGAATGAGGAAAAATGACCAAGAATTGATTAGACTCACAATGTATGCAAAGAGATGCACATCTAAGCATAGAGAAAGAAGCCTAAAATGTATACTACCTAGAATCCTAATTCCATATCATGAGCCTAGGTTTTGAAAGTGTTCTGGAGAATCATTCATCGGAGTTGATGTTGATGTTAAGATGTTGAGACTTGAGCATAAAGTGTTTGCTATAGCAAAAGAAATTAGGCATCATAAGTATGAATAACTTAAAATGACATAAAATTCCAATTACACTGAGCTAGTTCAAATTTGAATATCTATAACTAAGGATAATGGTAAAACAATGACCAAAACTAGAGTTATAGTAATTTACATTTAAACAAAAAAAAGCAAAAATAAAGAAAAAGATAAACATAAATGAACCTAGCTTTAAATCTTGATATGATCTATCAATACTTAATTAGGAACAAAAATGTTTAAAAATAAAAGGCAAGTACATCCTAACAACATGAGACCAAGATATGAATAATCAAGATCCATGTGGACCATCAAGGCATTCTTGAACACAAAAGAGAAAATCAAAATCAAACAAAAAAACAAGAGACAAGAAGTAATAAAAAGAGAGAAAAAGAGAAGAAATAAAATGAGAGGTGTGAAACCACAAAAAAACACCAAGAAAACTCAAATAAACACACACAATCAAAAACCAAGTTAGTGTGGTTTAAAGACAAATGTTCATGCATGTGTGGTAGAGGCATTACTTTCTACCACATCATAACAAAGAACAATGACAATTGTTCCCTAATTAAATAGGAATAATGATAGAAGAAATGGGGGAAGAGAAGAAAAGGATGGGGTTGGCTGAGCTGACTCTAGATGTATAAGACAACTGGATGTTGCCTACATAGTTCCATGGATGCATGTTCCAACATGCACTTCAGGCCAAATGTAATTCTCTTAGGAAATGGGATAGAAGAAAAATGATGATCAGACTAGCATGATTTATAAAAGAAATGGAAGATACAACAAATAAATGAGAATGGTTTGGCAAACAAAAATTTGATGAGATGAGAAAGAATGATCTTGAAAAATGGCAAGTGTGTGGGATAAGATGAAATGAACTAGTGTTTTTGTGCTTGCAAAATGGCAAGAGCGTATCATGGTGGAATGAGAATGTACAAATGTATAGAAGTGTGAGATAATGGTTTTGCTATATTTTGGATCATGTTTTGAAGTTTTTGGTATTTTCAAAGTATTTATAATGTTTTTGGTGTTTTTGGGATAAAATATGCACAAAGTGGGATGATCTAGTCAAGGAGATGCACGTCCTAAGAGTAGAGGTTCCAATAAGACAACTAAGCTAGTTGAAATGGCCCATGCTCATAAATTAGTGAGAGTGAGGTTCATGATAAAACAAGAAAGACCAAAAAATACTTGTATAGAGAAGATGTAGTTGCTTACCTGTTTGAAGCCACACAAGATTTTCCTGGCTAAAATTCTACTGAAGATGTTCATATGAGACATAATCAAGATCATAATTGGTCAAGGGATAAAAAGTGTTCAAGCTTATAACATGCCTTAGACATAACAAAGAATATGTTTCTATAAGAGAGAAAACTAGAATGGGATGAAGAATGTGTTTAGAGTGTTAAGGGTTTAAAGCCTTTACTGTCAAGAATCATGAAAAGTGGACCAAGGTAGTATAAAATATGTTCAAGGTAATATAAAAGGGTGGGATAAAATTATGACAGCACAAGTTGCCCCTAAGTCAGGGGTCTTATAGATAATTATTCAAATATATTCATGCATATAACCTCTTAAGGTGTATGATGTTCATGGGCTCTAAAATTTATTCACCATTAGGTTTAGCCAGTTGGTATGCTTCTGATCCATAGTTCATTGTGACAATATACAATCCTAAACAATTAGGCTGAAACTTGCCTTTATTTTTGGGTTTAGCATTCATGTTCTTTTGGTTCTCTTGAAAAACTAACTCACCAATCTCAAATTCTCTAGGGAGAATGTGTTTGTTGTAGCTTCTCCACAATCTATTATGATATGCTTGCAAGTTTTCTAGGGCATCCAAACACTTACCATCAAGAAGCTCTAGTTCTTGTAGCCATGAGGCTCTATAGTCTTCATCATCTTCAATATACTCCAATGATATTCTTAATGATAGGATCTCAATATTGACCTGGATGATAGATTTAGTGCCAAAAACAAGGGAGTATGGAGTAGCTCTAGTTGAGGTGTGATGATTAGTTCTATAAGCCTAGAGGGCAGGAAAAAGTTGTAAGTGCCAATTATGGCCAGCATCATTGACAATCTTTTTTACGATGGCTAGAATGGTTTTATTTGATACCTTAGCTTTTATGTTACCTTGTGTGTTATATGGAGTGGATTTCTTTTGCTTGATCTTAAATTTTTCACAAAGAAATTGTACATCTTAGTTTACAAAGGATCCACCATTATCGGATATAATATGGGTTGGGATGCCATATCAACCGATGATATGGTAAAGAATGAATTTTGATATTTATTTCCTAGTAACATAGGTGAGAGGAATGGCCTCAATGCACTTGGTAAAGTACTTGGTCATAGTTAAAATGTGCTTATGGCCATCTAAAGATGTTGGGTTAATTTTCCTAATGAGATTGAGACCCTATGTTGAGAATGGCCATGGTGTTGTAATCAACTGCAATGGTAAGGAAGGTGCATGTATCAAGTTACCATGTTGTTGACAAGGAACACACTTATTTACATAATTACAAGAATTTCTCTCCATTTTGGACCAATAATAGCCTATTTTGATAAGTTTCTTTGCTAGGACTACACCATTGGTATGGGCCCCACACAATCCTTCATGAACCTCCTTTCGTGCTAGCTTGGATTCTCCCAAGGATAAACAATGAAGAATCATTTCATCATAGCATTTATGATAAATCATGTTTCCAAGGAGGATATAATGTGTTAAGTGGTGAAGGAATAGTTTTTTTTGGTTGTTCGAAAGGTTGGTGGGGAATACATGGCTATGGAAATAGTTATAAAAATCTTGGTACCACGGTAGATCAGGTGAGGGATTAGGATCAACAATGGTACATACCCTCTCTAAATTTGATAGAATATGTGTTAGTTGAAGAATATTTTCAATCAAAAATTGATACTCTTTACCACTATCATGCATTTGAATCATGGAACTAATTATTGCCATGGCATCGATAGATCTATTGTTGACTCGTGGAACTTGCTCAAATTACAAAGATTTAAAATGTGTTTTAAGGTTATCAACAATTTGGTTGTAAGGAACAAGCTTATCATCTCTTGTTTGATATTGATTAGTTGTCTAATTTATGATTAGTTGTGAATCTCTATAGACCTTTAAGCTTTGAATATCCCATTGTATGGCAAGATAGAGCCCTGCAACCAATGCCTCATATTTGGCCATATTATTTGTATACTAAAATTGTATATGGAATGCTTTGGGGATCAAATCCCCCTATGGCATGATCAAAAATATGCCAGCTCCAGACCCTCAAGATGTGAAGGATCCATCAAAATAGAGTGTCCATTGTTCAATTTCTCGTGATGATTTTTATATCATCATGATAGAATCATCTAGAAGGTCAAAGTTGAGAGGTTGAGTAGCCATAAGAGGAGCTTCTATAAGTTGGTCCACAAGAACTTGTCCTTTGATGGCCTTTTGATTCTGGTACTCAATATCAAACTCACTAAGGAGCATAATCCATTTATCCATATGTCTTTAAAGAGTTACTTTAGATAAGATGAACTTGAGAGGATCTACCTTGGCAATAATAATAGTTTTGTTATTTAGCATATAATGTCATAATTTTTTAGTGGAAAACACCATAGCTAAACATGCCTTCTCAATAGGCATATAATTATGTTCATAGGCTACCAATGTGTAGGTTAAATAATAAACTATATGTTTCCTACTATGATCATAATTTTGTGTCAAAAGTGCCCCTAGTGCATGTTCTGTGGTTGATATATAAAGAAGCAATGGCTTCCCTTGTGTCAGAGATCATAAAACTGGTGGATTTTCCAAGTATGTTTTAAGCTTTACAAATGTTATCTAACAATCTTCATCCCACTGAAATGTTACCCCTTTCTTTAAGAGGTGGGTAAATGGGTGGAACTTATCTATCAATTGAGAAATCAACCTTCATATAGACTAGATCTTGCCTTGTAGACCTTGCAACTATTTAAGATTATTTGGTGGAAGCATGTCCATAATAGCTTTGACCTTTGTAGGGTCAACTTCAATCCCTCATTGTGATATAATGAACCCTATCAATTTTCCTGATGTGACTCCAAAGACATATTTCTTAGGATTCAAGTAGACTTTATATGCATGAAGCCTCTCAAATATTCTTCGTAGAATGTTGGGGTGTCTAGCTCTTGTTCTTGATTTTGTTTATATATCATCAACATAGTCCTCGACAATGTCATGCATCATGTCATGGAAGATGACAGTCATTGCATGTTGATATGTGGCTCTAGAATTCTTCAAACTAAATGGCATGACTTGGTAATAAAATTTACCCCATAGAGTGGTGAATGTGGTCTTATGCTAATATTTAGGGGCTATCTTGATCTAATTGTAATTAGAAAATCCATTCATTAAGGATAGAATTTCATACCCAGGAGTTGAATCGACAATCATGTCGATGTTATGTAGAGGAAAATCATCTTTGGGGCATGCTTTATTGATATCATGAAAATTAATACAAACACATATGTCTGGGGTCTTTTTACTCAATGGAACTATGTTAGAAATCCATTCAGAATAGTCTAGTGGTCTGATAAAATTGGCTCCTAACAACTTTTCTAACTTGGCCTTAACCAGAAGGGCAATGCATGGATGCATCTTTCTCAACTTTTGCTTGACTAGTTTAGCATCAGGGTAAACAACAAGACAATGTGCAACTAAATCTGGATCTAGGCCTGGCATGTCAGAATATGCCCATGCAAAGGTATCTATATAATCCTTAAGAATCGATATAATATGTTCATGTTCTACTTCAGTAAGGGAAGCTCCAAGATAAAAAAGTTTGGGATCCTCATGGGCTCCCAAATTCACTTCTATTATGCTCTCCATAAGGAGTGTAGATCCATCCTCTAGAATTATAGGCAATGTATGGACATGATCATCTTCTTCTACTATATCTTCTTGTTGTTCCTCCCAAAGATATAGATAATATGAAGAATCAGAATCTACCTTCTTAGATAAAGGCCAATTGGCAAAAACCTTTGGAAACTCAAGAGCAAGATGCTCAAATATTTGATGTTGCTCTGAAGAGATGCTTTTACTAGCTATGGAACTTGGGCTAGATGGACTTTCTACATTCTGAGGGGATGAGCAAATTTCCCACCTAGGAGCACCTAAAAAAGGTTTTCACTCAAAGGCTTATCTTTTTTTGACTTTTTTTCCTAATTGACAAGTGCCTCAAAGAGGTTTTCACCTAAAGATCTCAATGTTTGTTCTTTATTATGACCAAGAAAATTTGCTTGCTCTGCAAAGTAGGCAAAAGAATTAAATGAAAAATAAAAACCCTACTTATGATCACCAATGGGGAATGCATCTCATAGGCTCATGTATTTGATAATTGATTCTTCATTTTGAAACTCATCGAGGCATATGATCAAATTTTGTTGATCCTAATCTATGAGTTTGTGGTGGTAAAGGCATAGGTTACAGTGAGGGTTTGATTTAGGATGGGAAGAACCAATGGTAAAGATATAATGTCTTGATTCAAGAAGGGAAGCACCACTAGGATGGGTTTTTACTTCAGGATGGGAAGCTCTAATAGGTGTTAGGGTCAATATGGCATTTGAATCAAATAAATCTGAGTCAATAAGCTAATTGAAAAGGCTATAATGGTATGTTGTGTCATTGATAGGAGTCTCATGACTAGTCACTTCAGAAGAGTCACTATCAAATGTCATGAGGCCATCCTCTGGTGGTTTAAATATGAGGCCATGATTCTAATTGATAACTCCAGCTAATAAGGGTTCTAAAATTCCTTGCCCCTATGGGCCAAGGCCTTTCCCTGTATAGTCAAGATGATCCATTATCTTGTTAGGGATAGGATACTTTAGATTTTGAAAATAATCTGCAAGACCTTCAGAATATAACCAATCTCCCTTGGTAAAATCCTCTTGATCTTTCTTTGATTCAATTATAGGTACAAAAACCATAGGAGGTTTTGGTTGCTTCTTCTTTGGTTTCCAAATTTGATTGAGTCTATTAGGAGACTCGAAAGTGTTAGGATTACCAAATTTTTTAATGGATTTTAGTAATTTTGCAATATGGAGGGCATCCTTCAGATGGTACGTGGAAATGCCTACATCTTTAATAATAACCTTTTTGGACAAAGCTATAGGAAATGGATCAACTAAAGTGGAAGCTACATCACTAGGGTCTATATAATTAGATGGAGATGGATGAGAAATGATAGCTTTTTTCTTCTTTATAATGAATTCTCAACCTAGGAAATAGTTATAATTATGAAACTCTAATTCAAGATGCTTGCAGTACTGGTAGGGCTACTGATCAATAGGAATAGTAATCTCAATCCCATCATGGGGAAACATAAGGCATTGGTGAAGAGTAGATGGAACTGCCTATACTACATGGATCTAAGGATGACCAAGAAGTATGTTATAAGCAAGCTCAATATCCATAATATGAAATAATGTGTGATGAGAAATAGACCCAACCATGATTGGTAACCAAATTGTAATTGATGACTCCCTCTTAATGTTATCATAAGCCTTGATTGTAATAGTTTATGGATGAATGTCTTTATCCATGTAACCCAATCATCATACCAATTTAAGAGATGATGTTCAGCCCTAAACCATTATATATAAGAACCCACTTGATCTTGTGATCTATAATGATTGTCTCAATGTATAATGGGTTATTATGGTTTGGGCCAAGGGTGGATATGTACTTTTGATCAAATATAATTTTCCAAAATGAAGAAAAATGTTTGACTACATTCTGGAACTAATCAAGGTTTATATCATTAGGCACAATAGACTCTTATAAAAGTTTTTTGAAGATGGTTATATGGACATCAGATGTCTACAAGAGTTCTAATATAGAAATTTATGCAAGGGTTTTATCTAGTTGATCTATTAGACTATAAGGCCTTTAAACTATGGATTGAACCAGTTTAATCTTTATTGGGATGGTATTCAGCTTTGGAACCATTGGTACAATGTTCTCATTAGGTTTATGGAAAGAAGTGAGTAAAGGGCCCTAGATGGTAACTCATGGGCATCTAGTTGTAACTGCACAACTTAGAGGTGGAAAGGAGTCATTATAATTAGAAGAGCAAGGTAGAGGGCCTTGGATGGTGACTTATGGGTGACTAACTATATTGCTATAATTTTGGGTCTGTGAGGAGCCTTTATAATTAAAAGAATGGTACTATTTTTCAAGATTAGTAACCTATGAAAATGGAGTAGCAACATGATGATGTGAACTCAACATGGTATTACTAGGGGGAAAGGGTGTTGACCCTATAATGATGGGTCCCATGTTACAAGGAATATGAGATTGGCCACACAATTTTACAGTAATAATGGTAATGTGGGTTACAAAAATGCATCCCACAGTGTTATTATAGTTGTAAGTTATTTTTTTATAAGCCACATTATTAGTGTGGACATTATGATCTCAATTATGATCATTAAAATTTTGACCTTGTTATTGGTTTTGATTTTGCCTCTATCCTTGATTGTGACCATTTTGATTGTTTTTTGGTGGTGGTGGATCATGTCGAGGAAAGGGGTCTTTATAGATTCCCATATCCTAATTTATGTCCTGATTAAGGGCCAACTTAATTTCTAGCTCACCATTTTCATTAAATTCCTTAATAATATGTCACAATTGAATGCAATGATATGCATTATGACCAGCAACACAATGAAAGTTACACCACTCATTCTCTTTGTATAAGTCTAGTTTTGGATGATATTGAGGAAATGGCCTTGATACTGGCCATATAATTAAATTATTTGTAATGAGATTTTGTAACACTATTTCATTCAATTCTCCTAACTTGCTAAAGACTCTAAAATTGCTATGAAATTTCCTTCATAGAGATTGTCTCTGCAAAGTAGGTAGTGGATTTGGGGGAGTTAATTGTACATTTAAAGAAGGCATAGCTTGTACTATTTGCATGTCTTATTTTTGTCACCCCATTTCCAAGCATGTTCTTATTTTTGCTAAATCCCTTAGCGTTATCCTGCAGAACTATTTGAGCCAGTGATTTTGTCTGATTAGATGCTTGACCTTGCACAAAAATATTAACAAGGCCTCTAGCAATAAGAGCCTTCTCAATCTGTACTCCTCTATCAATAATTTCTTCAAATGATTTATCACAAGCTAATCATATATTATGTGCAACTTCAAAATGAAAATTCTATGTAAAGATATTAGCCAACTATTTGTCTGGTAAATTGTGTTGAAAGTAGCCTACCAATTCTCTCCACCTTTGTAAATATGAAGCAAAACTTCTGCCATCATGTTGCTTGGATTTGCATAAGTCAACAATGGTCAATTCATGTTCTATGTTGTATGATAAATGGTTAACAAACTTTTTTGATAAGTCATTCTAATCCACAACTGATCCCTTGGGTAGTTTAAGTAGCCAATCAAGAGCTTGTCTTGCTAAACTTCATGGAAATAGTCATAGTAAGTATTTGCTACTATAAGTAACCTCTTGACATAAGATGAATAATGCTTGTATGTGTTCACATGGATCTTTTTTCCCTTTGTACTTGTCAAACTTAGGTGCCTCAAAATGAGGTGGAAAGGGGTTTTGGAGAATAGATAAATCAAATGGATATGGGCATATCTCATCAAATTTTTACTTTTTAACTCTATTATTCTCTCCAATGTTTGGACAATTTCCTTCATGGAATTCCATTCTTACATGTTTAGTGCATTTGTGGATCAGATAAGATGTTGTTGGGGTGGAATCTACCCTTGATGTTGTTGTTGTTGGGGTGGAATGTGCCCCTAGTTTTATTTCTATTGGGGTAGAATGTGCCCCTAGTTTTGTTACTATTGGGGTGGAATGTGCCACTGGTTTTGTTGTTTTTGGGGTGGAATGTGCCCCTAGTTTTGTATGAATCTATAAGGAGTGTATACCTTTTTATCCATGACTTGGTTTTGATTTACCCCTTGAGTTGAGAACATAGGTCGTTGATTCTTAGATTGTAAAACATTCCCTAAATTTGATTGTTTCACACTTTGTTGATTTTGAAAATTTCAATGTTTATTTACCAATCTTTGGGTTGGTTGACAAGAGCTAGCCAAATTATCTTGAAGGATTTCCTCAATTTTAACTGAATGTTTGGGTTTCTGAGTTTATAAAGTAAAAAGAGGTTCTTGATGACTGAAGAATGTATGTTCTGTGTCAAATGGAACATATTTTAAGGTCTCTTGTGACTTTAACTATTCATTAAGATTTCCTTGATCCACTATGGTAATGTTCTCATCAAATACTTGTTGCATACTTTCAATTATATCTCTGTGTTCTTTTGAAGCATTTTTGTGAATTAAAGTGGCAATGAGGGAGTTAATTAAGTCTGTGACAAGTTGATCTACATATCATTGACTTATTATCTTGATCTTAGCTAGAACATCTAGATTTTTAGGCTTTAACTCTATTTGTATTTCCTTTCCTTTGTTATAGGAAGAAGGTAGTTTATTTGTGAAAAAGCTTGCTCTTGCCATCGTTGTTCTCTTTCTCTAACTAAGGTATGTAATTATTCTATAGGAAAATTAGAAGGTAGTCTAGCACCTGATTCTATCAATCTAAGAAGGGCTTCATCTTGATCTTCTTGGGGTTGATATCCTTTGTAATCATATTCAAATCCTACTGCTATGGGGATGTCATAAAAAACAATGGGATTATCTTGACCATCATAAAATTATTCATCCTCATAATTAAGGCCATAAGAGGCCCCACTACGAGTGAAACTTTGAGTCATGTTTCAAAAGAGTTTTTTTGTGTATTGACTAACTTTGGACCAATGATTGGCAACCAATCAAATTATGCTTCAGCTCTCTAACAAATAACCAAGGTATCAGTGAGACTACAAGGGAGGGTGGTTTGAAACCATGCAAAATTTAGAAGATTTGGTTCACAAGTTTACTCAACCTTTGGTAAAGTTTAAATCATATATATCAGAAGAAAGTAATGTAACTCAAAAACCCAAGGTGAAAACTAGTACACCAAAGCCTAGATCTTTATGATACAACCACACTACAAAAGATAGCTTCAAGTTTGACAAGTTGACCCTAGATGTTTTTAGAGGAAAGCTCTCCAAATTACAAAGAAAACAAAATGAACCAAGCAATTCAAGATTTAAAAACATACGTGAATCACTAAGTATAAATCTAGGACCAAATGGGTAGCACAACATTGCCACATGATTCTAGTAGGATAAAATATGTTCTAAGACTCAAAGCGTAAGTGATACACAAGATGAATTGAATCCATCAAGATGATAATGTGATTTTAATTCTTTAATAAATGACTTTCAATCCAAATGTAAAATTAAACTCAAGTTAAAACAATCTTAGTGCACAAATGGTGAACCCACTTTGACACAACAACCCTTAAAACTCATAAAGGTTTAATTTCAAATGTGGATTACAAATAAAAGATTTAAATAAATTGGGTGTAAAAGTTTTATACTCAATTGGTCATCATGACTGCACCAAAATGGATTACATGACACAAAGCTTTTGATAACAATTTGAACAAGGAAAAGATGAATTTTCCATTTGGATAGCATAACGCCTCCCTTGCTCAAAAAAATTGAGGACAATGTGTTTTGGTTAAGTTCATTGAGTTAACAAGCAATTTTAGACACAAATCAAGACCAAGTAATCTAATTTTAAAAAACATCTTAATTCTAAACTAACAAGGTATGGCAAAGTGGGGTCTACTAAACTAGCAAGATTTCAATCATTCTAGGGAAATTAATTACACAATGACTTTCACGTCAAACAATGCAAAAGACAAGCACAAAAATTGGGTGACCATGGCATGGCTAGTTGTAAAAAGGTCTAGTCCTTTTTACAACCACTACATCTTATTGTTCACTTAGTGTAGTGCGATGCCTAAATGAAGATACATCCTATGTGCAACTCCAAAGGAGCCAAATGAAGTCAATATCGAGAGATGAAACTTTGGGTCAAAGCTTCCCTAAAGAACTCATGGGAGGTAATGACATCCTCCTCACAAGCCAAGATGCATAAATAAATAAATCATGAAATAGAAAGACTTTAGGGTTATTTTCAAGGTCACCCAAACTTTGGTAAGTTTTTGGGGAGTGCTTTAGGTGACATTCTTTCTAAGCCTTGGACTAGGCTATTTGCAATAGGAATGGTGCTTTTGATTCCAAGGGTTCCCTATTGGGGACAAATGGAAGAGCATACATGCAGTATTCCTTTTTTTTTCAAACAAAACCTAATTAAAAAACTATTGCAAACAAAAATTGACAAGTGTGTTCAATTTTAAACCCAAAATGAAATGTTTCGTGGTGTTTATTTGACCCCTTGGTCTTAGTTGCAAAATTTGAAAACATTCACCAAAACATCTAAATTATTTTGTTAAACACCAAATAAAAGTTCCTAATTGATTTTTAATCATGCAAGAGGTGATTTAAACATGTTTTTTTATCAAATTAAAAGTTTGGTCCTGTAGTAAAAACGTCAGCATGTCTCTTAGCTTTGAAGCTCTTCTGAATTTTAAACAATAAACTTTAAAAAACTAGCTCTCAAGTTTGTGTTTTTGGAAAAAAACATAGTGACCAATGTCAGTTAATACCACTGACGTTAGTTACTCAGCTACTAAGATCTGGCCGATGTCATTTTTTCTAACTGACGTCGGTTGATCAGTGACCAATATCAGTATTTCCTACCAACATCAATTACTATGTAAAAATTGTGGCAACAAAAAATGTCAAAATAAAGTTAGAAAATCAATTTGTAAGAGTTTATAGGTCCAAATGGATATTTTAGAGTTGAAAAATGATCTCACTTAGGTATGAGATGCATCTTGTCCCACTGGGCATGCCAAGATGTAGAGAGGGTTACAAAGCAAGTTAGTCAAGCATTAATCCATAAATAATGAAACATGCATAAAAAACAACTAGCCAAGCCTATATATTCCTATGGGAATTATAAAGGATAGCAAGAAACAAATGAAAGAAAGCAACATCATATTACCTTCCCAAATGGATTCACCATACCCACGTGGCTCAAAAACATGTTCTCCCTTGATCAAGCATCTTTGTCTTTGTCAACAATGGTGGTAAGCTCCTCCAATGCCTCAATAACACTCCATAAAACCTAGGCTCTTGATTCCAAATCACTAAACTAGACTATAAATGAAGCTTTCAAACAAAATCTATGATCAAATGCAAAGCCTTGTGGAAACAATTTATCATTATAACTTTTCAATCTTCAAACTTAAAATTCATGTTCATGGCCTCTCTATTTATAGATTTTTGAGATTGGTCAAGATCAACCTGAACTATCCATCTTGATATGAAGATGTGTGGTTGAGGATAATCCTAATATTTGGAATTAAATCTATAATTATCTTCATCATGACCTTGGAAGAAGGGGCATTGAAGAGGCATTGGAGGCATTAACTAGGCATGGGTGACTCATAATCCTGACATTTGTGGCATTTATGGCCTAGGGATGTCTTTCCAAGAAATGATGTCACCTAATGATGTAGATAATAAGAATCAATTTTCAAAAAGAAATATTCAACAACTCTCATGAAAAATCCACTTAAGCTTATGATTTGGATTAATTAGCCTTAAACAAGGTTAATCAACATTTGTGCAATTATTTAAAACTTGGCCCTTAATTAATCAAAATGGTCAAAAAGTCATATTAGTAAGTTATAATTTGATTGGAGAGGAACTAGAAGGTGATGTTAGATGCACTGGAATTATATTTCCATTTAGGATGTTGCCAATAGAAAATAATGAAGGTATGTGACATGTACAGATGAATTAGAAGAAAAGAGTGATCTAGAGCACAAAAGGCAAAATCATCATTTTGACTTGAAATGAATTGACCAAAGTTAGCTGGCCCATAAATTGCATTGCCCCATTTAGAGATACGTTGACCTAAATTGGCACTTATAAATGAAAATTTTGAACCATTTAACAATTTTTATGGATTTTGACCTAAAATGTGCATTTGAGTGCAATTCGAGTAAGATTGACAATTTCAACACAAATGGTGTTAGGAATTGGATGTCTACAACAATAATTTGTTGCATGAAACTAAAATTAGTTAGGATGGAATATTTACACTCAAAAAATAGTGTGTGAAAATATTCCTCACATAATAATTAACTAACTCTTTAAACGATATTAATCCTACAATGGGTGTGAACACAACTAACACAAAGCTAGTTTGGAAATAATCCAAACTACTAGCCATTGTGAACATGACCACTCCAAAAATTTGAAAAATATAAGTGATTTAGCAAGACATTGTATGATATATAGCTCAACATGGTAAAAAGGTTGTGGATAAATATTACTTGTGAAAGTATTCATATAGAATGAAGATATGCTCCCTACTTAGCAAGGCTATTGGGTAATAAGAGGATCTCAACATCAAATAATCATGTGAAAGGATGTCATGTACCACACTCAAGTACCTCATGAGAAGCACTGTGTATTGAAATATGAAATGTGTTATTTACATAACATAGAATAAACAATATATGAAAAGAAATAAGCTTAGAAACATATGAAAATGCTTTAGGTCTTGATTTTGGATTTTGGATTTTGGATTTTTGACATTTTTGGAATTTTTTGAATTTTTGAAATAAATGCATGTTCTTTTTTTTTTAAATATTTTAAGATTATAATAGAGGTTAGTAAAATAAAAAACATGTTGATATAAGTATAATAACACCATAAATGCTAGAAGAAGAGTCTCTTTGGGCTATTAATGTTCTATCTTTATCTCTATTGTAAAATGGTGGGACCCCTTTAAAAACCCTGGCCTTTACCAATAATAAAAAATAAGGTAAATACATGATATTCAATGGGCTTGCCTTTGAGTGTGGCTAGTTGGTAAGCTTCGATGCCTAGTATTTTAGTGATTACAAATGGATCCAACCAATGGGTTTAAAATTTCCTTTATTCTCCTTGTTAGAATTGGTATTCTTTTGATTTTATTTAAGAATGAGATCACCAATTTGGAATTCATGATCATGAGGTTTATTTCCATATGCCCATTTTAACACATGATGATGTACTTTTAGATATTCAAGAGCCTATATGTGTTTGTTATCAAGCTTTTCTAATTCAAGTAGGTGTTTTTCCCAAAACTCATTATCTTTGATATTGTCTTTTACTGAGATATGTAAAGAGGGTATTCCAATCTCAAGAGGGAGTAGAGATTGTATTCCATAGATGAGAGAGTAAGGCATACATTTTGTTTGTGTGTGGATGTTTGTGTAATATGCCTAAAGATCATGAAAGATTTGATTGTGTCAATCTATGTCATGATTTTCAACTATCTTGCTTAAGATCTTATTGATTGTTTTATTAGTTATCATTACTTGATCATTTTCTTGTGGGTAGTAAGGAGTAGAGAAAGTTTAATGGATTTTGAATTTAGCACAATTTTTTTCTAATTAAATCAAAGCCCCACAATGTTCACTAGATAGTTTAACCCTTTTAATTTAAATGTTCTTAAACTAATGTTATTAAACCATTGAAATTTAAATGTTGACATGTACTGATATGATATTAAAATATAGTCAAATATAGTATGTTTGCTGGGGTAGTGATTTTTCCCATTGGGTTTTGCCTACATGGCCTTATGGCCATTCTATGTCAATTAAGCTTCCTTAGGTTAGTTATAAAAGGGTCACATAGGCTAATTATATTTTAATGTAATTATCTAATTAGGAAAATTAGTGTTTTTCTCATGTTTCCTTAATTTTTCCTATATGTACCCCATTTTTCTTTTTTGGAAGGTTAGACAAGAAGGACAGGTTAATGTGATTTTATGTAAGCAGGTCATATTTTTGCAATATTATTGTGTGAAGACAAGATTTTACCTCCTTTATAATTTATTTGTGATTTCATTGCTCTATGCATAGATTTTCTCAATCTTCTATGCAAGGATCCAAGATCATGGCCAATATGACATGGTATCAAAGCCATTTTTGCCAGTATTATAGTAATCTTTGTGGTGAAATCTTGTTACATTCACTATTCCAGTAAAAATAAGTGTTT
The DNA here is from genome assembly GCA_037957365.1 of Torreya grandis. Classification (NCBI taxonomy): domain Eukaryota; kingdom Viridiplantae; phylum Streptophyta; class Pinopsida; order Cupressales; family Taxaceae; genus Torreya; species Torreya grandis. The sequence continues at coordinate 2,896,919 of JARHVA010000049.1, forward strand.
GGTGGGATTCTTTGGAGAACTCATGCAAAAATTTCTACTAGAGCTTCAAATCTTACAAATGATTGTGCCATTGGTTTTATAAGGTGCCAAAACCCTTGGATCAATTGTAAACATGACCTAGTTTTGGAACAGTCAATTTTTTATTCTCTTTTTGGCATCCCAAGGCCCCTTTTTTCATTTTCAAAAAAAATTGATACTTCCTATGTTGCTATGTAAAAACACCTTTGGGGTTTTCTTCCTCAAGTTGAAATCTCAAATGGGTCTCTTGTAGAATTTCCATTATTGATTATTTTGAACATTTTTGGCTTGCCTCAATTTACATGCCATCAAACCTTTGTGTTACTCAGATATATAAGTGGTCATTACTTTGGCTCTACAGTTGATCAACTTTGAGTTGCATGCATTAGAGATTCTTCTGACCAATCTAGACTTTCATACGGTTGTTACTTATTCAGTAGACTAAATTAGACTTTCAATGATAAGTAACTTCACTTTTCTAAGTTGAGTTATTTGATAACTCCTTACTTGCCCATAGACCAAATCACACTTGTAGAGTTGTTTTACTTGAAATTTCATGAAGTTAAGTAAAGTAGGTCCAAAAACCTAGTTTACACTACTATAAACCAACTCAAGTTTTTGAAGGGTCATTACTATGACTCAAGTTTTAAAAGGGTGATTAATGTTGGGAGTTGAAAGTAAAATAGTGCTAGAAACCCAAATTACTCTTCCAAGACTAAATCTAATTTTAAAAGGGTGACTACTACTTATATTTAGAAGTAAATTATTTTAAGAAACCTAGATTACTCCTTGAAGACCAACCTAGACTTTCGAATGATCTTCACTGCCTTACTCAAGTTTTTAAACACTGATTACTTATGGAAGCAAAGTAGTATCAAAACTCTAGATTACTCTTCCTAGACTAACCTAAACTTTTAGAGGGTATTTAATACTCAAGTTTTTGGGGTACCATTACTTCTATTGGAAAAAAATTCATTTTTGGAAAGGGTCCAGGAATATGTGGGAGTAAGAACTTGTGTCATAACTTTCAATCTGTAGCTCCATTTTGGGTGCTATTTTTTTTTAAAGTGCATATTTTTTCAATCTCTACATATTGATAATATTTTTTAAGACCTTTATAACATCCATTTTATTCATGGTGTAATGGGTTAAAACTCATTATAACTTTCTTAAATGCATTATCAGTTGTGCCTAACATCCCTCTCATAATCTCTCACACTAATTACTCATAGATGCATTCTAGATAGTGCCCGACATCCAATATTGAGTATGTGTTACATTATAACTTAAGGGGGGGTCTTGTTGATAGTTTAAGGGGGTACTTGTGTGCAATTTTATCTTTGATTTCATCTCAATTGTGTAAATTATCTCAATATAATCTAAATTAATGGATTTAAACATTAAACCACTCACACCATTTAATTATCTCACCTAGAAGTCTAAAATGTAGCTCACCTTGAGAGGTAAAAGACTCTATCAGATCACTATGGGTGAGGAAATTGAGTTATCTATAGATGTAGAAAAGGTTAAGTGGTACAATAGATGAGATGAGTCCTATGGGTTCTTATTCCTATCAATGTCTACTGACCTCCTATTTCATGTTGAATCTAAAAAACTCCCAACAAAATATGGACCATCCTAGACAAGATTTTTGGAGTGCAGGACATCATGAGGGGTCATGAGATAGAGAATAAGCTCATCACATTGAACCCAGTTGACTATGGCACCCTACAAAACTTATTTATAAATTGTAAATCACTGAGACTATAGTTGAAATAATGTGGCATTGAGAAAATAGATGACTAGTTAATTTTATCCATGCTTGAAAAACTAGGTCATGACTATTCAATTTTCATCTCTACATTTCATGCTAATAAACATGTACTTAGATCCACTTGGAAAATTCCATCATTCAATGATTTTTATGTCGATCTAACTTGGGAGCAAGATAATTTGGTTTAAATCGGTGTATTGAAGTCTTCAAAATCATATGCCTTGATTGTCAATCAAGACAAGAAGAAGCCTTCTAGTAGCGGCAAACAAGAGAAGAAATAGTCTAAATGAGATCATGAGCACAAGAAGAATAAAAAATTATATGCCAAGCCTTAGGCATCATCAAATGAGTCCTCTTCAAGCAAGAAATCTAAGAAGGAGAAACTCAAATGCAACATTTGTAAGAAACCTAGGCATGATGAATCTTAGTGCATGAAAAATAAGATTGACACCTTGACTAAGATGCTTGAGAAGAATAACATCAATGTTATTAAATCCTCAACTCAGAACCTATCCACACAAGATTCTATAAAGGCTAAATATAGTAAAAAGGGTCAAAAAAGGGCAAATCACTTGTTGTAATAGCTTCTCAACCTTTGACTTGGGTTATTAACTCATGTGCTTCCTGTCACATGGCCTCCTTAGAGGATCTATTTTTAGAAATAGAGCCATGTTTTATGCCTTCAATTCTCATGGATGATGAAACTTTGGTAGAATTCAGTAGTAAAGGATCAGTTGAAGTAAGTGATAAGACCTTTAATGATGTTCTTTGTGTTCCTTCACTATCTACCAATCTTCTATCAGCATACCAAATCACTCACATAGGTGCAAGAAAGTGAGTTGAGTTCACCCCTAATTCAATAGTTATCAAGGATCTGCACAATGACACTATAATGGCTTATGGGAAGGCTAATCATCAATCTAGATTGTATACCTTCTCACAATTTTCCCTAGATCAACCCTCATCTACACTACTTACTCATGTAGTGGAGTGAGCAAATTATGGCATGAACAGTTTGGCCATTTAAAATACCATTACCTAGAGTAACTTAGTCATTAGGTCATGGTTTCAAGGTTTCCTAAATTCAAATTATTAGATGGCCTATGCAATGGCTACATTCTTGGTAAGCATCTAGAAGAGAAATATGACTATGGCAAAGCAAGGAGAGCTAAACAAAAGCTTGAAATTATCCATAGTGACATATCAAGTCCAATTCTAAAACCTTCATTTGATAGGACTAGATACATGATCACATTCATCAATGACTTTTTGAGGTACACCTAGGTGTTTTTCCTCAAAAAGAAGTTTGAGGTCTTTGATCACTTCAAGGAATTCAAGGCACTTGTGGAGAATTAGGCAGATTGTTCCTTCAAAATATTAAGGAATGAAAATGGTGGAGAGTATGTCAACAATAGGTTTGAGAAATTTTGCACATCATATGGGATTTAGATGCAACACATAGTTCTATATAGTCCTCAACAGAATGGTGTGGTTAAATGTAAGAACCATACCTTGAAATGAATGGCCAACTGCATGCTTCAATCAAAGTCTCTTGCTCTTTAGTTTTGGGTTAAAGAAATAAATTGTGTGTGCTACATTCAAAACCATGTTCCACATGAATCCTTAAAAGGAATCACTCCTTTTGAATCTTGGGATGGTCACAAGCCTGAAGTGGATCCTTTTTGAGTGTTTGGATCACCAATAATGGCCTGTGTTCCCACGAATAAATACAAGGCAATGGACTCTTAGAGTTAGTCTTGTATATTTATGGGGTATGCAAAGGATACTAAGGGATACATGTTCCTACATCATAAAACTCATGAATTTTTCATATAAAGTAGTGTCAAGTTTCATGAGGTCCCACTTGAACTCACTACTAGCACTTTAGACTCTTCAAAAGTCTCACTGGACATTTATTTTACCTCAAACACTGAATTGGATCCACCTCAAAATCCTTTTGATGATCAGGATGACTCTTATTCTTCTTCAAGCTCAATTGATGAGATAAATGACAAGGATTATCCTCCTCCATATCACACTCACACTACATATGATGATGACTCACCTCCTGATTCTCTAATCTCATATAACTTAGGTCCCACTTGGGCCAGATAGACCTTCAAAGTGTTGGAAAATGGGTTGAAAATCCATTGGATACAAGGTAAACACATTCATAGTTTTAGGGGACTTCACATGCCTACCTAGCCATTTCCTTATATCCACAAATCTTTCATGAGGCATCTATCATTCCAGAATGGGATTCTACTATGCAAGAGGAGTATATTTCCCTAATCAAGAATAAAGCATGAGACTTAGTCCCTCTTCCTAAAGGAAGAAAATTGGTCCATTACAAATGGGTTTATCAGACTAAGTATGGTTTAGATGGGTCTATTGATAAGTACAAAGCTCATCTAGTTGCAAAAGGGTTTTATCAAGTGCCTTTCATAGACTACATTGAGACATTTGCTCTTATAGCCAAGATGACATCTATCAAACTCACTCTAGACATCACAGTTGTACATCGATGGGATGTTCACCAAATGGATGTCACTAGTGATTTTCTGCATGGTGACCTCAAAGAAGAGATCTACATGGAGAAACCACAAGGTTTTGTGGAAGATTCCCCCTTGGTCTATAGACTTAGGATATCTATCTACGAACTCAAATAGGCCCCTCAGGCATGGTCTGCCAAGATTAACTCATTTTTCTTCATAGTTGAGTTTACCAGATGTCACTTAGATTTGAATGTCTACATCTTATGATAAGATGATTCTATATTGATCATAGTTCTTTATGTGGATGACTTGATTACAGGGAGCTCATGATCATCCATCTTAGCAATGAAAATTACACTTTTAGACAGATTTTCAATGATATACATGTACTTTCTTAGGATTGAAATCATTCAGTCATATTCTAGGATAAATTTATCACAATCCAAGTATTCTTTTTATTTTATTGTGAGATTTAACATGGTTGAGTGTAAGCCAACTCCAACTCCCTTCTTGTCTGGTGTGAAACTTGAGGTTGATTGTCCTACACCATTGGTTGATGCAACTCCATATCAATAACTTTTAGGAATTCTTATCTATCTCACACACACTAGACCTGACATATCTTATGTAGTTGGCATGGTTACCTGGTTTATGTAGGATCCACATGAATTACATTGAAAAGTAGCTAAGTGGATTCTACATTACATTCAGGGTTTGCATAATTATGAGATACACTACAAAGTAGGAATAGAGGTCAATTTGATTAGATACATAGATTTAGATTAGCTAGAGATAATCAAAGTCAAAAGTCTACTTCAGACTATAGGTTCTCACTTGGTTTAGTTCCAATAAGTTGGTCAAGCAAGAAGCATCATGCAATTGCTTTATCATCTAAAGAGACAGAATATAGAGGAGATGTTAATGCCACCACTGAGGCAATCTAGCTTTAGGGGATTTTCATTGAGTTTGGTATCTAGTTTCATAATCCAAAATTCATCTATTATGACAACCAAAGCACTATCCAAATTTTTAGGAATCTGGTTCTCCATGAAAGGACCAAACACATAGAGATTCACATGTACTTCATCAGGGAGTTTATCAATGATCGAGTCATTAATCTTAGATATTATCTAACATCATATCAAATTATAGATATTCTGACCAAGCCCTTCATAAAGAGTAAATTTGTTCAGTTGTGATCTCTCATTAGGGTCATGTTTTCTCCACCTTCTTCTCCCTCCTATAGAGTTTCTTCATTATATACTTGGGTACCTCATCAAGATTTCAATGTCAGGACCCAATTCTCATTTCACCTAAGCTACACTTAAGGGGGTATTGGTGTAGTGTTTTTTTCCCATTGGGTTTTACCTACATAGCCTTATGTCCATTCTATGTCAAAAAAACTTCCTTAGGTTAGTTATAAAAGGGTCACATAGGCTAGTTATATTTTAATGTAATTATCTAATTAGGAAAATTAGTGGCTTCCTCATGTTGCCCTAATTTTCCGTATATGTACCCCACTTTTCCTTTTTGGAAGGTTAGACAAGAAGGATAGGTTAATGTGATTTTATGCAAGTAGATTGTATTTTTGTAGTATTGTTGTGTGAAGACAAGCTTCTTCCTCCTTTGTAATTTATTTGTGATGTCATTGATCCATACATAGATTTGCTCAATCTTCTATGCAAGGATCTAAGATCGTGGCCAGTCCAACAATGTTATATAATTTACAAAAAAATGATCTTTTTAAAAAATATTAAAATATATTAAGGGTACACAAACCTCCCTATATAGAAATAGATACGACTATGTAAGCTCAATATGATTGGAAAATGTGTGAAACTGACCTACAGACATTATTTTACTAAAAAAAATAACTTTTAATCTACTAGGACAAGTCCATAGGAGGCAAAAAAATGCACTATGACCTTGTATGTCTATTATGACTACATCCTACATGATTGTATTCCTAATTTATAAATTTGGGTTTCTACGATCACATGCAAGGGTTTACTGATGAACTTTGTGTTTTATGTTGCCATGTGAAAGACCTACAAAAGAGAAAACTATAGATCATGCATAAAAACAAGATAAATATCAAATTCAAAAGGGGAAAATAGGGTTAGGAGAATATTTGAACTGACCTCAGAGAACCCCATGTAATTGAGTGTTGCCTACATAACCCAAATAGGCCTTAGGATAATGTAGTTCTCCCATTAAAGTGATTTTGTGATATATGATTATGCAACTAGAATGACTACAAATAATATATTGATTGAAAAACTTGATAATGGATGCCCTTGACCTATAATAAACAATATTCAAACTTGTTTTAAGACTATTATAATGTTTTAGGGGTTGAATAGGAAAATGTAGTGCTCTTTTGCTTAGTGTGTAGTGCAATTGCTAGAGATATCTCATGGTGTTATAATAAGTGTCCTTGATGTTCTTTATAGCATAATATTTGAAACAATTCAACTAAACTACTTTAACAAATGTGTGGGAGAGTAGCTATGAAACATATCAATTAAAAAAAGTGACCATTAGAGTTTGGGAGATAATGACACACTAAGGAATAATGTCACACTATAGCCTTGTCTGACCAAAGATTTTTTATCATTAAAGACCATAGACTATTAGGATAAGCCTAACAAGAGCCTATGGGAAGAATAACAATCAATGTATCATAAATAGGGATGTACGTATGATATTTTAAGTATAAGACAATGAAGGCTCTCCTATAGAATCTTGTGAGTTATCAAAATGGCAAATAGAACAAGTAAGGGTAAGGATGTGACGAATAAACATTATCAAGCACTTAATGAGTAATTTTATGTGTCTTTAAAAAGTTACTTACATTTTTTTCTTGGATTGAATTAATTATATAAATTAACCCTAATTCTAATAAATATAATAAAATAAAGTAGGGTGTTGTAAATACTCTCCTAAACAACAAATTGAAGGTAAACAACTAGAATAGATAAAATGAAAATATTGTAAACAAGGAAAACTATGAAAATGAAAGATAAACTTAGCTATTTTTATCCCTTTGATTGATTGTGTTGATAGAAAGATTGTAAAAATAATAAAACATGAACAAATCTAGAAATGATCAATATCAAGATGTATCAATGCATAAACTAGAATGTATAGTATGTAAGGATAAAACCTGGTAGTAGCAACTATGTATTAGATGCCCCCAAGTGGGCAATTGTATCAAATGAGTAAAATTGGATCAGTGTATATGCCCCTAATGGGTAGATGATAGCTAGTCTATATTAGTGTAGTGAACCAGTCCTATCTGAAATTTACAAGCACTCGACAAAAACAAGTGAATCATATGTGTATGATAAAACTAACTATACAATGATAGCTATCAATATGCAATATTGGTCAAGTAGAATAGATGTAAACATAACAATATATACAATCTATAAATTTTGTATTTTCTAAATATTTGAATGTTTTTGTATTTTTACATGTTATATTGTTTTTGTGTTTTCTGAGTATAATTTATGTACAATCAAACGAAAATAAACTATGTACAAGGAGTGAGAGAGGAAATGAAGTATGTACAAGGGTAGGAACCATACTACCTAATGAGTCTCATAGAAGACTCACTATCACCGTGGCCTATGTTAAATAGGGTAACTATGATCATGTATGTAGTGTGAAAGGGTAATTATGAGCCCATGATATATTTTGATGTATAATTAGAGTCTAAAGTTGTTTGTGTAGTGATGCTATAATGTTGTGGCACTGACTATGATGCCCTATAAACTATATCAATCTTAGGGACCCATCTGGTAGAAGAATAAGTTATAGGTGATGTAGATTCCCTATGCTAATAACTCCTAGACCCCAATAAAACTGATCTCAATGTAAACTAAGTAGAGTAAGGTCCTCTAGAATATGTAACATGTCATTATTATAGGGATCTCTCTAGTAATGGTCTCCATGGGATAGTTGTGTACATGTAGATACTATAGGAGTACACCTAGCTTGCACTAATGACTGCTAAACATTGTGATTTATGCATAGGAGTTGTACTATCTATTATAATTTATGGTTGTGCAATATCTGGTAATCATGCTAGAACTGTAATTGGTGTTTATGGTAGAACTGTATATGGAAACTATGATGGAACTACCTAAGGGATGGGTAGAGGATACTCATATGGGACACCCTCAACCTTAACCACCTTATTAACATGTATATACTTCAAGCATTAGTGTATTGTAGATGGGATGGCTCAATGTTGCTATAACCATGGTTACCTAATAATATGTCAAATACACTTGCACTAGGTAATACTCAGAATTGAGTGGCTATGTGTGCCACTCCAACCTGTAATGGTAGCATAATCTCCCCAATGGAGCTCTAAATGTGGCCACTGAAACCACTAATGATTGTATTTTTGGGGAATATATCCTACTCTATGTATCCCAAGTGTTATAAGAGTTTCATGGTGCACATGTTTATGATTGACACATTGTTAACCATAACATTATAAATAGGATGGTGGTCTTATATGTTTATATGAAGAGCACATGTAAATTTGTGTCATCATCCAAAATTTCTTGCTCTAAAAATGTGATAAGTGGTCTAGGTGACACTGTAGTTTGATACATGCAAATAATGTTATGTAGTGCATGTGTCTCCTCTATAATTATGTGATAGCAATCTAGTGGTGGATACACCTAGTATGTATATTGAATACATGGTGTGCCCCTACCTCATTTACTGTATGCTTTGGGAAATGATCTAAAATTATCTTTAGTGCTTCTTCCCATGTTTGCTATTATTTTGATGCCTCTGTGGGTGTGCCCACATCAATAATGTTAGCCTTAATGAGATCTTGTATCTTGTGTTTTAAGCTAATGCATCTATTTGTCATGTGGTTTGGTACCCTATGATACTTTTAGAATGCATTTGAATCTTAACTCTTTGGAAGAGGCCATGTCATATCAACCTCTTTAATGGGAGAGAGAGATATGATATTGCATTCTAGTAATTATTGTAGAACCTATCCTGGTGATTTTGAAAAATTAATGAAGACTCTACATTGAGGAGTGGATAAAACCAATCTGGGAGAAGGCTCGAAAGTTGCATTAACTATGGCATTTTGATCACTTTTGTTTTCTATGTCCCTTATCTTGTATGTAGGTTTGTTTGACCTCTTAATAGTTAATTTTGGTCCATTTGTGTACTTGATTTTACCCATTGATATGAGCTTAACCTCTCTTTCCTTGACTGTGTGTCACATATTGGTAAATTTAGGAAACTTCTTGAACAATATAGCTTCATGCAATGATGGTAATAGACTCTATTTAAATATATATTGAAGCTCTATGTCTGCCATGCAGCTATTTTATTTGGATAGTATTATCTTGTATCATAAGACATAATTGGTGATAGGCTCATTTGACTTTTTCTTTAATTATGCCACTTATGCATATGAAATATTATCATTGATGTTGATAGAGAAGTGTGCTAGGAACATGTTGGATAATGGATTGAATGTCATGATAGATTGATTTGGCAAATCATAGAACCATTGTAGGGCATAATCCTTAAGACTACATGGAGATATATTTGTAGGAAGCCAATCATTGCAAACATAGTCCAAGAATGTTGCATGAAAGGATTTGAGGTGATGCTCTAGGTCAAACTTTAATATGAGCTTGGATTCCATAAAATTGAATGGCAAATGAGTTATCTCTATGTGATGGGCCAAAGGTATATGCAAAATAATGTTGGAATCTAAGGTATGTAAGGGCCTAGTTGCTCCCTTCTCAAGATATAACTGTAGAATAGGATTAAGAAGAAAGTTAGTCCTTGTGTTATTAGATAAAACCTAAAATAAGCATAGAGAACATAATGTGTTAAGCTTACTCCTTTGAGGGGCAGTGTTAATGAACTCAATAAACTAATTACGAAAGTAAGACAAGCAATACCTTCCAAGTAATGGCTCTCCTTAAAAAATATTCAATAAGTGTGATTATGCCCAAATATGATGCTCCAATTCTTCATCAATATGGTGTAGCATGCACCTCCATCATCTCTTAGTTCACCAATGGCTTTGGTTCCTTGATATGGCCAGTTTAGGGAAATGAGTGAAGCTTTTCTAGCACTATTTCTGCAAAATAACATTGCACAATTGAATCTTAAAAGTTATGTCCATGGTTCATGTATTTATATCTTTGTAGGAATATTGAGAATCAACCATGATCATCCATCTTGAGATCAAGATGTGTGGCCAAGGATTGATTCAATTTTGGAGGACAAGTCATTAATA